>CM054058.1:479734391-480308551 GCA_028641055.1 Alopecurus myosuroides
GTCCCTCCACCTCCGCCCCCACCAGCGCACCACGACAAGGGCGACGACCATTCAGGCAACATCTCGGACTCCTCGGACGACGACACGGACTGGGACAGCAGGAAGGCGCGGGACAAGAAGAAATCCAAGGCGGACTTGGCGTCGTCGCAGGGCGGCGCTAAGGGTCCTCGGGCCAAGTCCGCGCCAGCGGGGGCTGCGATGGCGTCGCTGTCGGTGGCGTGCTCGCCCCCTCGCGCGGCGCTTCCACACGCCCCCTCACCGCCGCGCCTACCAAGATCCATGTTCTCGGAGTACGGAACGAACCTTACGCAGGGTGGCGAGGGGAACGTCTTCAAGGTTCTTGGCGCGGTGGTCGCGGCGGCGCAAGCGGAGGTCTTGCTGGAGGCTCCTCCTCGCTCCGTGGCGAGCGACACGGTTCTCCCTTCCCCTGCTGGCGGCGGAGATGTGTCGTCAAGGCAGTCGGCCGGGGTGGTGCTGCCTGCTGCACCGTCCTGCAAGCGCCGCCTTGGCGATTCGGTGCTGTTGGAGGGAGAAGGGGCGCGCCAGGGGCTGGAGCCTGTCAGCCTGGAGAAGGCCGCCATTCTGAAGGAAAGGAGGAGCAAGGCCAACCAGGATCGCCCGGCCCGCGCCTTGGGGCTCGCCGCGCCGCAGGACCTGCTGGAGACTCCGCTGGCGGCGCGCACCGCCCCGTCTCCTGACACCGCCATGGGCGCGCTCAGGTCGGCGCCGGTGGTGTGTGCGCTGATGGCGCCCGTCACGAAAGGAGCGCGGTCCAAGGCACCCCCGGCGGAATCTTCGCTCGGGCTTGCGGTCCGCGGGGGACAAAGAGGGCCACGTCCTTGACAAGGCCATCCGCCGGGCTGAGGCGCGCGACGGGTTAACGCCATCGACAAAGAAGACCAAGAAAGGTAATAGCACCGATCCTATTTTCGCAATTCTTCAAGAGCTCCCGGATGCACATCTGCTTTCTGTTGCCGTCGATAGCTGTGTGTCTTTCCCGGGGGGGACGGATCAGCAAACGGAGATCCTGTCGATGCTGCGCGCGAATGAACTGGCGCAGGCAGCGCTAGCGCAAGCTAGGGTGGCCCGAGAGGACGCTGCTGCTAGCGCCAAGAAGTTAGAGGCAAGGGAGGCGGCGCTGGCAGTGGTGTCGGAGCCGACCGAGGCCACCGCCGCCGAGGCCCCTGAGGCACCACCGCGGCTGTCCACCGACTTGGGGGCTGCCGTGGTTAGGGCTGGGGCGATATCTCCCCCCAGCGGGGAGGTGCCTGCACTGCCAGTGGGTGGTACCGGGCAGGAGGAGGACAGGACGGGCAGGGAGAGTGCGCGAGGGGTTGCGGCTCCGCGCAAACAGAGAGCAAAATCTGCGGCGCCGCAAGGGCGGCGCCCAGTAACCCGCCAAGCACGGGCTAGAGGGATGGAGTCTTAATGCGTCTCCTTTTCTGGAACATGCGCGGTTTCCGGCACAAGGGGCGTCGGAAATTACTTAGAGAGTACCTGAGCAAGCATAGAATAGACATCATCTGCCTCCAAGAAACGTTAAAGCCGGACTTCACGGATCAGGAACTGCAGGGGCTTGAAGTAGGCGAGAAATGTTTCTGGAGCTGGCTCCCGGCGGAGGGCCGCTCGGGAGGTATGCTCATAGGGCTGAGGGACAGCGCCTTCGAGGTCGAATCCTTCGACAAAGGACAATTCTTCCTAGGGATCAACTGCCTCTTCCGCGAGCGCGACCTGAAGTTTACCCTCTTGGGAATCTACGGCCCGGCAGACCATAGCAGGTCTCGTACCTTCCTGGAAGAGGTTTCGAGGAAGGTGGATTCGTGCCGTTTTCCCATTATTATGGGCGGCGACTTCAATCTATTGAGGGGGGCCCAAGACAAGAATAACGACCGCATTAACTGGCCCAGGGTGGAATTGTTCAACGACGCCATTGGGGCGTGGGCGCTTAGGGAGTTGCCGCAGGCGGGGGCCCGCTACACCTGGACCAACCACCAGACTCCGCCAGTGAGATGTGTGTTGGATAGAGTCTTTTGGTCCCCGGAGCTCGATGCGGAGTTCCCGCTGGCGAATCTGCGTGCGGAGCCCTACCTTGGGTCGGATCATACTCCGCTGTTCCTTGATGCGAGCGGGGATCGGCGTCTTCAACCAAAGCGTTTCTTTTTTGAACTAGGGTGGTTCGAAATAGAGGGGTTTGAGACGTTAGTGCTTGAGAGGTGGACAAGCCTCATGGCTTCGGCCGGGGGCCGAGACATAGCGGATTGGTGGAACCATATGAGCGTGGGGCTCAGACAGTTCCTTAGAGGGTGGAGTGGTAATATGGGGCGAGATGCTCGGGTTAATAAGATGGCCCTCTTAGCTCAGATTAAAGACCTAGACGAGCAGGCAGACTCCACAGGTCTAGACGAAGACGAGTGGGTGTTCCGCTATCACCTCGAGGAGCAGCTGCTCCAGATTTATCGGGTGGAGGAGGAGTACTGGCGGCAGAGGGGCAGGGTGCGGTGGGCGCTCCAGGGGGACGCCAACACGGCATACTTCCACGCGGTGGCTAATGGGCGACGGCGGAAGTGTACCATCGCGGCCTTGCTGACTCCGGACGGGCTCACCTCGGACTCGCAAAAAATCCAAGACCACGTGTATGCGTTCTATCGGGACCTCTTGGGTTCCGTAGCGCCTAGACAGCTCGGGTTGGCAGAACACACGTGGGCTGAGAGGGGGAAAGTGTCGGCAGCAGAGAATGACGCCCTTATGCTCACTTTTTCGGAGGGGGAGCTAGAGGAAGTGGTTAAAGACATGAAGACGAATACGGCGCCAGGTCCGGACGGGTTCCCAGTAGCATTCTTCAAAAAGTTTTGGCCGGCGTGCAAGCTAGGGGTGCTGCACCTAGTCAACGACTTTGTCCTAGGTAGAGTGAACGTGGCGCGACTCAACCTCGGGGCCCTGACGCTAATCCCGAAGGTTCCGGGGGCGGAACTGGTCTCCCAATTCAAGCCGATCGCTCTCATCAACTTCATCTTCAAAATCGTTTCCAAGGCCTTCGCATCAAGATTAGAAAAGGTGGCTCAGCGAGTCATCAGCCCGACGCAGACGGCCTTCATCAAGGGGCGACAGATTCTTGAGGGCCCCTTGGCGCTGATCGAGATTTTACATGAGCTGCGAGTTAGGAAATTGGGAGGGGTGCTGCTGAAACTAGACTTTGAAAAGGCCTACGACAGGGTCAACTGGGATTTCCTCCTTGAGGTGCTACTTAGAAAGGGGTTCGAGTCAGGGTATGTGCACCGGATCCGGCAGCTGGTGTCCGGGGGGCACGGCTATCTCCATCAACGGGGAGGTGGGACCGTACTTCCGAAATAAACGAGGAGTTAGACAAGGGGACCCGCTATCCCCACTGCTGTTCAACTTCGTCGCGGAGGCGTTGGGGGCGATGCTTAGCGCCGCAAACGCCGCGGGCCACATTAGCGGGGTGGTGCCGCATCTGATCCCAGGGGGGTTACTCACCTTCAGTACGCCGACGATACGCTCATTCTGATCCAGAACGAGGACTTGGCGATTACCAACCTCAAGTTTCTCTTATTGTGCTTCGAGAACATGTCTGGGTTAAAAATAAACTTCTCGAAGAGCGAAGTCTTCGTGATGGACCAGCCCCTGCAGGAGCAGACTAGGATCGCTAACATGCTTAATTGTAAACTGGGGTCCTTCCCTTTCACCTATCTGGGCTTGCCGATTGCGGACCGCAAGCTCACGGCGGAGCAATGGCACTTCTTGGTGGCCAAGCTAGCCGCCAAGGTGGAAGTTTGGATGGGCCGGATGCTATCCTCTGGGGGGAGGCTCATCCTGTCCAACGCTTGTCTTGAAGCGCTCCCAACCTACGCGATGGGTCTGTTTTTGCTTCAGGAGGGGGTGCACGCCAAATTCGATTCGACTAGGGCCAGATTCTATTGGGAAGGCTCGGGGCCGAAGCGCAAGTATCACATGATCAATTGGCCGGCGGTGTGCCGACCAAAAGAGTGTGGCGGGCTGGGGCTAACCAACACCAAGAACTTCAATAGAGCGCTTCTGCTCAAATGGGTGTGGCAGCTCTTCCAGGAGGGTAGCTCGCTTTGGAAGAGCCTGTTGTTGGCCAAATACCCGGAGGCCCCCGATATCTTTGCGGCGCAGTCCCCGGGGGGATCGCAGTTTTGGCGCGGTCTCCACAAAATTAAGCATCTGTTTCAACTGGGGGCTAGGTATTCGGTGAAGAGTGGGGGACGCACGCATTTCTGGCTGGACTGGTGGCTTGGGGAAGCCCCGCTCCGGACGCGCTTCCCTCGTCTATTCGCGATCTGTGGGGACCCCCGTGTGCGTGTGTCCGAGGCGCTGACGGGGAACGGTCTCGGGCTCTCGTTCCGTCGATCGTTCGACTTGGAGTGTGCGGAGCAATGGGAAGCTCTAGGGAGAGAACTAGAGAATGTGCAGTTGTCGGAGGGCCTGGATGTAGTGAGGTGGGCCCTGGAACCCTCGGGAAAGTTCACGGTGTCGTCGGCGTATACAGCGATCTCCAAAGGGCCGGAGGTCGCTTTCCACGCGGACGTATGGGGCGCGCGTGTTCCTCTCAAAATCAAGATCTTCACTTGGCAGCTCGCTCTAGACCGTTTACCCTCGAGCATGCAAGTGGCCTCGCGTAGGGGGCCGGCTGACGGGACTTGCGCCCTGTGCGGTATGCAGGAAGACGCGACGCACATGTTCTTCTCGTGCGCCTTAGCAAAGCTGGCTTGGAGTGTGGTTAGAGAGGCGTTGGACTGTGACTGGGGTCCGGTCAATTTCCCTCAACTCTTCGCCTTGATTCAATCGCGCTCGGGGTCGGGGCGCTGGACAGCTTGGGTGTTGTTCGCCGCGCTAGCCTGGACGATGTGGCTGACGCGCAACAAACTGACTATGGAAGCGATCATCCCCAACAAACCTGCTGATATTATCTTTAAAATGTTCATGTTTGTGCAGTGGTGGGCGGCGCTCGCTAAGGAGCACGACAAAGGGAGCTTACTGATGGCGGCCGGCGTTCTGAGGAGCCGCTTCACCACCCTAGCCGCGATTCCCGCCTAGTTATCTTCTCAGTAGTTGTTAGGTCTGTTCCGGTGGTTGTGGGGTGCCGGCCCCGGTTGAGGTACTGGTCGGTTTTGTGTTGTCCCCAGCTGTGGGTGTTCGGAGAAGCTGTAGTCCCAGCACCGTTGTATCCGTGAAAATTATGCTGTTGAACTCTTGTGCTTTATTAATTTAAAGCAGGGCTTTAGCCTGCTATCTAAAAAACAAAAGCAGACGGGCAATAGGCCATTGTAGGTGGGACCGGAGAATTGGCTAATGCTCACGGTATCATCAAGTACAACATTGTTCAGAACAATCCCGGCGTTGATAGTTATAGAAAACTTGATATTCACGCATTCTACAATCCAGATATTGTAAGTCAGCCTATTTTTATGCTTTAGATATACTGATTTATTCTTATGCAACATCTAAATAAGGTTCAACATCGTCTTTTGATAGCGGGACACCAAACGTGACTTGTTGAACAAAATAATGTGTAAAGCGAACTTAGTTCTTAATTTTTTCTAAGGATTTATTCTTGTTTTAACTCTAATATAAAGATAATTTTGATATGTCATCTCATTATACTGTAAGCTAAATTACACATTATTTCTTTGTATTTGCAGGTGAATGCTACCAACAACGCATTCCAGTAAATTTGAGAATTACAATATGTGTGAATGGTATAATACCATTGGATATGTCTTTCTTTCCAATTCAATAAGATTGGGGTTTCATTCATGGAACAAGCAACCAATCCTAAAATCCAAGTTCCCATTATGCAGTTTGTGTTGTATTTTTATTCGGTTGTATGTTTATGATCCTATCTACGGATATGGATCATGAAACAGGTAAATTTTAAGGAGTACGAAAATATGTAAGATTGGGATCCACCCATTCATATGTATCTCATATAATTAAATATATGTATTTGCAAAAATTATTTTTATTTGATATTTATACTATATAGAGGTTCTCCTAGTGTACCTATAGTCCGGAATAAATTAGGACATATGACGAGAACCTTGCTCTAATTTAGACTGGCCAGGCCTTCTCACAAACCACATGCTTCACAATTTAGAGAAAATTGTTTATTTGTTCCAAATGAGAAGGCCGCACGGAATCATGACTATCTTCCCTGTACGTAATCACAACGAATCATTTTTTTTCCGAGTTGTTGGCATGGTTAACTAGATTAGTTCAAGTGAAGGATTTTAGGATCAGATTCTAGTCCTTGAAGTCAGCTTCTAGTCCGCATTCCCGTTCCCAGTATATTCAGATCACAATTGTGTGCAGCCATAGCGATTTATCACGAATTTATGTCTAATCTGTACATGATATGGGTGGGGGTGCTTGATGGTGGAGAATTTCATAAATCTGAACGCAAGTCCGGCAGAAAATTCCCTCGTTCTTGTTAGTTCCATACAGGATTTCTCCACCAGATAGTTTCATTGGGGGCAATTTCGATGAGAGCAGGCATGAACATGTCGGTAACGATGTTGCGGCTCATACCTTCCCGCAAGCAGAAAATGACAATGGGGATTTTTCAGAAACACAAATCGAGAAAATTGAGACCCGAATATCATGAGCACGCGTGGATGAAAAGGTGATATATAATAGAATCATTACTCATGCCATAACACCTGATTTCGCGTCGGCATTGCCGCACATTTTGAAAAGCAATGCATGTATATCTTACTGAGCATGCCTTTACATCTAGTTGCCTTGTAGATATGAGATGAGGCTCCTGAATTTACTTACTCAATTTAGTGACCCACTTGTCTGAATGCTATTAGCAGCTACCTGGTATAAGTTTCTTAATTCTGAGGCGGAATTATTCGGAACATTTTATTTACAGGCTTAAGCATATTAACATGCCTATTAAGCGATTAGTTCACTAAAGATATCTACTGATGATATGGTAGATTGCCTACCATATGTACGATGGTTTTCTTCGAACACGGGTTGAACTGTGTAAAACTTATAGTGACACCTTTTTTTAGTTAACGCGTAATAGAACGGACGTGTGGCTTGGTTTGACACTGATGTGCCAATTGAAATGCTTGTTTTTCGCTAAATTCCCCATTGTGACTAGAATTATGGGATAGCTGCGATACAAGTGAGTGCAAACGATCGATTATTTTTATGCATTCATATAAGATTGTTGCATAAGGAAACAATGCTCACGAGGCGAACATAAGCTACAATAGTGAACCGAAGAAGGAAGCACAAAAATTGGACATTCGATGAAATGGAATCCGAATTAGTCGCGGCCGAATTACCGAGCAGTCCAGTAACGACTACCGCAGGCAATGGCGAGAGCAGCCGTGCGAACAGGAACGCGGATGTGGGCAGGAACAGAAGCGTGAGTGGAATCCACGGAAGATCCGGGCAGACGTCTTACCGCCCATGTCCATCAAGCAGCAATTCGAAGGGCCGTGCCCAAACCATATGTACAACGATGATAATGGAATATGCAGATCCAGTCACAAATTGAAGGACTGCCGCATATTCAACCTTCTCACGGAAGCATCTTTCAGGAAACAGAGAAAAACACAGCAGGCAGGATTCCCGGTTGTTCTAGGAGCACTCGCAATAGGTGCACCACCACCTCCCCCAGTACCAGCAGTCGCCTAGCCTCAGCAACAACCCACATCGCAAGGAGCAACTAGAGCGCAGCAAGCTGCAGCATATAAAATTAATATAGGGTGAGTTACCCAGAAGAAGATAGATACCTGGGGCCAAAAGAAAAAGTATACATGATACAGAAATATGCCCCCTCCAAAAGAAGGCAAAAGCTCATTACCAGACAGGTGAATCGAGTGGAAATATCACCCCCTATGATGCCCGAGTTCCTGGATTGGTCCGATGTAAACATCGTCTTTTCCAGAGTCGATCATCCGCTTCGAGTCCCCTTCGCAGGAAAGGCAGCGCTGGTACTCGAAGCGCAAATCGGAGGCTATGATCTAAATCGAGTATTCATGGACGGTGGAAGCGGGATCAACATCATCTACACAGAAATGCTAAAGGAAATGAATATACCAATAAGTAAACTGAAGCAATCACATAACTCATTCCAAGGCATTGTGCCGAGAAAAGCAACCAAACCCTTGGGTACAATAGCACTCGAGGTGATTTTCAGAGAACGTGGCAACTACAAGAAAGAAAAACTCGACTTCGAAGTAGTCGACTGGCCGTCCTAGTACAATGTGATACTTGGCAGGACAACATTCGTGAGATTCATGGCAGTACCCCACTACGCGTACCTGACGCTCAAAATGCCAGCATCTAGGGAGTAATCATAGTGCGCTGAAAATACAAAAAATATGAAATTTGCGACATCGTGTTCAACATAATATCGCAGTCATTCGGAATGCAGCGGGAATTTGCAGACATAGCTGCTACGACTGATCACTCAATTCTTCCCCTGTTAAAGAAAACAACACCAGAGATGGAGTTCGATGTGAAAAAGGACACGGCAGAATATCAAGTTCACCCGACTGATTTAGGAAAGACAGTATTAGTGTCCAAAACACTGCCTATCGCATAGGTAAGCGTGCTCGTCAAATTTCCTTGTGGGCACTGGAATCTTCGCGTGGGACTCAGCGGACATGCCAGGAGTACCTAGAAAATTCGCCGAGCACTCACTAGAAATTTATAAGAACAAAAAACCAATACATCAATCTACTCGTTGTTTCTCAGAATCAAAGCAGGGAGCAATAGGAGAAGAAATAAACAGGTTATTTGCGGCAAAATTCATTCGGAAGATCAAACTAGCAACATGGCTCGCAAATCTAGTGCTCGTAGCCAAGAAAAATACTGAAATTCTATGGATGCGCATATACTACATGTCATTAAACAAACACAGCCCTAAAGACTGGTTCCCACTACCACGCATCGATCAGATCATCGACTCAACTGCAGGTTGTGAGTGGCTCTACTTTCTGGACGCATATTCAGGCTACAACCAGATCTTTATGAAGCGAGAGGACGAGGAAAACCGCATTCATCACCCCATTTGGTCTATACTGCTACACCATGATGCCTTTCGGGTTGAAAACGCAGGTTCTACGTACCAACGCATGATGCAAAATTGCCTGCAAACGCAGATTGGCAGAAGCGCACAGGTGTATGTAGAAGATATTGTGATTAAGTCAAACAATGCAGAAACCCTTATCGACGACCTTCGAGAGACATGCGTAGCACTCGACGTGTACCAGATCAAGCTGAACCCGAAGAAGTGCGCGTTTGAAGTACACCAAGGAGATTTACTCGGGTATCTTCTGTCCGCCAGAGGCATTGATGCCAACCCAGTAAAAATGAAAGCTATCCCTTCAATGAAGGAACCAGTAAACGTGAAAGGAGTACAACAGCTCGCAGGGAGAATTGCAATACCTGGAAGATTTAGCAAAGTTTAGAGAGAAAGCACTCCCTTTCTACAAATTATTAAAGAAGTCAGATAAGTTCAGTGGACGCTGGAAGCCAGAGAAGCCTTCCACGCCCTCAAGCAAACCTTGTCGACTTCACCTATCTTGGTCGCACCTCAGGAAAAGGAGCCGATGTATCTATACATTTCAGCAACGAGACAGGTGGGCAAGCAATACTGGTAGTCTAACGACCCTAGGAAGGGTCCATCTACAGTGTGCAGTGACTGATATATTACCTCAGAGAGGTACTATAAACGTCCAAGCAGCGGTACCCGCACTATAAAAAATTAGCATATGGAGTATACATGACGGCTAAAAAGCTGAGGCGCTACTTCCAGTAGCACCCGATTACTATGGTATCAACCGCACCCCTGTCGGACATACTAAACAATTACAATGCAACGGTACGAGCGGCAAAGCGGGGGATCAAGCTTGGACCACGAGGTATAACCTACGAGATACGAAAAGCAATCAAATCATGGGTACTTCCGGATTTCGTATCAATATGGCTCGAATTGGAACAGCCAAAACAGCCATATATGTTGAGTAGTTGGACAATGTACTTCGATGGCTCCAGGAGAGCATCCGGAGCAGGAGCAGGAGTAATACTCACATCCCCTACAGGTGACAGATTATTGTACGTACTCCGGATGAACTTAAAAAATGCATCAAACAACGAAGCCGAGTACGAATCACTCATCTACGGTGAATCAAACCTCATAGTACAGCAAAACATGAAGAAGTGTGATGCGCCACCAGAAAACATGGTAGCATATAGAGAACTATACAACAAACTCGGAGGCAAATTTGACAGATGCGAACTGCAGCACATTGGTAGAGGAAGCAATTTAGATGCGGATGCTTTAGCAAACATTAGGTCAACTTGTGCACCGATACCACCCGGCGTTTTCTATGAGGAGATTGGTCAACCCTCCATAAAACGAAAAGTGACAGCTACAAAAATAGCTGAGGACTTGGAGGCAAACAAGACAGAACAATCGGAAGAAGAAGTAGAACCAACACCCATGGATACAGTGGAACATGTTAATCAAGTGGATACCACCTGGATGCAGCCGCCGATAGATGACATGACTCGAAACAAAATCCAGGAGGATCAAGCAGAAGCGCGCCGGGTGATGCGCAGAGCCAAGGCGTTTACAATTCATGATGGATGAATTCACAAGCGCGGGATATCAGACATATTGCAGCGGTGTGTCACCCCAGAGTAGGGAAGAGAGATACTCTTAGTTATACACCAAGGAACTTGTGGACATCACGTAGGGAGCAGAAACCTTGTCTGCAAAGTTTTTCGAATCGGGTTCTACTGGCCAACAACAGAGTACAAAGCTAAGAAAATTGTACAGCGAAACGAGGCGTGCCAGATATTCGCAACACGCCCAAATGTACCAGCCACATAACTACATATGATACCACTCGCGTGCCCTTTCGCACAATGTGAACTCGACATGGCTCAGAAACGACGCATACAAGCTCAAGGACAAAAGGACTAGGAACTTCTACAAAAATCCATGGAACGTCTCGCAAGTACGTCTTTTTTACTCCTAGTTTATAATTCAGTACAATTAGGACAAGGCTATTCTAGCCATTTATGTATTCCGATCGAACGAATCAAACAATACTACCCCTCTGCTACGAGGATTTTC
Organism: Alopecurus myosuroides; assembly: GCA_028641055.1. Lineage (NCBI taxonomy): Eukaryota > Viridiplantae > Streptophyta > Magnoliopsida > Poales > Poaceae > Alopecurus > Alopecurus myosuroides. The sequence continues at coordinate 479,745,538 of CM054058.1, forward strand.
TTTTGTCGTCTTTAGAGTTATAATCACAAGTCAATCAGAGCATTAATTGAGCGTAAACATAGCTACGCTTCGAGGCTGCGCAGCAAAAAGTTCAAATAGATATTTGGGGGTGACTTCCAGCCGCGGTCGCACTCGAGACACTCAGGGGCTGCGGAGCGGAAGGTTTAAATAAAAATCTTGGGGTGACTCCCAGCTACGGTCGCACTCGAAACACTCGGGAGCTGCCCCGTAAAAAGTTCAAACAGAAATCTTGGGGTGACTCCCGGCCACAATCGCACTCGAAATACTCGCGGGCTGTGCAGCAAAAAGTTCAAACAGAAATCTTGTGGTGACTCCTAGCCACAGTCGCACTCGAAACAATCGGGGCTACACAGCAAAAAGTTCAAACTGAAATCTTGGGGTGACTCCCATCCACAATTGCACTCCAAACACTCGGGGGGAGGGGGGCTGCGTAGAGAAAATTTCAGACAGAAATCTTGGGGTGACTCCCAGCCGCATTCGCACTCGAAAAACTCGGGGGTTGCGTGGCAAAAAGTTCAATCAGAAAAATAGCACCTGAAACCCTTGAATGTTGTGTAGCATTTAGCTTAAATCAAGAACAGTAAAGGCAGCAGCGATAATCAAATACCTACGTAGACTTATAGCTCAAAGGAACTTCACACAGGGAAAAGTACTCAAGAGCAAGAGAATATACGTGCACTCAATCAGAAAATTTGGGATTTCGTTCATATATACATCACAGATGGTTATAATTTTTTTACAAATACAGGAGTGGTAACTAATATCTAAAACTGTGGAGTCCATCCATCCTCCAGTTGGATATCAATCTCGTCTTCAGCCAAACGCATGAGTGCAACCATTGCCGGTGTAGCTGCCTCGTAGCGAGCAGGCATATTAACACGTTGACGGCCACGAGGAGCATGAGAACCCCTGCCAACATTCAGCAAATTCATCTTTAGATAGTGAGTCTTGGCAACAGCTATTGCAACATTGGCTCCCAAAACAAGCTGATGACGGACGAGTGCCTTGGCATGGTCAAAACTGCTGAATTTCTACATCAGGTTGAAATGACCTTCGGGTATCTTGTTAAGTGGGAAAACTCCATAAATGTTGCAAAAAGAAGAATGACAAGAGCTAATTATCCCCACCAACCTACTGAGCTCGACTCCCCAGAGTCAGGAGAACTCAAGACTTTTCAGCGTTATTCCATAAAGATGATGAACTATAAGCATGAAGTTTCAGACGCTCCTCTTCAATATATTGAGTTTCTTCGGCCACATTTTCTTGAACACCTACGGGAGAATTGTTTTCATAGATAAGATGAACAAAAAGATCACTCGGGACAAACTAGAAGGAGATACCTCAAAACTTACATGCTAAGTTAGTCATTATCGCAGCCAGTTTGGCTAGGAGAAAATCATCACGGTCTACGACAACTTGCTCTTTGTCCTTTGAAACATCGAGTTGGTCCCTCAATGTTTTAAATTCCTCTTCCTTTCTCAAAATCTGAGCGCTCGGTAACTGCACTAATTTTTTTGCAGAAGAAGTCGAAGGAATCGAAGTCGATGGATCAGCAGAACCAGAAGACCCAGGTGCCTAAAGAAGAGAGAAGGATATCGTTATGACTCAGTTATTATCTCGCTCGAGTGTTTAGAAGCATTATACTACTTCACACTCGGGGGCTACTCCCATCGGGAGAAAGATAAAACAGGAAGTCCAGTCTCGAAAGCAAATCAGGCAAAAATAACTTTGACTCAAATAAGAACAGCTAAGCATATTTGATTCATGGACAAGTGCACAAGGTTCATTACAGGAAAAAGTGGATTTACTGCACTCAGGCACCGCTATTACTAAAACTACTCGAAGAAAAGGAAAACTAGTTCTTAGTGGCTGCCTCCTGAGCATCTTCAGCAGCCTCAGCAGCTTGGGCTCGAGCTTCGAGCATTTTCGGGAGACCCTCAACTAACCTAACAGACTCCGGGGTGAAGGGGTTGAGGTCTACCTCTTGCCCGTACGAGTCCACTGGAGGTCCGCTTAGCACAGCTTCAAAGTTGCCTTCAATGTCGTGCGCTCGAGCGAGTGTTAGCACTGTTTCTGCTTCGGAAAGAGTCTGTTCTCGACTAAAGTCAGCCAAGGTGTTCATGTTGCGAAACATGACCATCAAGGCATCCAGATTTGAGGGAACCTTTTCCTTGGGGAATAGGCACTCGTGGAAAGACACGCGTACCCCCGGATCTTCTCCAGTGAACCTCTCGCGTTCGCCACCTGCTCCTCCAAGGAAGTAACAGCATCTAGCAATGAACCCTCCCGCAGTCGAGCAGATAACGAAGGAGGACTACCAAGAGTAGCTGCAACAGCATAAAGAAATCGTTAGTAGAGGTACAGGAAATAACGAGAGAAAGGCACAAGTAAATAGATGGAGTGCAAGTACTTGTTAAACCATCCGTCTGTGAACGGAGTCGAGGGGCAATGGTTTCCTCCAAGTCGGAGAACTGCTTGACAGCCTCCTTCTCCTTCTCCCTAGACTCTTCTGCTTTCCGAATAGTAGATTCAGTCCTTTTTTTTGCAATCGTGACCTCCAACTAAAGAGCCGCACTCTGCGCCTCAATTTCTTTCACTCGAGTAAGCGCAAAAGTCTTCTCAGTAGCTGTCGCAACCAGGAGTTCTGAGATAGGTGAAAGAAATCGATCAAAAACGCAGAGTCAAATCAGGACAAATCACAATAGTTCAGCAGAGCAAGGTTCAACTTTTTCCTTAGCGAGATTGTCCTCAGAGGTGTCCCTCTGCCTCCCAATACGGATGAAGCGGCTGCTCTAGGGTCTTCATGCTTTCCAATAAGGGCTGGAAAAACATTAGAGTTAGAAATTAAGATACATGTTTTGAGTCTGCGCTAGCTTGGAAGCAGCCAAATGCAGACACGGGGGGTACTCGCATCAGGAGCGTTGTTCGCGCACCCGGCAGAACAAGCAAAGTTTACAGAAGAAAAAGTAAAAGGAAATAAACTCACGTGGTTTCTAACATGAAACTCATGAGCCAAGGTGTCTACATCCGTCAGGTCGACAATCCAAGCACCTGGGCCCGAAGGCGTTGTATCATCCTAGGGGATAACCAAGCGCTCCTAGGCACCCTCTTGCATGACTCCCTTGTCTCTAGTGCCCCATGAAGAACTCGAAACAGTAGGAGCATGGGCATCAGTAGCAGAACCCGAATCATCCCCCCCAGAGTGGGAGGAGTCACCACAGCACTCGATCCAGCTCTCCCCTAACGAGGAGGAGTTGGAGCAGTAGGTGGAGTTGAATCCCTAGAAGGAGTCGGGGCCCTAGGAGGATTACTGAAACAAAAACAGGAAAGGAAAAGGCAATGATCAAATTAAGATTCGAGTAATACAATAAAGGAAGAAGGAAAAACTCACCCGCTAAGAGGACCCAAGAGGAACATGTGGCGAACCTTCTTGGCAGCAGGAGCGGATGTTGGTTGAGGAACGAGTGGTGACATTGATGCAAGGGGAACCACAGGGATAAGGTTTCTCATCTCATCCCCTCGTGTCACACTCCAGAAGCTTTAGTCATTCGAGGTAGTTTCCTCAGGCTCGCTTTCTGCTCGAGTGCGCTTAGAGGGCACTCGCGAATCTTTGGCGGTTTCTTCTTGGATTTTCTCTAGGTCATCATCGTCTCGAGAGGAATTGGCCATAGCGACTGAAGTGATCGAGTCCAGATTCATAGCAGCAGCCTTAGTCAAACCCTCCATGAAGGGATGCTACACGCTTTGGATGGTTCACTAGCAAGGACGTCCAAATTCTAAATAAAAGAGGGAGTTGAGAAAGAAGTCAAGCAACAGAGGCAGGATCACTTGGAACGGAAAAAGGGAAGAGTAAAGGAGAAATATACCAACGAGTAAAACAGTTCAAGAAAAGCTGTGCACGAAATATAAAAGAAAGTAGATTCAACTCGGTACGTTCAGTCGTGGAAGAGAGTGGGGGACAGCAGGATTCGAGTCAACCTGATCACTCTCCTTGACTCGAGTGATTTGGCGTAAGCATTGCTAGAGTTCGTTGCTGGAAATATCCTCACGGCAGAGGCGGTGAGTCGAATAAGCACTCGAGTATGCCCACATGGCTAGCACCCTATCCTGGAGAGGCTGCACTTGACGCTTGAGAAACACCAAGACCATGTGAGTTCCGGTGATCCCACTGGCCTTCAAGGTGGCAACCTGAGACATCAAATCTTCAGTTTGCTCCATATATTCTGTGGACAGCTGGTTCTTCATGAACTTCTAGGCACCACTTGGTTTTCTAGGTCAACCAAAGGGGAACCATAAGCATTTGTCGAGTCCTTGACGTAGAACCATCGACTCCTCCACCCGGTGATGGCTTCGACGAAGCCCATCTTGAAATAGCCCGGCTTCGAATTGATTTGAATGTTGCAGCCTCCAACCTCGTGTGGGTCGCTGCTGCTTGGCTGGGCTTTAACGTTGAAGAAGCGCTTGAAAAGCGCCCAGTGCGGTGCCACCCCTAGGTAGAACTCGCATAGCACGACGACAGACGCTATGTGCTGCATTGAGTTTGGCGGGACTTCATGGAGTTGCACGCCATCACCGCCATGAGGGCGAGAAGGAATGGGTGAAGGGGAAAAGACACTCCCATGAAGATGTGGTCGATGAAGGCCACCCGCTCACTGGATTTTAGGCTAGAGAAAGCCTCCGAACTGAGGAGCCTCCATGAATTGGCTTGGAGAAGCCCTTCACGCTCAGCGTCGGTGAGCAGTTTTGCGGTGGCAAAGGATTTAATCCATATTGCGCCCTTCCGTCCCTGACTTCCCGCGCCACTGGCCACCGAGGAACCAACGTTCTTGCAGGTGTGCACCATGGTGTGTGATTAGTGAATCTCGGGGAGCACGGTAATGGATCTGTCGCAAGAATGAAGAAGGAGATGTGGGCGCAAGGAAGGAGAAGGCGGAAAATTTACACTTCTCCCCCTGCAGTATTTATAGCAGGGTAAGTTCATCTCCACCGTCGGTATTCTACAGGCCTGGATCAGGCCTACACGTGGCATAGGAGGCTAACTGATATGCCTCCATGCCTCCCACTACGCGCGAGAATCTAGGGATTTACTGACAATCCCTAGATTATCGCACAGTGAACGGTCAAAAAGTGGTCAAACCCCACTCGCGTAAGCTATCTTCTGACAGGATAAGTTCACATCAGGAAATGTCTAGTCCCTTGTCAGTAAAACATGGTATTACGTCACTGCTGACGAAAAGCACCCGCATAGGAAAATACTCGAGTGGTCGGAAAATTCACTCGAGTCCTGCAGGGCCCTTTCACGAGAAAAGGTTTCCTTTGAGAAAGCACGTAAGTTGAGGATCCCTCCTTTGTCACTCAAAAATTGACTCGAATGAATCATGCTCGGGGCACTCTACTCCCCCAGATTGCACAGGTTCATTAAAAAAATTGGATTCCATACTCATATTATGAAGGTAAGACCCGTGGATCAGTTCCAACGGCCTGGGAAATGCACCACTGCTGCACTACCTGGTATTTTTCCATGCCAACAGGTGTGATGAAAATCCCGACGGAAGCATTGGGTAAAACGACTGACAACTAGAATTCGACTCGGTAAGACTTCAGCAGCCCGGGTAGAATTACCCTAGGTTTTCCAGGATCGAGCCTGAGGACTTGAACCCTGAGTAGGCTAATGGTGTGTTCTCCCAAGTGAGATTAATTGACCTCGACCAGCCGAGTAGATTGAACCCGTTTAGCCACATCCTCCAGAAAAATTGTTTGCAGGAAAAGCACTCGAGACATTCTGTCTTGAAGGTATGAGCCCCTAGATCGAGTCCTTGACTCCATCATGCACTTAAGGGCTAATGACGTGGGGGGGTACCCAAGAGACCCTCTACTATGGGATACCCGGTATGGCCCATTAAGGGGTGCCCTGGCAGGCTCCACAAGTAACTACACGAAGGTCCAAGGAGGAGATATATCCAAAGCGGAAGGAAAGACATAAACAGCAACAATAGAAAAGGAAAGCAACCAACTGAAAGTCGAGTCCACTTCATGTACGGCTCCTGAGTCCCTGCTACCTATATAAAGCATGGGAGGGGGTCACGTACAGGACAGACAACCCTAGATTCAGATTTGCACAATATTCAATCTATAAACATCAGCCCTTATAATTGATACTTTCCACCCCATTGAAATAAATCCCGGTGGGCAGTAACCCGTCGAGTCGACTAGTCCACCAGCGCCTTTTTATCTCTTACAAAGCCCCAGGTCCCTCACCATGGGGATTGTTGAGGTTAGTCCCTCGACATCCTAGGCTTAGCTTTGATCACCTACTCTCGTTGGTGCTCTCTAAACTATCTATAGGCTAAAACAATCTGTAAAAACGACTGAAATAAAGTAGTGCAAAAGGATTGTAAATAAATAGTAAATAAACTAAACATTAAAGTAGATAAAGCGGACTAATGGATGGTTGAACGATTGGAACTGCAATAGGAATAAAGGCGTTCTTGGGAAGGTCGGTTTCACCACTAGCATACTTCTGAATTGATTAGGCGTGCGTAATGTTTTCATTCAAATTATTTGTGAGGGTGGAGCTCTGTGCATTAATGTTCCCAGATGTCTCCATTAACACACTGCTCACAGCCACCACATAGCCCAGATGATAAGTGATATGCCCACTGGGAACTAGGGATTAAGGGTCTCCCCGTGGGGGTGGTATTGATACGGTGAGTTCTCCATTGATCCCACCTTGGTGATTGGTGCGGAAGGAGTAGCGAATTTTTGTCTGTCATACTCACGCATCAGTCTTCCTCAAACCAACACAAACAACCCATCATGGCTCTATGGCACAATATTGGTGCGGTCGACTTCACACGATATCATGGGGATTGTTATCACAAAGCAGTCAATAGAAAATATTGCATCTTTATCTCAGTTCATAATAGTACTAGGGTTTCCCCTCTCCCCAAGAACTAATGGAACTACTCACACAGGAGGCCAATAAACATCAGAATGATTTTATTGAAAATAGAGTATGAATGTATGAACGAATACATGTGCAAATCCACAACTAGATGTTCTAGAATTATAGTGAGATGGGATGGTGATGCTATAATCTTCAGGCATTTCTAATATAACAAAAGGTCTACCAAGAATAATAGATAGATTATCATCTTCAGGCATTTCTAATATAACAAAATCAGTAGGTATCAACTCATTAGCAATAGAGATGGGAACATCCTCACATATTCCTATAGGTACAGCAGTTGTTTTATCAGCCATTTGTAAAGATATTTCTGTTGGAACTAGTTTGTTCAAATTAAGCTTCTTATATAGTGAGAAAGGCATAACACTAACACCAGCTCCTAAATCACATAATGCATATTTCACATAGGCTTCTTTAATTTTGCAAGGAATAGTAGGAATACCAGGATCTCCACGTTTTTCAGGCAATTTTCCTTTAAATGAATAATCAGCAAGCATAGCAGTAATAGCATCAATAGGTATCTTTCTTTTATTAGTGACAATATCTTTCATGTATTTTGAATATGGAGGATTCTTAATAGCATCAATAAGTGGAATCTCTAATTTCGTATTCTTAATCATATCATAAAATTGCCCATACCTCTCTTCATCTTGAATTGGAAAGCATGGTTCATCAGTAGGAAGCATGGTTCATCAGTAGGAAGAGACATCAACAGGAGGTGTTACCTCCTCATTACCTTCCATAGGGAGTATAGAGTTCACTTGAATTGGAAAGCATGGTTCATCAGTAGGAAGTTTAATACCCATTTCAGATAATTCCTTGAGATGAGAGGTTTTAATTCCCTTCTCTTTAATATCCTTGGAAGCTTCAGCCATTGTTTCTTGGTTCAATTCGAGTATACCTCCTTTCTTCTCTGGGAGTGTCTCATTTTTATCTATCTCCTCAATGTTCCAATCAGCTTCATTCTCGAGAATAGACTCCAGTAATTCAATTGCTTCATCAACACTTCTGTCCCTAAAGATATTCCCTGCAATACTATCAAGGTAGTCTCTTGTTTCCCCCATTAGTCCATTATAGAATATATCAAGCAATTCATGAGGTTTAAAACCATGACCAGGACATTTCTTACACATTTTACCAAATCTCCCCCACGCTTGGGGTAGACTCTCTTTCTTATCTTGTTTAAAATTGCCAATTTCAACAGTTAATGCATGTATCCTTTCAGCAGGAAAATATTTATTGAAAAACAATTGCAAGCAGTCTTCCTTACTAGTAATACATGCAGGTCCTAAACGATTATACCAAACTCTAGCATCTTCACCCAAAGAAAAAGGAAACAATTTTAAGAATAAATAATGTTGACGGATTTCATCATTTCCAAATGTAGTAGATAAAGCATGCAATTCAGCAATATGATCAAGAGGAGACTCCTCATCCTTTCCACAGAATCTAGACTTCTCAACTATCTCAATTATCTCAGGATTAACATTGAATTCATAATCTTTATCTCTAATTCTAATAGCTGGGCCACACAAATTCCTAGTAGCAGCAAAACAGTTTCCAAGAGATGCATCATCATAAATAGAGAGTTTATCAAGTTTTGTATAATCAGGTGATATAAAGGCCTCAATAAATGCTTCTTCTTCTTCAGAAGAGGCCCCATATTCATACTCTCTACGAGTCTCATTTCTTTCTAGCTCAAGTTCTACATTTTCATCTACAGAAGATTCGGGAATTTCAGTTGTTTCAGGTGTTTCATTTGCCTCAGGTGTTTCAATAGTTTCAGGAATTTCAGAAGCTAGTTCTTTGTCTACATTATCAAGTGTTTGATCATTAGGTGTACTAGTAGACATTTTTGACAATGGTGATTTACCAGCTATTCCTTTCTTTTTCTTAGCAGCCATAGTAGAAACAATATTAGGTGAAAAATTTGGTCTACTAGGCAAATCATTACCAGAACGAGTAGTCGGAGGCATTACCTCCTTCGAAGTGTCCTTTCCCTTTCCCATTGTAGGGAACAAGAAAGTGCAGCAAGTAGACAATAACAAGTGGTCTTACCAATAAAGCTAGGCTCCCCGGCAACGGCGCCAGAAAACAGTCTTGATGGCTCCCAAGTGCAGCAGATCAACCGTAGTCTTCGATGGGAAGTATTACCCAAACTGGTAGTTCGACTCAGTGGGAACACAAGAATACCGGTGAGACTTTAGCAATTGGGACTTCACTCCCAACCACACCTGTGTATCAACAAACTTGCAGCAAGAGTGGTGAGTGTAATAATGCAGTGAAAGAAAACAAAAAAAAAGTAAATGGAGAGCAAGTGTTTTCCCAGTTTTCACCGGAAAAGAGTGAAAGTAAACCAGAGACTAAAACGCAGGCATGAGGTGACAACGGGGTGTTGCACGGATAAGATTGATCATGTAATAATGTTTTGCTAGCAGCGGGGCCTTTCTCTATCTCAGTTTTATGTAGGTGTGTGTTCCGTAAATTATTGTGCGTACTAACCAAGAGAATTTGCACAAAGCCTATTGTCCTACCTGCCCATTTCACCGGGGCCAATTTGGAACTACAGGTAATTAAGGTCTACCCTTTCGAATAGCCCGGACCAACGCATTAACACTCCATGAACACACATAATCCTCAAACTAGAACATATCCCCCTTGTTTTCCCTAGCTGTCACTTTAGGGTTCGCAGGTTCAACGTAATAGCAGGTAATACACATTGCAGATAGATACCGAACTCAAATATATGATGTAGCAATGTAAGTTCAGTACTGAAATCATGCCACTTGGGCCCTAGTAACAAGCATTAAGCCTAGCAATAGTGCATCAACATAAGACATAAGAATTCTCAAGACAAACCCCTAGATCCCGCATACCGGGTAGCAATTACATGATCAATCTCATCCAAAACCCCTCACACCTCACATGCCTACATCAACTACTCACACATGGAGGGGGTGATGGAGCTCATGGTTGATGGAGATGATGGTGGTGATGATGATGGTGACGAAGCCCCTCGAATTCCACCTCCGGGGGTGAAATCCCGGATCAATCTGACTCCGAAATCGAAGATCATGGTGGCGGTGGCACTCCGTTTCGCGAACAGCCCTCCCCTTGGAAACCCGTCAGTTTCTCGTATATATGGAGGGGTACGTTGAAGACCTAGCCGGAGTGGGCCATCTAGGCCCAAAAGGGGTGACCCCACGCGGCCAAGGAATCTGGCCGCGTGTGGGCCCCCTTTTGGCCCTCGGGTGGCCCCCCGGCCCCATCTGGTGCTCATTCCCCTTCTTTTCCATAAAAAGTTACGTGGTTTTCGTCCCCTGTGAAAAGTCCTGCGAAAATAGACGGAAAGAAGACTTTTGCTAAAAACAGTGTCAGATTCTGGAGATTTATTCAATTATGGGGGGACTCCGGAGAGAAATACGATGCAAAGTGCTTGGAAAAGTAGATGCATTTTGGGTGCATCAATTACCACCAAGAGTATAAGTCCCTAAGTGGACACCTTAAAAATATGTTTTTTGCAAAACAAAGGCTTTTATGGAAAACCCGGTGGAAAGAAGAAGTCTTATCCACCGGAGGTTGTTGAAGTGGTCATTTTGGGGAAAAAGACTTTTTAGAAAAATGACACATAACCTAGTCTTCGTCGGACAACCCTTACCGTACTGCCACTCTACCCCAACATGGGTACGGGGCCTATCTAGATACTTGTTCTTGTTAGTGTGTGTTTTATCCCAAGATGCTATAGAGAGGATGATTCTCTGAACCGAAATGTTGCCAGGAGGGAGAAACGGGACATGCAAAGTGTGGGATTAATTTCTCCTCCGGTTGCGACAATTGGGTCCCCTGCTGCGGCGATGTGTGGCATGGTGCCAGGGGAATAAACCTAATTGAAGGGATAGACATATACTAGCTTGATCAGAGTGGACAGTTAGGATCATTCGTCTGATGCTTGCATATCGATGTGTCGATCCATGGGTGGTTCATGGCAGATGATTGGATCTAGTGGAATGTGTACACCTCTGCAGAGTAAAACTATTCGGAATAGCTGCGTCCTCGGATATGGATAGTTGAATGGCCATGTAGCTAGCATTGTGTCAATGTTTTCAAAAAGGTGTTTGGACTTATGAAGTACTGAAAGGAGGAAATCTTGTACCGTGGAGGTACCGTTGCTGAAAAGTCAGAAGTTGTTTTACAAGAAGTTTTATAAAACCTCTTGGCTATGCAATATCAATAAGAGAAAGAAAACTATATTGTTTTATTTTGAAGTATCTTCTTCAACAAATATACAGAGATTTTCAAAATCAACTATGATATATCTTTCATATATCATGGATAGTGAACCCTATGTATAGCCTACCTATTACACCATATAAGCATACTTGCATTTTGGTAAGCTACATGATGGGTGTCTTGCTGAGTACATTCAAATGTACTCATATTGGTTTCGTCCTTGGTATTTACTTGCCAGACATCGAGAAGGGATCTCAGAAGGAGATCTACGAAGAGGAGTACGGAGCTGATGGCTTTGCAAACTAGGATCGTCTCCCGGTCAGCAGCCTGTAGGTTAAGGCGTGACTTGGGCTCTACTACGTTTGTGTGTGTGTAGTCTTCCGTTGTGTGTGTTCTGTGCTGCCCTGCGTGGCAGTTGTTTGGACTTGGTCATGTGACCATGTCTCTTTTGTAAGCGTTTTGGGTGACCATGTAGTGGATATTGTATCTGTGTACCAATTGGATATGTTTTTCACGACTGGTGTGATCTGGGATCGTGAATGTATGCATATCGGAGGTGTCCTTGAACAGTGGTTCTGGGGGACCTTACACTAACTTCCCAAGCCCAACTTCTACAGATGATGACTCAGTTTGTAGTAGCAATGAACAACAACAACAACAATAACAACAACAATCCTCCACTAGATTTTTGAGACTTAGGCCTAACAAGTTCTCATACGCTACTGATCCTATTGAGGGAGATGACCGGCTTCCTTCAATCAATAAGGACTTAGTAACTTGTGAGCGCACTGATGTGGAGAAGGTGAGATTCACCGCACATCTGTTAGAAGGACATGCCGCAATGTGGTGGGAAACTTATCAAGTGACTCATCCACTGGAAGGGATGACATTGGATGATTTCAAGGAGGGATTCCACAATGCACATATCTCATCTAGGATAATGAACCTCAAGAAGGAGGAGTTTCGTAGTCTGAAGCAGTGAGGGAGAACCCTAAAGGAGTATATGGATGATTTCCATTCTTTATCAAGGTATGCACCAGAGGACATTGACACTGATGCCAAGAGGAAGGAAAATTTTCTCAATGGACTTAAAGGAGAACTAAAGATACCTCTGTCTCTAGCATATGCCCCAAATTATCAAGCTCTGTTGGATCAAGCCATTACTTTGGATAACAATATGACAAAGGAGAAAGACAGGAAGAGGAAGTACAGTAAAGGTGGAAAATACCATTATGGACCCTCATATAAGAGGCACACATCCAATAGAGGACACAATGCTCACAAACATGAGAACCATCACAATGGTGGGAATGGACACACTCATAATGGTCCTGATCACGTTGAAGGACTCAAGGAAAACAATCGTAGAAGCAATGATCACTGTCGGGGGGTTACCCCCGAGTAGGGTAAAGGCAAGTGGTAAAAGCAGCTAACAGAAGAGAGGTTTGGTCGAGTAGCCGACTACCCGGTACCCGCTACCCGGCAGACTGCTACTCGGTCTCACCTCAAGGTGACCAGAAGGAGATACCAATCAAGTTATGCCCTTTCGAGTAGAGGAGTTGGCCCGAGTACAATTGGCGGGAACAATTGGCGGGAACCTACTCGGGCCAGAAAGTCAAAGGAGCCGTCCTGACACAGGATCCCGCGTATCCTGGGTCCGTACTTGGCAGCATTCGAACTACTGTTCATCTGGGACCGGCCTGCCTGACAGTGACAGCATGGAAGCAGGCCGTGGCAGGATAAGGGGGGCCTACTCTGTGCTTAGGTACAGTGATACCAGTCTGTCCCCTAGTTTTGCCCAACGACTTTCCAGATGAAGCCAAGGTTAGGAACCAAAGCTGTCAGCGGGAACCCGGAAGAAGGACGATGTGCACATTATGTCGACACTTGTCCATGTTTGGACGTATCCGGCTGGGCACCAGGTATATAAGGTGCCCCGCCGCCTCCTGCGTGAGGATCGAACACATCGCATACTGGGTCACGCATAAACCCTAGAAACCCTAAGTCCTCGACCTAGTTCCATTCGGGAGAGGAGAGCGGCTACTCGGTAGCGATACCATTTGTACTGTGGCTACTCGGAGAGACATCATAATACATACAGAAAGGCAGGAGTAGGGGTTTTACCTCCTCACGAGGGCCCTGAACCTGGGTAGATCGTGTTGTTTGCAGTGTATTGTTCTTACCTCACGCGGCTACTCGTCGCGTGATCCCTCCCCGAGCACCTCCAGCGTCCTTCGTCCCCACATCTTTAGCCATCCCATGGCATCTGCCGTGACACCACCACGACAGTTGGCGCCCACCGTGGGGCAACCAGCGGCGCTGGCTGGAGTTTCTGTTCGGACGGGATCTTCTTCAGCGGAGCGCGTGGTCTGTGGCCTTGTCCACAGATTCGGCTCCTTCGACTTCGTCACCGACAACGCCGGCTGTTTCGGCGGCATGGCCATGCCTGAGGGCGGCACGGTGATCTCCTTCGGCTCTCACCTCGTCTACGTCGCCACCGTCGCCAACAGCGCGTACCCCGAGCTGGTGCATGACGCGGAGGATCCTCCCGCGGTGATTGCTGCTCGCGGAAGGCCTGCATGCAGCTCTGTGAGCTGCGCTGAGGTGATGGTGACGGGCTTGGCGGCAAACACTGGCGCAGCTGCTACTGGCGCTGCGGCCGTCGTCGAGGAGGTTGACGAACCGCCTGCTGGTGGCAGGACTCACCGGCCCTACGAGAGGGAGAGCAACTTGCCGCCTTCCACGTCTACGGTCATCCCCGCGTCTGCTACGCGACCTGGTATGCCCACTCCCACCGACATCGAGCTCCTAGCCGCGAGGGAGCAGCTCGAGCGGCAACGCCAGGAGCTGCTTGCCGAGCAGGCGGAGTTGGAGAAGATCAGGCTTGAGCTGAGTCTAGACCAGCTCGAGTACAACAAGGCTCACGGCTTCACGCCAGTCGCCAGGAGGCCTAGCAGAGTAGGCGCTACGCGGCGTAACTTGGGTGTCGAGATGGCAACGGTTGCGGAGGTGCCCGCTCAGTCCGCCACCGCGAACACCTTCACAAGGCCAAGGTACAGCACACCCGCCAAGACGCTCAGGGCTGCAGAGGCCGTGGCTGCCGAGTTGCCGCGCCTGGATGGAGAGGCGCGTCTCAGGCAGCAGGAGAGGCTCAACGAGTTGGTGTTGGAGGCCGCTAGGCAGAACGAGGAGTTCCGGAAGGCCAACCCGGGTGCTGGAGCTTCGCAGGTGGTTCACTCGCACGCGGCTAGATCTAACGATCAGGCCTCGTCTCCGCATCCTAGCCGCGAGAAGAGCCGCAGCGGGCGCTCGGGTAGAGACAGGCAAATGCAGGTGTATGACCCGGCTGCTGCCGCGAAACAGGTTGCTGTGCCGCAGCAGCCCGGGCGGGAACACAACGCTGCAAGAGCAGGCTCTCAAGCCCATCAAGCTCAAAGCCGTGCCCGAGATGCCGCGCGTCCAGGTTCTTCTCGGCAACCCGCAGCTCAGCCTACTCGGCAGAGGCAGCAGCCGCGCCCAGCGGCACCAGTCGCCAACCCGGTGGAGCAGCCCGCAGCTGTGCAGGTGGATAGGTATGATGATGGCTACTCGGCTATGGAGATGGCTGGCTATGATATTCATGACCGTGTTGGTGAGCGCGTGCTGGCGCCGGGAGATGCGAGGCATCAGTTGGACCGGATCAGCTTGTCGGCGCGGCTGGAGAGCACGGGTCCTCCTGGCCCCGAGTGCTTTGGCCCGCGCATCATGAACGAGCCGTCCGTGAAGAACTTCCAGCTTGCAAGAGGCACCAAGAGCTACAATGGCAGCACCAAGCCTGAAGATTGGCTCAATGATTATGTCACCGCGGTCCATATCGCGAATGGCAACAGAAGATGGGCTGTGCGCTATGTTCCACAGATGCTAGAGGTCCAGCCCGCACTTGGCTCAACAACTTGCCCAAGAACAGCATTAACTGCTGGCTGGACTTCTCGGATGCCTTCATCAGCAACTTCACGAGCACGTACAAGAGGCCGAATAGGCCACAGCAGCTATCAGCTTGCAGGCAGCGAGAAGACGAGACGGACCGCGAGTATCTTACTCGGTGGAGCACTTTGAGGAACACCTGTGAGGGTGTGAATGAAGCACAGGCCATCACCTGGTTTGCGCAGGGTTGCCGACATGGCAGCATGCTTTGGCAGAGATTGCAGAGGGAGATGCCGAACACTCTGGCGGAGACCATCAAGATTGCGGATCAGTACGCACTCGGTGATCCTACTCAGCCACTGATGGACTCCTCTGAGCCGAGAAGAAACTTCAACAGCAGCAAGCGCAACGAGTTCCGCAACAAGCGCCGAGTAGATACTCGGTATGATCCTGAAGAGGTGAATGCAGTGAATGTCGGAGGCGGTGGTGGCCAAAGGCAGAAACCTGCTGGAGCCTACGGGCAGAACCAGAACCAGGGCCAGGGCAACAAGAAACCGTTCCGTACTGCTCAGTCGGGTAGCGGGAACTCCGAGCAGCCGAAGAAGTTTGTCTTTGATGACATGAAGGATGGCCCATGCAGCTTTCACACTCACCACCCCTCGAGGCCTGCTAACCACACTACTCGGCAATGCGAATGGTGGGATGTGATCAAGAGTGATGGCTTGCCTCCTCCTCCTCCCCTGCCAGCCGCCAATGCTACTGTTCAGCCTACTCGCGCACCCGCAGCTCGGCCGCCAGTGTACCCGAGAAGAGAGAATGTGAACCAAGTGGCTTTAGGAGCCAACCAGAACTTCAACAATGAGAGATACCGCAACAACAACAACAACTACAACCGCAACAACAACAACAGAGGCAACAACAACAACTACCAGGGGAACAACAACAATGGCAACAATGGGGGCAATGGCTCCAATCAGTACCAAGAGCACCATGAGAGCTACATGATCTTCACTTCTGAGGCAGTCGACAAGCAATCACAGCACAGGCGGGCCATGGAGGTCAATGCAGTGATTCCTGCTGTTCCTCACTACATGTACTGGTGCGACCAGGAGATCAGGTGGTCCCGAGTAGATCATCCCAAGGTGATGCCCAATCCGGGTAGCTATGCCTTGGTGCTGGATCCAACCTTCCTGGGTCCCGAGAAGAATGTGAGGTTCAACAAGGTGCTAATCGACAACGGCAGCAGCATCAACATTGTGTACAAGGACACACTCGAGAAGCTTGGCCTGGCCGAGAACATGATGCTGCCCAGCAAGACCACCTTCCATGGCATTGTGCCCGGGATCTCGTGCAACCCGATTGGCCGAGTGTGGATAGATGTGCTATTCGGTACCCGGGAGAACTGTCGCACAGAGCGCCTGCAGTTTGAAGTGGTTGATCACCAGAGCCCTATCATGCTCTACTCGGCAGGCCTGCTCTGAGCAAGTTCATGGCCTCTACTCATGTGGCTTATCTGAAGATGAAGATCCCTGGTCCCAATGGCATCATCACTATCGCTGGCGACTACAAGAAGTCCATGGAGTGTGCCTCGGCTAGCTCCAAGCTGGCAGAGTCGATGGTGATCGAGGCCGAGAAGAAGAAGATGTACGAGGTGGTGGCCATGGCTCAGTCCGCACAAGCTGGCGCACAAGGTGTGCCGAGTACCCAGCATGGTACTGCCTTCCAAGCTGCCAAGGAGACCAAGACAGTCCAGGTCGACCCCGAGTTCCCCGACCGCGTAGCCATCATTGGTTCCGGGTTGGCGGAGAAATAGGAAAGCGAGCTCATCCACTTCCTCCGTGAGAATCGGGATGTATTCGCCTGGACTAATGAAGATCTACCAGGAGTCCCGAGGGAGTTGGTTGAGCACTCTTTGCATGTGCGTCCTGACGCCAAGCCAGTGAAGCAGGCTATGCGCCGTTTCGGAGATGAGAGAAGGAAGGCCATCGGTGATCAGATCACCAAGTTACTGATAAGCAACTTCATCATGGAGGTGCTGCACCCGGATTGGTTAGCCAACCCGGTCATGGTCGAGAAGAAGAAGGAGGATCCCAAGGCTGCCACTGCATGGCGCATGTGCGTCGACTACACCGACTTGAACAAGGCATGCCCCAAGGATCCTTTCCCGCTACCTCGCATCGATCAGGTGATCGATTCCACTGCTGGTTGTGAACTGTTGTCTTTCATAGATGCCTACTCTGGTTTCCACCAGATTGCACTCAACCCTGCTGATCAAATAAAGACTGCTTTCATTACCCCGTACGGGGCTTATTGCTATCGTGTCATGTGTTTTGGCTTGAGGAATGCGGGTGCAACCTATCAGAGATGCATGCAGAAATGCTTGCACGACCAGCTCGGCAAGAATGTGCAGGTGTACGTAGATGACATTGTCATCAAAACGAATAAAACACATACTCTGCTTGCCGACCTGGAGGAAACCTTTGCTAACCTACGCAAGTACAAAATGAAACTGAATCCGAGTAAGTGCACCTTTGGTGTACCGGCTGGAAAGCTACTCGGTTTTCTGGTTTCTAGTCGGGGCATTGAAGCCAATCCTTCTAAGATAAAAGCTATTGAGAGCATGTCTTTACCGAGATCACTGAAAGATGTGCAGAAGTTCACAGGTTGTTTGGCATCTCTGAGCCGTTTTCTGGGCCGAATGGGCGAGAAGGCCCTGCCTCTATACCAGCTGATGAAGAAAAGTGACAAGTTTGTCTGGACTCCGCAAGCGGACGTGGCATTCAATGAGCTGAAAGCAATGCTGGCTAGCGCTCCCGTCTTGGCTAGTCCGCTACCCAAGGAGCCTATGCTGCTGTACATTGCTGCGACTAACCGAGTAGTCAGCGTGGTGATAGTGGTGGAGCGAGAAGAAGAAGGCAAGAGTGTGCAGCGCCCAGTGTATTACCTCAGTGAAGTGCTGTCCAGCTCCAAGCAAAACTATCCACACTACCAGAAGATGACATATGGTGTGTACCTAGGCGCCAGGAAGCTGAAACATTATTTCCAGGAGCACCCCATCACTGTCGTGAGTTCTGCTCCCATCTCGGATATCATGGGTAACAAGGAGGCGAGTGGCAGAGTAGCCAAGTGGGCAATCGAGCTAGCAGCGTACGCTCCCGCGTATACGAGAAGAGAAGCCATCAAGTCTCAGGTCCTGGCGGAGTTTCTTGTGGACTGGGCCGAGATGCAGTATGAACCTCCTGCTCCAGTTTCCAACTATTGGAGGATGCATTTCGATGGCTCGAAAGTGAAGGAAGGCCTTGGCGCTGGTGTTGTGCTTACCTCACCCAAGCGAGATCAGCTCAAGTATGTGTTGCAGATTCATTTCAAAGCATCCAACAATGTTGCAGAGTACGAGGCAGTGGTGCATGGTTTGCGAGTAGCAAAGGAGGTTGGCGTGCAGCGCATCATATGCTATGGTGATTCAGATCTGGTGGTGCAGCAAGTCTCGGGCACCTGGGATGCTTTGGATGCCAACATGGCATCGTATCGCTTCCTGGTGCAGTCTATGACTGGGTTCTTCGAGGGTTGTGAGTTCCAGCACATTCACCGAGCAGAGAACGAAGCAGCAGATGAGTTGTCCAAGTTGGGATCTTCTCGGCAGTCCATCCCGGCGGGAATCGCCTTGGAGCACTTGAGGAAGCCATCCATCAAGCCTTCTCCCAACTCGGAGTCTATATTTGTCCCTTCTCTGCCAAGTGAAGAATCTGACCCAATGGAGATCGACTGGGAGAGTGCTGCAGGGAACCCGGGGACTGCCGTCCTCTACTCGGGGACTGCCATTCCCTACTCGGGGACTGCCACTCCCTACTCGGGGACTGCCACTCCCTACTCGGGGACTGCCACTACTTACTCGGGGACTGCCACTCCTTACTCGGGGACTGCCACTCCTTACTCGGGGACTGCCACTCCTTACTCGGGGACTGTCGCCCTCAACCCAGAGGCTGTCGCATTTATTGAAGAAGTTCTCGCCAATCGATCTGGGCTGCAAAGAAGCGCTCCTGCTCCTCCTGTGCAACCGCAAGAGCCCGTCCCAATGGAACTGGACGAACCAGTGTTTCCCATACGGGAGACACCGAGTTGGGCTACGCCCATATTATCCTTTCTACGGGACGGCACACTACCTGAAGATGAGGTGACTGCGAGGCAGATTCAGAGAAGGTCCAAGGGCTACACCATAGTCAGAGATGTGCTGCACAAGAGAAGTGCCACTGGCGTGCTGCAACGTTGCGTGAGCCCAGAAGAGGGAGAAGAAATTCTGGTGGAGATACATCAAGGGGAGTGTGGGCATCACGCCTCATCTCGGGCTTTGGTCAAGAAAGCTTTTCGGCATGGCTTCTACTGGCTCACTGCACTGCAGCAAGCTGAAGATATTGTGAGGAAGTGCAATGGCTGCCAGATGTTCGCAAGTAAGATTCACATGCCCGCTTCCGAGTTGAAGACAATTCCTATCACATGGCCGTTTGCTGTTTGGTGCTTGGATATGGTTGGCCCCTTCAAGCTGGCTAAAGGCAATATGACACATATCTTGGTCATGATGGACAAGTTCACCAAGTGGATTGAAGTGAAGCCTATTCGGAAGTGCGATGGGGTCACAGCTGTGAAGTTCGTGAAGGATGTGATCATGAGATATGGCTACCCGCACAGTATCATCACCGACAACGGCACCAACTTTGCAGAGGGGGCAATGGTGCGATTCTGCAGAGATAAGCATATCCGACTAGACGTTGCGTCAGTCGCGCACCCTGCCTCCAATGGGCAAGTTGAGAGAGCAAATGGAATGGTACTGGCAGGCATAAAGCCAAGGCTGATTGAGCCATTGCTGAAAACACCTGGGTGTTGGCTAGAAGAGTTGCCAGCGGTGTTGTGGAGTCTAAGGACTACCCCTAACCGGTCAACCGGCTACACGCCATTCTTCTTGGTATACGGGGCTGAGGCCGTGTTGCCAATAGACTTAGAGCATGACTCCCCCCGAGTAGCCCTCTACACTGAGGTGGAGGCGAGAGAAGCTCGAGAAGACGACGTTGACCTGCTTGAAGAAGCAAGAGAGCTGACTCTGTCACGTTCCGCTATCTACCAGCAAAACCTGCGGCGTTATCATAGCCGAAAGGTGAACCCAAGGGTTTTCCGAGAAGGAGACATGGTCCTTAGGCTTGTGCAGCGCACAGCCGGGATGCACAAATTGTCTCCTCCATGGGAAGGGCCTTTCATTGTGAGCAAAGCGCTGCACAATGATGCGTACTACCTTGTAGATGTGCGCCCATCACAGGCGAACAGGGCAGATAAAGCTGGAGAGGAAACCAAGCGCCCTTGGAATGTAGCTCTACTCCGTCGTTTTCATTCGTAAGCAAAGATGTGTATGTACCCTCTTATCCGAGTTGAAATTCTACTCTGCAATCTGAAATCGTTCTCGGGGACTGCCCTCGTCCAAAATTGCTCTAAGTGTTTTTACTCGGCTTTACTGTTTGTCTACTCGGTTGCTTCACTTCGAAACTCATAAGCGTGTTGAGTACTGTGTCTAAACCTACGTGCCAACTCTTCGACTCTGCTGCTGTCCGAAACCCGGCTTCATGGCAAGCAAGAGAACAAGCAAAAGGTCAATGAGCACAAGAAAATCGCTAAGGAAGAAAAAGTGCAGGAACCGAGTAGAGTGTTTTGTTACTTTTGTTCTCTGTTTTGTCTTCTCGGCTAAGTGGTGGGCTGCGTTACTATGATTGTTTCTAAGTGGCCAAATATTTGCAGCTCTACTCTTTGATTCTTGTGACTCGAATACCAAAAAAGCAACAAGTTGCAGGTAGAGCAGAGATGAAAAGATAGAGTGAATAAGAAACGCAACTCGGGGACTCGCATGGAAACGCAACCCGGCATTGAGCCAGGCTGCTCAAAATGATTAAATTGAAGATAATATGTGGAAATAAAATTGAGTAGCAAGAAAGCATAAATAAGTCTGATACATATGCTCCCGGCATCCCGGGGATCTGATAAATGTGCAAGTGAAAAGTATGCAGGTAAAATCATGTGGAGGAGGCAGTGTTGTCAGTGCTGGCATTGGCTGCTGCATCTTCTGTGGTGGCCCTGGCTGCCGCATCTTCCTCGGCGCTGGCATGGGTGGCATCCGCCTCCGACTGGACGGTGGCGGACTCGTCCATCTCGACGTCCTGCTCGGTGGCTGCCAGGTCAGAAGTGGCCGTGGCCACCGAGATGGGCCCTGGAGCTGTAGAGGAACCGGAGGCTCGGCCTGGGGGCGGATCGTGTCGTCAAGAGCGGCTCCTGAAGAGGTGCCGAAGTCGAGTGCGGCGGTGTCGATGTGCTCGGCCTCCTCATCGCTACTCGCGACGGCCGTGGCCTTCCCCTTCCCGGCCTTGCTCCTGGGGGAATCGAAGAAGCCCGACTCCAGTTCGGAGTCTGTGTCATCATCTTCCTCCTCCTCGTCCTCCTCCACCTCGGTGTCGGGCTCGGGGAGGCCGTCGATGTAGATCTCCGTCTCAGCGCACTCCGCCACTTCATACGCGATCAATTTGCGCGCGGCCACGCAGTCGGGGTCTGTCTCCCACTTGGAGTTGTCGCGCTTCCCGCGGATGAGTTGCATGTTAAGATTTTCGTACCAGGAGGCGATGCAAAGAAGCATCAAGTCCGCGCCTGCCCGAGCTCCAGAAGCACGCCACTTCTTCAACTCGGCCTTCACATTCTGTAGCTTGAGTGCGAGGCCCCGGATGGTTGTTGGCTCAGGATCCTCAGGCCAGAAGAGCTTGTGAAGCTCAAAGCCCACGCGCACGAGGTCAGTACCAACGCCGGCTAGGCGTTCGAACTGGCCTCGCATCACCAGCATGCTGTCTTCAATTTCGGCCCTGGTGTCCTCTGGCTCGCCATTCGCAGCACGTGCTGCTTGGGCCTTGGCCAGAGCGGGCACACAGGAAGAAATAATGGCAGGAAAGATCTCTGGGAAAACAAGTAAGAAATTCAGAATCAGAGAAGAAAAGAACCGGGTAGAGGAAGAACCGAGAAGAAATTCGACCGAGAAGAGAAAGATGCAGAGAAGAGAAAGCTTACTCTTAAGCTCGATGCGCAGCGCCTGCAGCTGGGTCTTCCAGGATTCTTCATTGGATATGTGCTTCTCCTGGATCTGGCGCAGAGTATCCATCTGTGCGAAGAGCCCAGCATTGGCCTTTGTCAGTACCTCGCACTCCTGCTTGAGGGTATTGATTTTGGCATTGAAGGTTGTCTCGGCTTTGGCCTTCTCGGCGATTGCTCTGTCCCTCTCGGCGCCAAGAGTGATAGCATCCTGGAGTGCCTTCTGCAGCTGGAGTTGCAGTTCCGCCACCTCTGTGGTGTGGTCCTTCACCAACTCGACAGCCTGGTCGGACAGCTGCTTCTGCACCTCTTCCGGTTTGACGCAGTCTTGATGTTCTTCAACAAACAACTTATGATCTTCTGCGGAGAGACAAACAAGGTTAGCAGAGAAGCAGAGAAGAAACAGAAACATAATCAAGCCGGGTAGACGGCAACTCACCTTCTAACTTCTTGATGGTGGCCTCGGCGTTCTCCACAAACGCACGGCACTTCTCGTGCTCCTCAGTTAAGGTCTTCAGGTTCTCTGCAGAGTAGGAATGGTTAGCGCAAAAGAAAGCAGAAGCGGGCGTAAACAGAAAACGCAAGAACCGCGTGGCTAAAAGCGTACCTTCCACTTCAGACAGCCTCTGAGTGCTGTCTTTCGCATCTTTCTTGGCTGCCTCCGCAGCTGCTTTCTCCCGTTCCAAAGCAGCAATTCGCCTCCTGGCGATAGCATGATTCCAGAGCAGCACGCGGTATAGGTTGGTCCTCTTCAGAACGCTATCCTGAGAAGCGAGAAGAAAACAAGTTAAACGCAGAAGTGAAAGATTCAACCCGAGAAGGCGGCTACTCGGAAGAGCATCCGCCTACTCGGCCAGAATCTCGGGGACTGGGTGATGGTAAAGGAAAGTAAAGGCGAATAGGAGAGAAGAAAAATTCAACTCGGAGAAGGACAAGTTGAAGCTTACTGCATAGGCTTGCTCGATGTCCTCGGCGTTCTTGCGGTGCAGGAACATCTTGGCAGCGAGAGTGGCGGTGTCGGTGGAGACGGTCATGGGCTTGTATCCCAGATCCACTTTGTTCCACTCGACGCGCATGTAGTCGATTGCGCCGAGACCAAGGCCGTGCCAGTTGTCCGTGCCGAGAACCTTGCTGTCCCATTTGGCGTCGATAAAGCCAATGGTATCCAGCACCTGCTCGAGGCTCTTCGTGGTTATCGTTGGATTTTGGACTCCCCGAGAAGCAATAGTGACGGACTGGTTCTGGTTTGGATCTGGGGGAGGGGAGTTCATGGCTACGGCCTTTCGTCCCCTCAGAAGGGCAAGCTGCTTGTCCTTGGGAGAGAAGCCAATTGTGTTTTGCTGGCTAACCTGAACCATGTAATCCGGGAAGCAAGGTTGGCCAGCGGCGATGGCGGCGGCAGCGGTCGCAGTGGCAACCGGGCCGGACTCTCGAATCACCAACGCTCCACTCGAGGTTGGCGGTGGCATCTGATCTCTGGCTCGTTTCTTCGCTTGCTCCTTCTCGGCTCGCTGCTTCTCGGGCTCCGTGGCCTTCTTTCCTTCAGCCTTGGCCTTCGTCCTCTCGGCTTCTGCCTTCTCGTCGGCTTTTTTCTCGGCTTCTGCCTTCTCGTCGGTTTCCTTCTCGGCAGTCCTCTTCTCGACTGCCTCCTTCAGGGCATCTAGGGCCTGTTGCCTGGCTAGGTTCTGGTTCTGTGGCACTGAGGAGGAAACTGGCGGTGTAGTGCCTTGGACAATGGGTGGCACCACGGAACCGTCACCTTGCGAGTCATCTGGCTGGGCGCTACTCGGTGTGGCGCCTGACTGCACGTCGCTCAGTGGGTAGGCGTCAGCCATGGTGGCATCCGTGGTGGTGGCGTCCTCTACCCGCTGCTCGGCAGCGGGATTCTCTTGTGCGGCAGCCCCTGTGGTGGGCTGCTCTTGCTCAGATTCTGGCCGCTCAAGGGCGGCGGTGTCCTGCATCTCCTGGTCCTGACTCTCCTCGGCATTGCTGGCCGGAGGAGAAGGCGCTCTTTCCTGATGAGCAGCAGTGTCCCGTGCTGCTGACGATGCACGGTTCTGCTGTTCTGTTTCTGCTCCTTGGGTGTTGGTGGCGTCATCCTCCTCATCGTCGAGATTGATCAGAGGTACTGGTGGTTTCTTGGCCTGGTCGGGCGCGAGAACGGCATTCGCGTCCATGGGAGGTCTGCCGAGAAAGAAAGAATCAGAAATTAGAAGGAGATTGGGGAAAACAGCACAGCGTGAGAGGAGAGACGACCGAGAAGAAAACTCACGCAGTGGTGGAAGGGAGCTTTCGCCTCGGCTTCTTCGCGACCGCCTTGGTCGGCTTCTTCTTCTCGGCTGGCTTCTTCTTCTTGGCTGGAGGCTCTTGGACGTCACTGCCAGTCCGCTTGCGGGTGTTGGGGGCTGCGACGGACAGAGGTTTGACGACAAGGACCGCATCGTCCTTGTCCTCGTCATCGTCCTCGTCCTCGTTCTCGTCAGCAGCTTCATCTGCGGGTTCGAGAAAAGAAAAGAAGAAAATTAGGAACAGCAAGCAAGGGATTGACGCTTCTCGCAAGCAAGCAAAGTGAGTACGTTGTTACCTTCGAATTCGTCTTCAGACCAATTGCGAAGAGACGATTCGGCCTCGCGTTTCTCCGTCGTTGGGGAGCGTGGGAGATTGATCTGATCCGCGGCATCGAAGGAGGGCACATCGTCCTCCTCGCGATCGGCAGAGAAGTTGCCATCGAAGCGCTCGCAGCTTTCAATTTTCTGGCGAGTAAGGATCTGAAAAACAGAGAAGGGTCACAGATTGGCCGAGTATCAGGAAGGAATTCTACTCGGATAGGCGTGCAAACACAAAGCACACTAAGCCTAGGCAGCTCACTGATTATTTCTATCCGGATAGGCGTGCAAACACAAAGCATACGAGGCCTAAGCATGATTGGAGAATATCCTACACGGAAAGGCGTGCAGGCACAAAGCACACTAAGCCTAAGAATTGTTCCCGAGTAGGCTACCCGACAAGGCGTGCAAGCACTAAAGCACATTACGCCTAGGCGATTCGGCTAAGTATCCTACTCGGTGCAGAAGGCAATTGCTACTCGCGGCAAGAAGAAGAATTATCTACTCGGAAAGCATATGCAAAAACAGAGTAAGGAGGACGTACCCGCTCAATCGGCTTCGTGCGGCTATACGGGACGAACCCGTACTGCCAATTGTCGCCAAGGCTTGTCATCAAGATGGCCCTTGCGTGCCCGGGAACATCAATGTTGTCGATCTCGATGGTTGTCGTCCTGGTGCAGTCGCGGGGGCCTCCCATGTAGCACATGAGATGGCAGCGCTCCTGCAGAGGCAGCACTCGGCGCTGGATCCAGCAAGCCACCGGATCATCATTCTTGAGGCCTTGCTCAATCAGCCAGCCAAGCCTCTTCTCTATCTCGATGGCGTTGTCGTCATTGGCGGGCTTCTCCTTCCAGTTCTTCCCGGTGGGAGCACGGAGGCTCCAGGCGGGCAAGTTGATTCGGTCGTTTACCACAGCTCCTTTCGCGGCGGGGATGTTCTTGACGTAGAAGAACGTCTTCTGCCACATTCGGACGGAGTCCAACCCCTTGACACGGGGATGGTTCGTCCCTGACCGCTGCACCATCATGGCGCAGCCGGTGTCGGTTGCGCGGCCGACGCCCGCGCTGTCCTTCTTCCCGACAGTCTGCTGGCGGAGGTGGAAGTACCTCAGCCAGGTATCCGCCGTCGGGTGGATGCCGAGGAAGGCCTCGCACACCACGGCGTGGTAGGCGAGGAAGACGACAGCGTTGGGCGGCAGATGATGCATCTGAAGGCCGAAGTGGTCGAGGAACTTACGGAGGAAATCGGAGGCCGGCAGTCCGAAGCCGCGCTCGAAGTGCGACATGAACACGACGCGCTCACCCTCCCGTGGGGTTGGCACGAGTTCATCGTCAGGCGCCCGGCACTCCACGCCGGGAGGAACTCTCCTGGTATTCACGAGCCAGGCGAAATCTTCACTGGTGACGATTGAGCCCGCCCAGCCGGCTTTAGCCATCGTTGCAAGTAGGAGGGGTGGAAGAAATTGGACGGAGTTGGTTGGGCGAATTGAGTCCGCGGCGGCGTGAAAGCTTGCGCGGCGGCGGAGAGCTCGGTGGCGGAGGAAGGCAGAGGACGAAAGAGGAATAGTGCAAGGGAAGGGGAAAAGGAAGTTACCGGCGGGGGTATTTATACCCTCTCCGCGAGTTTACCGTTACCATCGGCGTAGTGGGATCAATCGTGGCCATGATCGCTGTGTGGTGGGGCCTGTGGCCGGATAGAAACGCACGCAAGCGCGGAACGCGCGCGTAATGGCCACAGTGGATCCCACGACCAAATCGTGGCCTATTATTACGATTGATGGGACATAACGAGCCGGTGGGCCCGCCCCATGAAAACTGGGCGCGTGGCACGATGTGTCGTGGGCAGCGAAACGACAGGGTCGTGGATGCTTGACACGCGTCCGGTTGCGGCGCGGACGGCTAGATGGTGCTCTGCGCCGCAAGGGCTCAATTCAAGAAAATTCTCTAAGTCTTTTTACTCGGTTACAGAGTAGAAAGCAAGTGCTACTCGGAAGACAAGAGACACAAGATACTTGTCAGAGTGCTACTCGGAGGCCTTTTACTCGGCATCTTGAGGTTCAAGGGCTATGAGGCAAAGATTGATTTTAAGCTGGCAGAGCCTAGTGAACGAGTTCGCAAGACTCAACCAGCTTCGGGGACTGCTGTCGGGGGGTTACCCCCGAGTAGGGTAAAGGCAAGTGGTAAAAGCAGCTAACAGAAGAGAGGTTTGGTCGAGTAGCCGACTACCCGGTACCCGCTACCCGGCAGACTGCTACTCGGTCTCACCTCAAGATGACCAGAAGGAGATATCAATCAAGTTCTGCTCTTTCGAGTAGAAGAGTTGGCCCGAGTACAATTGGCGGGAACAATTGGCGGGAACCTACTCGGGCCAGAAAGTCAAAGGAGCCGTTCTGACACAGGATCCCGCGTATCCTGGGTCCGTACTTGGCAGCATTCGAACTACTGTTCATCTGGGACCGGCCTGCCTGACAGTGACAGCATGGAAGCAGGCCGTGGCAGGATAAGGGGGGCCTACTCTGTGCTTAGGTACAGTGATACCAGTCTGTCCCCTAGTTTTGCCCAACGACTTTCCAGATGAAGCCAAGGTTAGGAACCAAAGCTGTCAGCGGGAACCCGGAAGAAGGACGATGTGCACACTATGTCGACACTTGTCCATGTTTGGACGTATCCGGCTGGGCACCAGGTATATAAGGTGCCCCGCCGCCTCCTGCGTGAGGATCGAACACATCGTATACTGGGTCACGCATAAACCCTAGAAACCCTAAGTCCTTGACCTAGTTCCATTCGGGGAGAGGAGAGCGGCTACTCGGTAGCGATATCATTTGTACTGTGGCTACTCGGAGAAACGTCATAATACATACGGAAAGGCAGGAGTAGGGGTTTTACCTCCTCACGAGGGCCCTGAACCTGGGTAGATCGTGTTGTTTGCAGTGTATTGTTCTTACCTCACGCGGCTACTCGTCGCGTGATCCCTCCCCGAGCACCTCCAGCGTCCTTCGTCCCCACATCTTTAGCCATCCCATGGCATCTGCCGTGACACCACCACGACAATCACTCAAATGGAAATTGACACCACAACCACAACCATGAAGTAAAGAGGGATCTTATCAAGGTGACATGCTTCAAGTGCAAAGACAAGAGACATTATGCAACTGATTCCCCAGGAAAGAAGCCTACCGAAGATGCCAAGCCCAAACCATTCCAGAAGGGGCATGTGAATCATATCAACATGGAGTTGGTGAATGGTAACCCCTGACTCATTTTACTTCCATCACACATTCCATTACCCCAATTGCATGGTGGAAGTACAGTCTCAAGGATATTCTTTTTAAGGGGGATAGCCCACCTCGTAAACTTTTCCAACCTAATTGCTAGCCTTCGCGAATCTCGGGACGAGATTCCTTTTAAGGGGGGTAGTCTGTAACATCCCAGGTTCTTAAAAATTTTGAAAAATTTAAAACCCTAATGCAATCATGAGCATCATAGCATACTTGCATTTCGTTTGCATAAGAATTGGTTTTTAATTTGCTAAAACACAAAAAATTGGGTATTATTACTTATTAAACCACATTTTGAATTTAAATACTTTTCCAAAAGTAAGTATTTTATTTTTGGGAAATAATAGTACCAAAATGTTCTATTTTTCATAAGCTTTCCAAAAATATATACTCTCAAATTTTTCTGAAAAGTTTTGGCAAGTTTTTGGTTGTTTTTGAATCATTTGTATAAAGGGAAAAAAAGAAGAAGAAGAAAAAAAGAAGAGAAAACCCAGCGCGGCCCAACTTCCCTCTCTCCCTCAGGGCCCAGCCTGCTCGGTTTCCTCCCTCCCTCTCTATTATATCTCGCGCGCGCAGCACAGCCCCAGCGGGCCGGCCCAAAACCCCATCCCCAGCAGAAGCCAGCGCACAAGCCCGCCTCGCACATACCTCTCTCCCTCCCGCTGACGCATGGGCCCCGCATGACGTCGGGCCTACGTCATCGCCACTTTCCCCTCGCCCACGGAACGGAGTCCGAGTAGAGCACGAAGCTTCGCTGTGGCCGTTAGCTAGGGTTCGATATTCCAGCGATCATCGTCGACCCCTGCCTCTCTCCCTACCTCTATTCGCTCTCTCTGATCGCCCGCGCTTCGTTTTGACAAGGTTATGCCTCGTTTCTGCCCTCAGGTCGATGCCGCTGTCCGCGACAGGAGTAACCCGCCGCCCAGAGCTACTCCGACGAGCCATCGATGGAGATACGGAGCACCACGACCCCGCCGCCTTCGCCATCGAGCTCGCTCTATCACCACGATCCTACTGGTATGCTCGCTTTTGCCCCTTGTGCAGTAGAATAGTCGCGCCGTGCTCGCTCTGACGCTACCGCCGCACGTCCATGTTCCCAGCGAGCCCTCCGACGACCCCAAAGCAGAGGAGGAACGGTGTCCTTCATATCTTCATCGGAGGGCCACGACAGAAGCCGACCGCGAAAAGTTTTTTGTAGATCCTGGCTCCACGATCCCCTTTAGATCTAACAATCGCAGAGCACGGTCCACAGCGAAACGGTACCGGCCAATCATAACGCTCCATTGAGCTCGCCCTAGATCGGTCATCTATTTGATTAAAACAAAATAAAACATAATTGGGTTAAAACTTGTCAAATTCATATCTCGAGTTCTATAAATCCTTTTTCGATGATTTTGGACTTTTAAAAATCAGCACAATGTGTAGATTAATCTAGGCTATTTAAATTTCAAATTTGAAACGTGCACTCACATGTTATTTGTAGATCTATATTAATCACTATTTTGGGCATAACTTTTAATCTACAAATCCTTTTTAGGTGAAATAAATTGCTATGCTTTTATTTTAATGTCTTCTATCCAGTAGACGCATTGGAAAAATTAATTGTGCAACTTTGTAACGGAAACCCTATTAATCTTCATATTAGCCTATATTAAAACCCTAATAATGCTTATAATTATAATTTGACAGTTGATTTGTTTTGCATGCATCATAACCATGTTATTAACATCAGAGAACATAATTGTTAGTAATTATTGCTAGTTGTGAACTTTGTGCATTCATTTGATCATTGCATAGCATGCATACATGTTTTTGTATTGTTATTTTTGTTTTCCATGTTATGTTGTTTTGTATGTTTATGTGTGGTTTGTTTTGCTTGTGTAGATTGTGAAGAGGAGCAAGTCTACTCTTGTTCTGTTATTCTTGCTGTGATTGTTCGTCTTATTTCCACGGCAAGTGAGACACCATCAAATCTCCCATATTTTCACTATGCATTACTAGTGATTTTGAGTAGTATGCATGATAGGGAAATTTTACTAAGTTATTATTATGCTATGCAAAATCCCAAGTAGTGTGTAGCCATCCATTATACTTGTTATTTAGGAAGACCTAGTACTTAGTAGATGGTTAGCCTTGCTACAAATTTGTTTTGCTCAATGTTGTGGAAAAATTCTAAGTATAAACTTCAATGAACCACCTGGGTGGGTTTGGTATTGCGTGGTTGTCAAAAGTTGGGTGTCTCCTTAAGGAATTTAATCACCTGAGGAGTTCACTTGTGGATGGCCACCTAGGAACAAAGATATTCCTAAGTCCCTCTAAATCTAGTAGCTTCCTGTGCAGCCCTTTGACATATGAGCTATGTCTTGATCAACTAAGTTGTGAGAATTCAGCCCATGCTTGACATGAAGATGTAGCATAATTATAGGTGGAACGGGTCTTGCTGTCTGAGTTGGATTATTACTTCTGAAAGATCTTGTCTCAATTCTCTCCTTTCCATGATGCACTCCGTGTGTATAAGATGTTTGGGCTAATTGAAGACAAAGGGTGAA
This sequence comes from Alopecurus myosuroides, assembly GCA_028641055.1. NCBI lineage: Eukaryota > Viridiplantae > Streptophyta > Magnoliopsida > Poales > Poaceae > Alopecurus > Alopecurus myosuroides. Next base: position 479,776,201 of record CM054058.1, read on the forward strand.
AGTGCACAACCTCCGCAGAGTTAGAAACTATGATCATAGTCGTGTCCCCGGTAATGGACGACTTCGAGCAGCTGGACAAAGATGGACAGAAGAATCTCAACACCGTTTTGAAGAAGTCAAATTTGGCTAAGGAAAAATTAGTTGTGGTGGTCATGGGTATGTCCCATGGTACCAATCTTTGAAAGAAAACTCTTTTTCAAAAGTGTTAGGGCAAAACTTGCTTTTTGCAAATAGCCTAAACTCCACCAAGCCAGATATGCATGTGATTTATACTTGCCATCTTATATATATCCACCATAGTGTCATTTGCTAGTACATTTTTTGTACTGAATCTCCTTCGGGGGCTGCATATTCCCCCGTGCAGGTTCCTCCGATGATGAATAACAAGTGCTTGGACTCGAGTATACACCCAACATGTAATGCCTGTGCCGCATGATTAAAGATGGAGGCTCATTGCTACCTTTATTTTTGTTGTTTAGAACTCTGAGTTTTGCTAGTCTTTCAAGACTATGCACTTTGTAATAAAGCTATACTTGGGTATTCTGGATCTTTTGTAATAATTTTGATACTCCTGCAATGATACTTTACATTTTGTTCCTATCGTTCTAGAATTGATCCAGGGACTAGCACTTAACACAGTAGTTCTTACATTAATAAATGTGAGGGCACTACAAAATGGTATCAGAGCAAAGTGTTTCCTGTAGGTTCGAGCCCTTAGGTTTGGAAAACCCTTTTGATCAAATTTATTAACTCCTTTGAGTATTTTTGGATCCTAGCGGCATAGTGAGATGAAGCGGCCCGGACCAACGTTACATGTCCACGTACATGAGACCGGTTCCCTGATTGGCTTGCGGGTGCCAATATCTCTCACTATAGTGAATATCCAAATTTCAATAAGTTGTTAATGATCTAATGATCACCATGGAAGAAGACTAGATATTTTCTAAAGTACTCTTACCCGTCTTGTATCTAGTACCTCTTTACCTTATGCTTCTATGACTTGTGTTTTTCCCTTACCCTTCAAAACTCAAAGATGATGGAACTTCAACTTCGCAATCGCTAAGGACTTCCAACTTAAAGATGAAAGGATGCAACTCCACCACCATCAAGGACTTCAAGTACCCTAGGATTTAACATCTATTCTACTCTAACATAGCTAGAATAACTTTCCTTCTAATACTTCTACCTATTGTTCAATCTTCTAATGTCCTATCCCCTTGATAGATGACCAACCTCTTTGAATCACTAAAGAAGGGCCCATTGATGACCATGACTCTAGATTGTGAGACTGAATTTCCAAAATCATTGAAGAACCTAATGATAAGATTAGAATTTGGAGGAGCAGCACTCTACAAAGGTTTTCCCTTCATTGAAGATGGACAAGAGTATTGGTGGGTTCAACTTCACCTATACAGAAGCAAGCAGTATGACCACAAGACAGAACGGGACTACATCTTCACCAACCCACAACAGTGCACATCATTCTTCGAGTCAGCTAGATGCGCTACATGGGAGGCTATCACAGAACTTGGAGAAAGACTTATGTGGAGACTTTATCACACTCGGAAGGATCTCCATGAAGCTGAAGAAGAGATCAACTCCCTTGAGAAGGAGCTGAAGATGTACAAGAACATAGAGACCGTCGTGAAGAGTTATGATCCATCCTAGTAGTTGACCACCATGGAAGCATGCGTTAGCTAGAGTTTTTGTTTGAGTATTGACCTATCAACTTGTGATGTGGCAATACTAGAGTGTTTTGGTTTGCAACTAAGTTGTTTTGCTTATGTTTATAAAAGAATTAAGTCCAAATTTCGAAATTTGGTGAAGAGATAAAATATTTTAAGTTGTTTTTTTTCATTGATTGTTTGTCTTGTTGTATTGTGCATGGGTAGGAAAATTTCTTCTCACAGCTCTATCTATCTTTTGCTCATCTATGCTAAGAACCCACAGATGCCTCCTCGTCGTGACCCCGACAACAACAACAATGAGGACAAGAACAACAATGAGGACAACAACAATGATGCCCTGCAGCAGATGCTCACTTCCAAAGCCCAACTTCTACAGATGATGACTCAGTTTGTAGCAGCGATGAACAACAACAACAACAAAAGCAACAATCCTCCACCGCCATCCCAAGTGGACAGAATTACTAGATTTTTGATACTTAGGCCTAACAGGTTCTCATATGCTACTGATCCTATTGAGGCAGATGACTGGCGTCGTGCAATCAACAAGGACTTAGTAACTTGTGAGTGCACTGATGCGGAGAAGGTGAGATTCACCGCACATTTGTTAGAAGGACCTACCACAATGTGGTGGGAAACTTATCAAGTGACTCATCCATTGGAAGGCATGACATGGGATGATTTCAAGGAGGGATTCCGCAATGCACATATCTCATCTGGGATAATGAACCTCAAGAAGGAGGACTTTCGTAGTCTGAAGCAGGAAGGTAGAACCCTAAAGGAGTATATGGATGATTTCCATTCTTTATCAAGGTATGCACCAGAGGACATTGACACTGATTCCAAGAGGAAGAAAAAAATTCTCAATGGACTTAAAGGAGAACTAAAGATACCTCTGTCTCTAGCATATGCCCCAAATTATCAAGCTCCATTGGATCAAGCATTACTTTGGATAACAATATCACAAAGGAGGAAAACAGGAAGAGGAAGTACAGTAATGGTGGAAAATACCATTATGGACCCTCATATAAGAGGCACACATCCAATGGAGGACACAATGCTCACAAACATGAGAACCATCACAGTGGTGGGAATGGACACACTCATAATGGTCCTGATCACGTTGAAGGACTCAAGGAAAACAATGGTAGCAGCAATGGTCACTCAAATGGAAATGGACACCACAACCACAAACATGAAGTAAAGAGGGATCTTAGCAAGGTGACATGCTTCAAGTGCAGAGACAAGGGAGATTATGCAACTGATTGCCCAGGAAAGAAGCCTATAGAAGCTGCCAAGCCCAATCCATTCCAGAAGGGCATGTGAATCATATCAACATGGAGTTGGTGAATGGTAACCCCTAACTCATTTTAATTCCATCACACATTCCATTACCCCAATTGCATGGTGGAAGTACAATCTCAAGGATATTCTCTTAAGGGGGATAGCCCACCTCATAAAATTTTCCAACCTAATTGCTAGCCTTCTCGAATCTCGGGACGAGATTCCTTTTAAGGGGGGTAGTTTGTAACATCCTAGGTTTTTTAAATTTTTGAAAAAATTAAAACCCTAATGCATTCTTGAGCATCATAGCATACTTGCATTTTGTTTGCATAAGAATTGGTTTTTAATTTGCTAAAACACAAAAATTTAGGTGTTATTACCTATTAACCCACATTTTGAATTTAAATACTTTTTCAAAAGTAAGTATTTTATTTTTGGGAAATAATAGTACCAAAATGTTCTACTTTTCATAAGCTTTCCAAAATATATACTCTCAAATTTTTCTGAAAAGTTTTGGCAAGTTTTTGGTTGTTTTTGAATCATTTGTATAAAGGGAAAAAACAAGAAGAAGAAAAAAAAAAGAGAAAACCCAGCGCAGCCCAACTTCCCTCTCTCCCTCGGGGCCCAACCCGGACGGTTTCCTCCCTCCCTCGCTGTTATTTCTCGCGCGCGCAGCAGACCCCAGCGGGCCGGCCCAAAACCCTAGCCCCAACAGAAGTCAGCGCACCAGCCCGCCTCGCACATACCTCTCTCCCTCCCGCTGACGCATGGGCCCCGCATGACGTCGGGCCTACGTCATCGCCGCTTTCCCCTCGCCCACGGAACGGAGTCCGAGAAGAGCACGACGTCGCCGTCGAAATTATTCCGTTTAAAACACGATTTCGATCTCTTTGTTGCCTCCTATTTATACCCGCGCTCTCCTCTCTTGTTTGCCCCCAAAAGCCCCATCTGAAACGCCCCAGCTGTCCCGATTTGAGCTCGAAGCTCCGCCGTGGCCGTCAGCTAGGGTTCAATATTCTGGCGATCATCGTCGACCCCTGCCTCTCTCCCTACCTCTGTTCGCTCTCTCTCGTCGCCGCACATCGTTTTGACAAGGTTATGCCTCGTTTCTGCCCTCAGGTCGAAGCCACCGTCCGCGACAGGAGCAACTCGCCGTCCCGAGCTACTCCGACGAGCCATCGAGGGAGATACGGAGCACCATGACCCCGCGGCCTTCGCCACGGAGCTCGTGCCATCACCACGATCCTACTGGTATGCTCGCTTTTTTCCCTAGTGCAGTAGAATAGCCACACCGTGCTCGCTCTGTCGCCGCCGCCGCGCGTCCATGTTCCCGGCGAGCCCTCCGGCGACCCCGAAGTAGAGGAGGAACGGCGTCCGTCAGATCTTCATCGGAGGGCCACGACAGAAGCCGGCCGCGAACAGTTTATTTTAGATCCTGGCCGCACGATCCCCTTTAGATCTAACGGTCGCAGAGCGCGATCCGCAGCGAAACGGTACCGGCCAATCAGAACGCTCCATTGAGCTCGCGCCGGATCGGTCATCTTTTTGATTAAAACAAAATAAAACAGAATTGGGTTAAACCTTGTAAAATTCATATCTCGAGTTATATAAATAATTTTTTGATGATTTTGGACTTTTTGAAATCAGCACACTGTGTAGATTAATCTAGCCTATTTAAATTTCAAATTTGAAATGTGCACTCACATGTTATTTGTAGATCTATATTAATCACTATTTTGGGCATAACTTTTAATCTATAAATCCTTTTTAGGTGAAATAAATTGCTATGGTTTTATTTTAATGTCTTCTATCCAGTAGATGCGTTGGAAAAATTATTTGTGCAACTTTGTAAAAGAAACCCTATTAATCGTCATATTATCCTATATTAAAACCCTAATAATGCTTATAATTATAATTTGATAATTGATTTGTTTTGCATGCATCATAACCATGTTATTAACATTAGAGAATATCATTGTTAGTAATTATTGCTAGTTGTGAACTTTGTGCATTAATTTGATCATTGCATAGCATGCATACATGTTTTTGTATTGTTATTTTTGTTTTTCATGTTATGTTGTTTTGTATGTTTATGTGTGGTTTGTTTTGCTTGTTTAGATTGTGAAGAGGAACAAGTCTACTCTTGTTGTTGTTATTCTTGATGTGACTGTTAATCCTATTGCCAAGGCAAGTGACACACCATCAAATCTCCCATATTTTCACTGTGAATTACTAGTGATTTTGAGTAGAATGCATGATAGGGAAATTTTACTAAGTTATTATTATGCTATGCAAAACCCCAAGTAGTGTGTAGCCATCCTTTAGACTTGTTATTTTGGAAGACTTAGTACTTAGTAGATGCTTAGCCTTTCTACAAATTTGTTTTGCTCAATGTTGTGGAAAAATTCTAAGCATAAACTTCAATGAACCACCTGGGTGGGTTTGGTATTGTGTGGTTGTCGAAAGTTGAGTGTCTCCTTATGGCCTTTAATCACCTAAGGAGTTCACTTGTGGATGGCCACCCAGGAACAAAGAGATTCCTAAGTCCCTCTAAACCTAGTAGCTTCCCGTGCAACCCTTTGACATATGGGCTCTATCTTGATCAACTAAGTTGTAAGAATTCATCCCATGCTTGACATGAAGATGTAGCATAATTATAGGTGGAACGGGTCTTGCTGTCTGGGTTGGATTCTTGCTTCTGGAAGATCCCGTCTCAATTCTCTCCTTTCCATGATGCACTCCGTGTGTATAGGATGTTTGGGCTAATTGAAGACAAAGGGTGAAAGTGCACAACCTCTGCAGAGTTAGAAACTATGATCATAGCTGTATCCCCGGTAATGAACGACTTCGAGCAGCTGGACAAGGATGGACAGAAGAATCTGAACACCGTTTTGAAGAATTAAAATTTGGCTAAGGAAAAATTTGTTGTGGTGCTCATGGGTATGTACCATGGTGCCAACTTTGAAAGAAAACTCTTTTTCAAAAGTGTTAGGTAAAAACTTGCTTTTTTGCAAATAGCCTAAACTCCACCAAGCCAGATATGCATCTGGTTTATACTTGCCATCTTATATCCACCATAATGTCATTTGCCAGTACATTGTTTGTACTGAATCTCCTTCGGGGCTGCATATTCCCACGTGCAGGTTCCTCCGATGATGAATAACAAGTGCTTGGACTCGATTCTACACCCAACATGTAATGCCTGTGGCGCATGATTGAAGATGGAGTCTCATTGCTACCTTTATTTCTGTTGTTTAGAACTCTGAGTTTTGCTAGTCTTTCAAGACTATGCACTTTGTAATAAAGCTATACTTGGCTATTCTGGATCTTTTGTAATAATTTTGATACTTCTGCAATGATACTTTTTATTTTGTTCCTGTGGTGCTACCATTGATCCAAGAACTTGCACTTTACACAGTAGTTCTTACATTAATAAATGTGAGGGCGCTACTTTTCATAAAATTCCGTCGATGATTTGAGTAGATATATGAGTATATCTATTTAAAAAGAACGGAGTTTGACATTTTGTAATTGGTTCAAACTATTGTTAGTATGAAGTAAAAATCATCGTAACAAGATAATCAAGTTTTTATGATTGGATCATAAAGGATAAAGTTTGAGTTACAAGTTTAGCAAAACATCTGAGGAGTTGCAGAATTGTTCTACAACTTATACTTCTCGAATACCCCACATTAGTTTGGAGTATTCGAGAGAAAAAATCAAACCTTGATGGACATGGTAAGATTAATAAAAATGTCATTATAATTTTGTAGTTTATACATTAGAGACAACCGCTTTTACACTGAAAAAAGCGCCATCATGATCCATTGAAATTGACACCATATGAGTTATGGCTTGGGTAGTGACCTGAATTGTCTTTTTCTTAAATTTTGGTATGCATAGCATGTGTAAAATGTTTACAACCAAAATAGGATAAATATATGTTTATAAGGTTATCCCAAAGAATCCATTGGGCATTTCTCCCATCACCGAACCAAAGACAAATGTTGTTTGTCAGAAAAGGTTGATTTCTCAATAAAGTAGTTCTTGCGAAACAAGTGAGTGGGAGGACAGTACAAACTCGACAAGATTAGAGAATCCTCGTTACCATGCCAAGAGTAGCGCAGCACTGGAAGTTGTTCTAGGGTTTCCTATTTTGACTAAGTAGAAGATACTACATGTGTTATAAATACTTCGAATGAGTTTGCAAACTTAACCACAAAAGTCCTACAACTTTGTACTTAGACCAACTTGTGGTTTGAGAATGAAGTGTTGTTTTGACAACAAAGGAGCTGGAACTTATAAAGGAAGCAAATGATGGCCCCAACTTCGTAAAATTGGCTATGAGTCATTATATCCCCGTATGAATATCAAGTATGTGACTTGGTAGTCATTTCGATAGGCATGATGTCAAACGATAGCAAACATGTCTATATAGCAACAAAGACATGGATTTTTACATCCTTCAAAAAGTTGTGCTTGTCAAAAAGATGTTTTCGACGAAGTTCAAAGAGTTGACTACTACAAGATTTTGATCTTCCGTAGTGATTCTTTAGTCTTTGCGGATAGTTCTAGCAAAAGTTGCATATTATGATATGGCAGTTGAATAACAAAAACCAACTTTCCTCCCGAGGAAGTTTGATCGAGGATGTGTACTTGACACAGCTCAGAGTTTTGTAAAATTCAAAAGGTTGCTGGAAAGGTATGCACACTTAAATGGTTGAAGTGAGCATAACGAAGTTGGAATCTTTACCTTAATGAAGTTATCAAAGGAGTTTGATTCCATCATGAACGATAAAGATGCTTGTAGAGTTACAAGAAATTAAGTGGGAACGCTATGACATATATCTATTGCTTTATGTAGATGACATATGGTTGATTGGAAAATATGTAATTTAAATTAACACGGTTAAGATTTTCATATTGATGAAAGGCTTAGTAGATATTGGTCATCAATATCTATAAGAGAGGGATTGAAGCGCCTGATATGGTTGAGCCAAATTACATAGATGAAATATTGAACTAAGTCCATATCGAAATGACAAGAAGGAGTTCTTACCACATGGAAAAGAATTGAGAAATATTCAAGTGTTTTGACACATGATGAGCAAAATTGAAATTGAGATTTCTAAGTCATGTGTTCCATGCTATGTACACAACCAGATGAGTTTATGCTATAGAATGTTATAGCAGGATAATTCATACGATGATTAGACAACAGTGGGAGAGATCCTTATGCAATTTTTAGAAATGCTAAGGATGTGTTTTCCTATGTAGTAATGACAAACTATTTGTTGTAATATGTTACACTAGTCTTGTCATCTATTCAAATAAATCTATCTCAATAAAATATGTGTTGAAGGGTAGCATAATAGGCTGGAAGAAAGTTCAATGCTCGATTTGAATGAGTTCCAAAATTAATGTATTGTGACGGGTACTATAACAAAGGATAAGTATATTGTTGTGTTGACGATAAATAATATGAATATTTTGTGTCAATGAGTTCTTTATTGAACTTGGTGTATTTTCAAGAATGCTGACACTATGAAGCTACATTTTCACAATGTTAGTAAAATTAGTTTAAGCTGAGGAATTAAGGTCTCACCGGTTGACCAAATATATACAAAGCCATCTCATTAGAGAATGAGTGGTGCGTGTAGACGCAAAGACATGCAAATACAGTAGGACCTCAACATGTCAGATATTTTTTATGAAGTTTACCACATGCGAAGCATGGTAATAACACCGGAATGTCATATGTGTTAAGTGCTTACAGACTATATTATTGACTCTAGTGCAAGTGAAAGACTGAAGGGCATATGCTCGAGAGGCGATAATAAGGTGGTTATTATATTATTCCTTGTTTATGATAAATGTTTATTTCTCATGCTAGAATTGTATTAACCGGAAACGTTGATACATGTGTGTCTAATAAACAAACAAGAGTTCCTAGTAACGCCTCTCGTTTAACTAGAATGTTGATTAACTGATGATCAAGGTTTCCTGATCATGAACATTGGATGTTGTTAATAACGGGGTCATGTCATTGGTAAAATGATGTGATGAACATAGACCCAAAGTGTATATAGCAATGCGATTAAGTCGTTAAGTTACATTGTTATATCACACATATGAAGTAACTCTAATCATTAGACCATGAGATCATGTCAATCACTAACACCGAAAGAGTGCTTTGATGTCATCAAATGTCACACCGTAACAGGGTGACTATAAAGGTGTAGTTGGGTATTCGGAAAGTATTAGTTGAGACTCATGGATCAAGAGTGGGATTTGTCCATCCAAATGACGGAGAGATATACTCTGGGCCCTCTCGGTGATATCACATCGACACCTCTTACAAGCATGACTAGGTCACAACTATGTCATATCACGGAACGAGTAAAACAGTACTTGTCGGTAACGAGGTCGAACAAGATATGGTTGATACCAATGATCGGATTTCGGACAAGTAAAATATCGCGAGACAAAGGGAATAAGTTACGACGTTTATGGTCACACGATCACGAGATTCATCGTTGAATATATAGGAGTCATCACGGATCTCCAAATCCCGCTGTTGATTATTGATCGGAGAGGTGTCTCGATCATGTCTATGTTATTCGCGAACCGTAGGGTGACACACTTAAGGTTCGATGACGCATTTGAGAGGATACGGATTATCGGAGAAAAGTTTGGACAACACCGGAATCGTTTCGGGTAAATTTGAAATAGTTCAAGGGGTTTACCATCGAATGGTTGTAAATAGAATTAACAAATGATTCAAGGTGCTATATGCAAAAGTTTGTTAATAGAATTAACAAATGCTGAAATAAAGAAATAAAAATGTTTTATTTATTTATTAAAGGAAACCCCTTGGGATTTTGAGTGGGAATTAATGGAAGAATGAGTGGGTTGAGTGGAGACTCCACTCACATGATGAGGGAGAGGTGGAGACACCCAAAAAAATATGGATGCCTTCCCCTCCTATATAAGGCGGGGTGGGAGCTCCCTCTCCCCCCCCCCCTCCCACACACACACACTTGTGTCATCTATTCCTCCCTCCTCCCGCTGCTCCACCACTTGTCCGTGCGCTTGGTGAATCCATGATCTAACCGTCCGAATTCGCCGATTCTTTTTGGAGCCGGTAGATAATTTGATTTCTCATCTTTCCACCGAAGGTATTTTCCAGATGAGTTTCGAGCCACCGTTGATGGCGTCCGCAATATGTATGTTGCTGCCGTGCTGCAGCCTGCGCGTGAAGAACGGTGTCGATGTAGACGATGAAGCACGTGCGTGGGGGGACCTTCCCCATGCGGTGGTGGGGGACCTTCCCCATGTCTGCGAAGATTGGGCAATCGTGCTTATTGAACTAGAACCAGTTGCGGCTCTGTTCAACGGACCGTAGGCTCTCATCCGACACCATCTGGAACACAATCACCACTTCACGGTTCGAGACATCACGCCATCTGCCAAGGGTGTTCCACTGGTACGTTTCCAGGATGTTTCTGACAGAGACAATGTTATCCAGACCAGCCCATATTTAATTGAGGATTCAATTATGCGTATCATTGCTCAGAATAGGGGTAGGAATCATAAGGCTATCACTTTTACTCGTGACTATGATGTTCATGAACTATCCACAATAATGCTGGGATCTGCAGACTTTTCTTACTACTCTAGCACAATATGCAGAATCCTTATCTGGAACAGGGACAATTCCAATAAAGCTAGGATCCTAGTCAAAGTCAGGGTTTTTGATATTGATAGAATTCCTGTGAGCATTTTTGTTATTAATAACATTGCTGAAGAAGGGAATGGTGGATTTTGGTCATGTCCCACTATTATCCTATCTACTCAAATATTTGGTGTAATTGCTAGAGATGAAGACCCATTGCCACCAGATGGTGCTAACCCGCATCCAGTCCCTATGGTTGTAGATGACTTTGCCATGTGGCATGCCAACAATGAAGGTCCTTCAGGGGTGAATGCTAATGTTGCAAATGCACCTAAGAATGTTGCACCTGCACATGGTCATGCTGCACAGCTTCTGTAAAAGAACTTGTCATTGCTGCCCCACCAGAGATCCCTCTGGTCGAGGATAATATTATAGAAGATATGAATGACAATGAGGCTCCTGCTGAGGATATTATCTGAATTCAAAATAATGAGATTTAGATTTATCTGCATGTTAATGATCATGTTGTCCCATCTGCTGCTCAGGAAGCTCCTGCTAGAGAGGAGGTGGTATCCAATGGCTCACAGAATTCTGTTGCACCATCTATTCCTATGGCACATATCAGCAAGCAAAAGGAGCCTAATGAACCAGGCACAAGCACGACTTTGTCCCTCAAGCCATCTAATATTGTACGCAAGATAAAAGGCAAGGGTCCTGCATCTGCTAGCCAAGTAAGGAGGAGTAACAGGATGGTCATACTCCAGAGTGGTTATAAAGATGGCAAAATACCAGAAGGACCTGGTGATGACACTCAAGATAGGATGGCATGTTTGATGCACATGTTATTGATGAACAAGCCCCTCCTCCACCACATATGCATAATGACACCATCAGGGCACTGTGCACTGGACCTTGCCAGATGAATCCTAGCGATTTATCTGATTATGCTCTCAATTATGAAAGTACTACTGAAAGCATTGAGTAACTTCTTATTCTAGTCTTTAATAATTATTGAAAGTTACTTTATGTCTGGAAATTTGGCTTGGTTGAGATCTATGGCACAACTCATTTTGGTATATCATGGACCTTTTATATGGATCATGTAATAATTATGTTGGATTCTATGTTGCTATGACTTATCACTATTTATGGAGAACTTATTTTGAGTACATATCTCTGGTTATCTTTATTTTTTATGAGATCAATGGATAGAAATTGGATAATATTAGACCAAAATCTAAGAGATATTAATTTTCAATCTATATAGAATGATATCAGGAAGAATATTGATGAATCTAACTGCAATGTTATTTGCTTTCAAGAAACCAAAAACAAATTCGATCTGCCCTATATTCAGAAATTATGTACCAAAAGATTCAGCCAATATGCATTCACCCCTTACTGTTGGAAGCTCTGGTGGACTAATAACCATTTGGAACGGTAATTTATTCTCTGGAAATACTATCAGTTCGAATAAATTACATATCACTGTGGAACTTACATGCAAGTTAAGTGCGCATGTTTGGTACATCACGAATATTTATGGACCCTCCGATAATGAGAATAAAATTGATGTCTTCTACTGGTTATTCAATATTGATACCAACTTGATGCAAAATTAGATTATACTTGGAGATTTTGATCTTATCGGAAGTAATGAGAACAGGAACAAAGGAGAAGGAAATTTGATGTGGTCACGTACCACGGATTGGGGCCCAATCTCAAGGATTAACGAAGAACACGGGTAGAAACACAAAGAACATGAAGAACACGAGGGGGTGGAATAGGGAAAACACGGTAACCGATAACTAGTGTGAACTGAAGGCTTCGATTCCCCGTCAACTAGACCGCAACGGCCATCAACGGAACAATCAATCGATCTGAAATCACCTTATCAAAAACCAATTTAACACCCGTGGCCGTTCCACCACGCCAATAGAGCCTCAAGGTTTAGTTGAGGTAGATTGGAAAGACTCCAACCGAATCCCAAGGGGAAAGAATGGATATCCCGGTGTAGCCTTGATACAATCCGATTTACTAGGTAAATGGAGTCGTCTTGATACGGTTCTAGATATACATCATAAGAGTAGCCTCGAAAGAGGTACATAAGAGCAAAACTCAAATCATCCAAATATCATCTCTGGCCCTAGCTAGGATCCTAGAGGCCAATATATAGTAAGGTGGTAGGTAGGTGGGAGATACAGGGGATATTCCATTTTCCTGCACGCAGGCAGCGGTAGTACCGCTGGCCTGATAGTGGCGGTAGTACCGACGACATTCATCATCTCGACTTTGATCTTATTTCTGGAGGTAGTACTGTACCAGTACCGGTGAAGTACCGCCCGACGCAGTACGTATTTTGGAGTTGGCGGTACTGGTCCAGTTCTTGTGGCAGTAGTTCCCTCTCCTGGGATTCTGGTGGCAGTACCCGTGGGGCTGGTGGTGGTACCGCTAGTTGTTTCCCTGATGCGGTTGGGACTGGGCAGAGGTGGCGACGCAGTAGGCGGTAGTACCGGCTCGTGCCTTCCTGGAGGTACTACCGCTGGCTGAGGCGTTGCGGCTTTCTCTTCGCCACCACCGAGGGCCTCCTCGTTGAAGCCAACGGCGTCCATGACAGCAGCGTAGAGGTCAGGGTGCAGGTCTGTAGGCTTGTTATCCCTGATGGTCGCAGCCACCTCCTTCACCGCCTCGGTCATGCTTGAGAAGGCCTGGATCTCGTAGTTGCCCAGGGCTTCTCTCTTCCTCTTGCCACCTAGATGGGGGCATCAGCAGGCTTGTCCTTGATGCACCATCGTTGATGAGGATGTCAGACTCCTGCGTGTCGGCATCCTCCCGGAGGGGCGTGCCAAGGGGATCCCCTGAGCCCATGGCATGTTTGCCGGTGGCTAGCCCGTAGGAGGAGACGACCTACATCTGAACATAGTTCAGAATGGGCTTGTTCAGGAACTCCGCGTCCTTTTGGTGATCCTAAAATTGGGAGTACAAATTATTAGCCATCAGTTAGATTGTTGGATCAAGTAAATTGGATGAACAATAGTGGAGGGGCAGTTAACTAACCGAGACGTGCCCACGGTAGTGCAGCTCTTCCAGGATGATGGTGTAGGTTTGCTCATCCCATCCTGCGCCGCTCAGGTCCCTCAGCTTGCTCACATGGATCTACCGCAACCTCCATTTCCTCAGGTGGTTGTACACCTGAGTGTAAGTCACCTCCATGCCACAATGCTCAAAAAGAGAGTTCGCGCAAACACGGAGATGGACCTCCTTGAACCCCTTGTCGGTCCTCACCCTGGTCCTGATGAGTAAGGCCATGTGCTTGAGGACGACCGTGAACTAGTGTGGCATCAATTTCATGGTGCCTTTGACCTTGGTCTTAGAAATGGATGCATTCACCGCGTTCGACACAGAGCGAACAAGCTCGTGAACAAATGTGCTACTACCCGGCGTCGGATTGACCTCGCCATTCCGAGACATAGGTTGCGAGTCATTGACGTAGGAAGGGATCTGCGGCTTCCCAAACGGAACCGGTGCCTGACTAAACTGGTCCTCGTCAAACATGCCCTACATCGATGATGAAAACGAAAATGGATGAACACGGAAACAACTAGCTCAAATGGAAAGGGATGAACACGGAAACATCAAGCACAAGCTCAAACAAAGAAGGATCTAGAGATCAACGGACCACGAGCACGAAGCAGACAACCATTAACACACTCTACCAACAGATCTACATAATCCTATGTTCACAGATCTACATAACCCTATGTTCACATGCACATGAACCGGCATAGGGTCAGATAACTTACAGCCATCACTGCTGCTTGCCCGGATGGTGAAGACTGTCGCCGCTGCCGCCGACCGGAGTTGGATGGAGACGATATGCCGCTTACCTTCTCGATGGAGTGAGGAGAGACGTCGAGTGCACGGAAATGGCGGGTTAAGTGAGAGCGGTGAGATTGCAGGGTAGAAATATGTGAGGGGTTTCGGCGGGAGGTGACCGGATTTCTCCCGCCCATCGTTTCCTCTTTACCCTGCACCACGTGCGCTCCTGCCATCTCAAGCTTGCACGAGCAGAGCGTAGAGAGATGGGGAATTTTGCATTGAGAAGGTGGGAACGAGCCAGGCTCCACGGAAACGGCTGATTCGGCCGTTCCTACGGGGCCTGACCCTGTCTGCTTTAAAGTTTGTGCGGGCCACTTTTTAGGCCGAATGCAACCAAATGTTGGACCGTCTTTGCATCTGGCAGGCCGTTTCCATGCGCGCGCGTAGTAGCTACACCACGCGAGGCTAGCGTTTTCCTTCTGTTACGCGGCATATATAGACAGTTTTTATGAACTTTTTTAACATCATTTCGGATGTCCGTACGCTTTTGAGATTCCTGTGGTGCTGATAATAATGGGATACTTCAAACAATGACACATCTTTTATTGGGTTTAACGAAATGACACAGTATTGTTTAACTGACATGTGGGACCAGGGCCAAAGTGCAATCAATGACGTGTCATTTTGTCAAAATAAAAACCGATATTTATATGCAACTACATACATACTCCCTGCAGCAAATCAGATAACTTCTCAATTTCGTCAATGGATGTTACAACCGCCTTGAATTGTAGCCTGAAAGTCATCGTAGGGTGTTATCCCAAATCCAAAAACAAGCGTGGGCCCCTGCTAGGTCTTTGAAGGAAAACTACAACGAACTTGATGAACATGGACATTATACGGCCTAGAACATTCACCGGCAACTTTCTCATGTAAATCACTGGTGAGGAAGTTTACACGCAAGTTATGCACCTGTGCATAAAAAGACAACCGAGCGGATGAAGTTTCGCCTTCAATGTCACTATAGCCACATCACGACAGTCATAAATCATAGAAAATTCAACAGTCTTGACACCGAAATAACATATATCTTTGGGCACATTATTTCATCGCCCAAGCCCCAAAGCAGAAATGGGCACGCTTCAACTGTCCTGCATCCAAGTAGCCATAGCCTTGCTCTTGCTTACTCAAGCCAAGAGCGCCACGGAGAAGATGTCTGTCCATCCGAACAATACCACCACTAGATGTATTGCCGGTGAGAGGTCTGCCCTTGTCATCTTCCGGGCAGGTCTCTCAGACTCTGCAAACCTCCTTTCATCGTGGAAGGGTGGCGACTGCTGCCGATGGAAGGGTGTCAATTGCAGCAACAAAACCGGCCATGTTATCAGGCTCGATCTTCGAGGCCCTGACTGCAACAATATGCAGGTGCTAGGAGGTAACATAAGCTCCTCCTTGCTTGGCTTACAGCATCTACGCTATCT
Source organism: Alopecurus myosuroides (assembly GCA_028641055.1). NCBI lineage: Eukaryota > Viridiplantae > Streptophyta > Magnoliopsida > Poales > Poaceae > Alopecurus > Alopecurus myosuroides. The sequence continues at coordinate 479,792,145 of CM054058.1, forward strand.
TGACCTTAGCTGCAACTGGTTTGAGGAGTTACAGATACCAGACTTCTTAGGTTCTCTCCACAACTTGAGATATATAGACCTATCCCATTCAAGCTTTGCTGGAAGGATACCGCCACATCTTGGTAATCTCTCCAGCCTGCGTCACTTCAGTATTGGTTCCAATTCTGGTGGCACATACTGCAGGGATCTCACCTGGTTGTCACGGTTAGCTTCCCTTGAGCACCTAGACATGGCATCCGTAAACCTCAGCACAATTACTAACTGGGTTCCGGTGGTGAACATGCTTCCGTCTCTGAAGGTTCTTCGTCTTCCCTCCTGCCAGCTTAGAACTAGCCCCGATTCTCTTCAGTTTTCAAATCTGACATCTCTTGAAGAACTTGACCTTTTGGGCAACCACTTCCATAAACGTACCTCACCCAACTGGTTTTGGGATTTAACTAGCTTGAAGTATCTTGAAATCTCGTTGAACGGTTTCTTTGGCCCGTTCCCGGAAGAGATTGGTAATATGACATCCATGGTAAACCTTGATTTATCGGGTAACGATCTGGTGGGAATGGTACCATCAAACATTAAGAATCTTTGCAACTTGGAAGAACTGTATTTGTTTGAAAGCAACATCAATGGCAGCATAACACAGTTGTTTCAACGCTTACCTAGTTGTTCATGGGATAAATTGCGAACACTGTTTCTACCAAACTGCAATTTGAAGGGAAGCCTGCCAGCTGTGCTACCGCCCTTAAGCAACCTGTCATCGCTTGATCTTAGCTCCAACGAACTGACGGGTCCAATGCCTTTGTGGATAGGAAATCTCACGAAGCTAACTACACTAGAAATGGGCTCCAATAAGCTGGATGGGGTCATGCATGAAGGTCATTTAAAACGTCTAAACATGTTGGAGGATTTGGCATTGTCAGACAACTCCATAGCTATCTCAGTCAGTCCAACTTGGGTTCCTCCAATCAGTTTAAGAAAGATTGAACTTCGATACTGCCAGCTAGGGCCTAAGTTTCCAGCCTGGCTTAGATGGCAAACACAGGTGAACAGTCTTGATATATCAAACACAAGCATATCTGACATGGTGCCAGATTGGTTTTGGGTATCAGCCTCCTCGGTGCGTTATCTCAATGTCCGAGATAATCAGATCACTGGAGTCCTTCCATCAACAATGGAATTTATGGAAGGAAAAATAATGGATTTCAGTTCTAACCAGCTCAGTGGTCCAATACCTAAGCTTCCCATCAACCTAACCAACCTAGATCTCAGTAGGAACAATTTAGTTGGGCCACTACCATTAGACTTTGGAGCGATAGGACTTGAAACACTTGTTCTGTTCGGCAACCATATATCTGGCGCCATTCCATCTTATTTGTGCAAATTGCAATCACTCACTCTATTAGATATATCAGAAAACAATCTAACTGGTCCAGCTCCAGATTGCCAAGACCATAATAAATCCACAAAAAACATGACAAGCCTGAGTATTCTCAACCTAAGCTTGAGAAACAACTACCTCTCTGGAGATTTTCCTTCGTTTCTGCAAAACTGCAAGAAAATCATCTTTCTTGATCTTTCATATAATAATTTCTCCGGTAGTTTTCCAACATGGATTGGTAAAAAATTTCCATCTCTGGCCTTCCTGAGATTGCGCTCCAATATGTTTTATGGCCACATTCCCGAGGAGCTCACGATGATAGTTAATCTTCAATATTTGGACCTTGCTTACAACAATATAACTGGGAGCATACCGAGATCCATTGGTAACTGGAAAGGGATGATACTTACGGGGGATGATGGTGATGGATTTGAAGATGCATTCTACCATGGCGTGGCAATTGGTGATAATGAAATGGTCGACTATAGTGAGAATTTCACTGTACTCACAAAGGGTCAAGAGAGATTATACACAGGAGAAGTCATATATATGGTGAATCTTGATTTATCGTGTAATAATCTTTTTGGAGATATTCCTGAAGAAATATCTACTCTTGTCGCACTGAAAAGCCTGAATTTATCATGGAATATGCTTAGCGAAATAATTCCCGAGAAGATTGGTGCCTTGGTGGAAGTGGAGTCACTCGACCTATCACACAATGAGTTGTCTGGTGAAATCCCTACAAGCTTATCGGTTCTCACATCATTGAGTCGCTTGAACCTGTCATACAACAATCTGTCAGGAGCAGTACCGTCCGGAAATCAACTGCAAACGCTCGAGGACCCATTATATATTTATATCGGGAACCCGGGACTTTGCGGTCCTCCTCTGCCACGGAACTGCTCACATCTCGAGCCAATTCCAGCTACTCAACTACATGAAGATGCAAGAGATGTGGTTTCGTTTTTCATCGCCATGGGTTCTAGTTATGTAATTGCAATCTGGGTAGTCTTCTGCATCTTCTTGTTCAAGAGGAAATGGAGAGTCTCTTGGTTCTCGTACTGGGACAGTTTCTATGACCGGGTTTATGTGCTGGTGGCTGTGACCTGGGCTTCCTTTACAAGAAGAAATGTGTAGAAGCTGAGATCGTTGTCCCTGCAGCTGGTTCTTGGCTTGCTACTCTGCATAATGTGGGGATTTTACCATGTATGAATATGTGTCCAAGTGTATTATATTAGTTCTCACATGTATGTAAGGAGTATGATGTCGGCATAATGTTGGGTTTGTATAAGTTTCGTGCGTAATGAGTAATGTCAGGCCTAGAATGAGCACCCGGTTCCTACAGCACCAATGCCTGAATGCTGATCTTTTTTTTTCCTTTTCTTTGTAAGATATGTTGTTGAATGTTATACATCGAAGATATTTAGTTGTAGGATGGAGTAGAAGTAGGGGTGGTCTCCCAGTATTTTCCAATTATGATAAGATGGGTAGGATGGAATAGTTGGAAGCAATCAGGCTTATTTATATAGAGGCATTAAATAGTTTGCATGTCATTCAGAAATAAAATGGTACTTTAATATCATGCTAGAAAATAAATAACCAGCTAGTAAATATGTATCATATGTGGCATGTGGGATCAACATGGTCAAAGAAATGTGACTTGCCTACTACGCCGTACCTGTTCTGGTCTTCCGGCTGCGGACCATCTTCACCTCATACTCCCTCCTCGTATACATACCCGTTGTTACTGTGTCCTATTGCAAAAAGATCCAAACAAAATAAATTCCAGCTCACAAAATGCAGGCTAAGAGCAAAATGTGAATAATTCAGAATCTTGAACTAAAGAAGGGAGAGATAGGATTCAAGTTTTGGCCGTAAGGAAGTGGATAGTGGTGTTGGGCTGAAACTAGCAGAACCTTGTATCCAATGGGGTAGACTTGGATTTTTCATGTGGTGTTTTATTGGATTGGGCTCAAAAGAGGAAGGGAGATGCTAGTTAGCTTTAACAGAGAGCTTCTCTTTTGCTCAAAAAAAAAAAACAGAGAGCTTCTCTGTATTTAGGTTCAGAACGAACTGAAGCTTTAGTTCAGGTTCAGCCAAACAGAGGACACTAGGTACTACGGAAGTTGACAATTGTGTCGCCGGCCAGACTCGCCAGCAGCAACCCAGGGTATGAGCGCGATCAGGGGAGCCGGGGGTTATATTTTCGAGAAGAAAATCAGTACATGCTACAGCTGACAGGGTCGGCCATGGCAAGTTCATTGGACAGATATGAGTGCTACCTGATACAGGAATATGGGGTTGGACAGTTGCTACTGGTCAACAGGAATCAAAATGACTCTGCATTGTGATGTTCAGAGAAGACGAAACCGAGCAAGAATTTATAGAGTAGAGAAGGCAGTACTGCTAGAGGTCGGTTCAGCCGGGCGTAGGTTCTAGCGGACAGAGAAGCATCTCATCCAGCGCAGCACCGTCGTGGCCGCGTCGGCCTTCTCGGCGGCCAGCTGCGTGTGCTTCTGCAGTGCGACGCTGAGAGAGAAGTGACCGGTTTGAGCGAATGTGCAGGATGGCGCCTGGCTCTGAAGCGCCCTTTTGGAGGTCGGCGGCGTGGTGCTTCAGTGCGTGCCGAGGAGTGCGGCGGCGGCGGCGATGCACTGACTCTGGTCGACTGGGGAGTAGACTGATTCAGTCTTGGATTGATGGGCTGATGGGCCAGAGAATAGGGATGCAGAGGAAATAAGGCCTAGAGATTGGAACGGGCTGCTGGGAAATAGAACAAGAAGATGGACAAAAAAAAACCTTTGAAATTGTACTCCCTCCGATTCTAGAAAAAACTGTCGTGGATTGTGCTCTGAGTTTGTACCATCTTAGTTGATTTGGTGCGACACTTAAAGTGGATCGGAGGGAGTAAAAAAGATTTATTTTTGTTTAAAATTTCATAGTTTGTACAATCTGCCCAGAGAATAGAAAGCGTATGTTTGCTCGTCGCTGCACGTTATCACCGTAACGCTCTATGTAATTTGTTTCTTCCAGAAATTGTACTCCGCAGTCACACCGGCTCAGTGTGAATCATGCTAGTTATTTGCAACTGAAACCCAAATAAGGCAAACTACGAAATAATTCCTTGCTACAATCGAGAGAGCACAACGCAAATGAGCCTGGTCCTTGGCGTAGACATGCTAAGTTTCTTTTTTGAAGCCCTCAAACCGTAGAACAATTGTTCTACGGCAAATAAATTAATATATACAAAATTACAAATGAACGCCCCAAAAATGTTTCAACCAATGCCAGTTCTCTCTAACATGGTTGAATCTCTTTAGAGAACTAAGCGCAGGGCTATTCAGGTCCTGAGAATCGCTGCTAGAGTGGGCCCAGCTTGTCAGCGTGTGTGGCTGGGTGTGTGCGTTTACTTCTCTATGCTGTGTCGGTTTGTGTGGGCCCGGTTTCTGCGTTGGCGCCGCGCATGTCGTCTACGTGGTCGCCTGGGGAATACGTCGGTTCCCAGCGCTGGCCCCTTCCTTTTCATCTACTCTATCGACTGCCGGACGGTTCTTTTCCTTCCTCTCGTTTTCTCTCCCGTGGGGGTTGTCTCTTCTCCTCTCTTGATTTCTTGCTCTTTCCTGCTTTTCCGCCGTGCGTTCGACTGCTGCCTGCTGCTCTGCCCTTTGGCGGTGGTCGAATCGCTTCCTTCGGTGCTGCGGCCGGCGTCGTGCTGTCGGCGGTTTGTCTCTCCTCTCCCTGTCTTTCTCGCTTCTAGAATATTGTTGAGTGCATTGTGTGCTGTGTCTCGGTGTAGATCTGTAGCCTGCATGCGTTTTCTAGCCAGATTGTTGCAGGCAATCGCGGATCTACTGGGTTTTTTTCCCGTTCGGATGATTTTGGGTGGATTTGATGTGTTTAGGGTTGCATGCGAGTGGTCTCCGTTTTCTCTGGCTCGAATGTTGCGGGGACTCGCAGGTCCTCTGTTTTTTCCCGTTCGGATGGTTTTGGGTGGGCTTTTTGTGTTTCGGATTGCATGCTAGGGGTTCGATTTTCATGCATTGCAAGTTCTGGTGTGTTGTGATTATTCTTCTAGATCCGATTATTGGCTGTGGGATCTGATTGGAATTTGGGGATTCATTTTTTGGGTGGAATTTTCGGTTCAGGTGCCTTGGGGGTACCTGAACAAGTGTGTTGTCTACATGGTGAAAGCATCTTTCCTTGTTGCTGCGTGAACTCAAGTTTATGTTGATTGCAGGAAAAGGTGTGCAACTTATCTGTGTAAAGTGTCAACTACAAATATATTAGTGATTCATGGCCTCATGGGGAACTATATTTTTGCTGGGTAGTGTAGGACAACCATGAGATACTATTTCTTATATTCAAATCCCTTGCTGTGAGTTTGTTACAGATTCAGACTTTTATTTTAGGATCTTTTCTGAAACGAACTTATACCTCAGCTTATTATCCCTTCTGAAATCATTTGAAAGATTTGAAGTTGTTGTGAATTATGTATAGATTTGTTGAAGAGACAAGCAAGGACAACGAACCGAGGATATGCAGCAGTGATTTGTCGTAGAATGGCGGCAGAAGAAGGACCACGGGCCCTGATGTGGGTTGCATAACCTCTGGCATGTACTGGTCTATGTTCTATGTCCACTCAGTAGGTGGCAGCTCAAGATGTGGAATGGTTGTCCTCGGTGAGGTTGGCGCCAACAATGCTGCTGGTATCAAGGGAAGCCGTGCCGGTGATGGTCACAGACACCCATGAGTTCATCGAGCGTGGCATTTTTGGGTCCTCCTCCAACCACCCGGCATCGAACTCATGGTATGACGACCATCTTCATGAGCGTTTGATTTAGGTTTGGATTTTCTTAGTAGGGACCTGGGAGATTAATTTGGGGGTCAAGTGGAATTGGAAACTCCTTGTGGGATCTGCGGCTTGTGGTACTTTGTTGCGTGCAAATGCCTATGCTTATGAGTAGAATTAGGCATACATTTTGAAGTCTGGGAGGTCGTCTTGCGTATGAGAAAAATATTCTTTAGAGCAGACCAGTTCTACTGTGATTTTTTAAAATTTCAAATACATTTGGTCATGGTGCTATTCTCCCATGAGAACTTGCAGACCTCACTTTTGTTATGGTACTGTTAATATGCTTTAACTCTGCATACAATCTTCGGTTATGTTGATCTTGGAACTACAGACTAAAATAATATTTTGTTTGTTTAATAAAAATTGCATCTAATCATTTATTGGAATTATTTTGTCGCTTATTTATTCATTTTTTGCACCATGTATATATCCGGTTAGCAGTAGCCAATAGATCACACCACGCCAGTAACTAATGTGGTGTCACTCTAATTAGTATTCAGAACTTCAAACGTAGTTGTATGTCTGTATGTCTAATGATCCATATTAATTTTTTAGCCTTTGCTACAGAATTATAAAGTGGAAGTGTGATGAATTTCTGAGGTTTACTCATTCATTATGCATATAGATGCCTCCAGAGTGTTTGTGTTACTTTAAGTTCCCCCATAGGTACAAATGTTTCTTATTTTTATCGTGAACCTGGCAAGTAATGCCATGTTATCCTAAATTAGCAGGCGTTGAGTGGTACCTAAGAGGTTTAGATTTGATTTAAATATATTGTCTGGACCAATATATTCCTTTTAGGTATGTAAGTTGATGGTTTAGCTGCGCTGGATGACAGTTTCATAGCTTTTCAGATTACATTATAACCAACACCTACCTAATGTTATGGCGACCTATTCTTATTTATCAATCCATGTCTAAACTGTATATTTGAATTTGGTGTTGTCATCCACATAAAGATGTAAAATATAGATATATGAAGTGGTATCCTCCTACTTTCCTATATGCATGATTCTCGCTGAAATGCTAATGGTTACTGTTGTTTTCATGCTTGACTCCTTTTTGCTCAAGTTTTTCCCTACTTTCTGAATCTGAATATTCGGTGTTCAAGAAAAAAAAATTGTACCATACCAGTTTCCGACCAATCTTCGTACTTGCAAGCCTTAGTGACTCGTGGAATATTTTCTTAACGATGTATCACCCATAGATTATTGATTTCAGTGCCACATCCTTCCCAAGCTAGATAGGTAAACCTTTGCATTTGGTCACTTACAATATAACTGCATATTTGAGTGAGTGCTTTATTACAGAACACACACGGTTTCTTTTTGGGAAAGCATGGAATTAGGAAATCAACCTAGAAACTAAAATTTGCTTCATGTCTGATCTTTGTTCGTACCAGGAGACTGAAGTTCCTCACAATATTAGTGTCAGACTGTCGCAACATATTTTTCCTGGATGTGAAATTGTCATATCAATTTATCTGTTTTGGATATGAGGTTAGTAAACTAGGTTAAGCTACATTTCGTACCGGTAATGTTTATGCCTGATCATTAGGGAGCTCTCCGGTTCCTGGATGCTCGAGTTATTGCTATGTCTTTACTCTGTTGGGTCTCCAGCATGCCATACCCATACTGGTGTTCATAAGTGCTAAATACAAAGGTGTGCCTTAATTTCCTTTCAAATTAGCCTAAGTGCTCAAGGCATGTTCTAGGAGACAACTTGAAACTACTCTATTAATTAAGCACTTCTCCTTTGGTAGTTTTTTTTCCTTTTTTCTCTCATCACCATACAAGCAATGCAAATGACTTTTTTTTTCCTATTTTCAGCTATGGGGTGCTGTTAGTGGAAGATCAATGAATTTGCTAATATTTTGGTTTTGTTATTGTTGGAGCTGGAAAATGTACCTACGACCAAGTCCCTCCGCGTTGAGATTGCTAACTCGCTAATTTAAGGAACTTCCCTTGGGTTTTGGTTCTACATGTATTCCTGGTAATTAGAGTCAGAGAAGGCTATTGAGGAGTATATATATAAGATGCATAACTCATAAGCTTCAGATACTTGCCTATCTTTACCGTAAAGAAACACACTAGCCCATTTTTATTGTGCTTCTATGCCTTCTGGGCCTCTTTGACATTTGTAATCTGATTGTTGATCACTAAAGTTTCCTTAGTCATCCAATATATTTGCAATTGCGGCTATTGTCTAAGGTAGTTTACAGTTTATATATGTGTCATCATCTATGCAAATGGCAACTATCCTATTTAAGTCCTTGATATAACCTTTGCCCATACATAACCACGTTCATGGTTGATTTCCGGTTGTGCAACATACAAAAGGAAAAAAGAAATGCAGTTGAAAAAAAGGGTTGATTTCCGGTTGTGCAACATACAAAAGGAAAAAAGAAATGCAGTTGAAAAAAAAGGGCGCAGCAAAGCGCGCTAGGTTCTTCTAGTTAGCTACTATCTAGGAAGGTCTGAATCCAATTAACAAGAGAATTCTTGTTAAGTGGTTTACATCTATGAGATAAGGTGAGTAGATCTTTTCTAAGTAATACTTTCCAAGTCAGCACATTCTGAGTCTGATGATAAAAAATCTTGCCATTTCTAACCATCCATATGTTCCAACATCCCATGATTAAAACCTCCATGGCAATACCTCTCGGTAATGAATTATAGATAAGAGGCATTCATCATATACCGAAATGCCTCTCTTCTTATCTTGTAGAATCTTAGACCAACATACTCTTGCAAAAGAGCAGTCAAAGAAAAGGTGCAAATTGGTCTCTTCTCTATGTTCATCACATAGAACACAATCATAGCTAGGCATATGAAAATTCTTCCTTGACAGTAGATTCCTGTGTTCAATCTGTCATGCAGGAGTAACCAGAAAAATATCTTGTGGCTCAGAATATTAGCAGAATTCCAAATATACTGAAACACACAGTGTGCTGATGGACCAGCCTTCATCATCTCATAGACCTTTTTGACAGAGAATTGTCTATTCCCTCTAAGAGACCAGCTATCTCTATGGATGGAATTGCCAAGATCATGATGGTCTTGACATATGGTTTCAAATTGATTAGATGCCTCCACAGATAATGGAAGGTGAAAATGATCAGAGAAATCCTGTGAAGAGATGAATTCCTTAACAGTGATATCCTCATTTTTGCAGTAAGAGAAAAGTTCAGGGAATTTTCTCGATAAACGTTGATCCTCCCAATTATCCTTCCAAAAGAGCATTGATTCCCCTGTACCAATCTGACATACTGCCAAATCCTTGTATAGTGGGACCAATTTTAAGATACTCCTCCACCAGAAAGAACCCACTGGTCTGCATAATAGAGTACTGTCTGCATATTTCTCTCTGATAAATCTAATCCATGGTAACTCTGCTTGATTGAAATATTTGTGAATATGTTTCATCAAAAGAGCCTTGTTCTGAATGCTGATATCAATGACACCCAGTCCACCTTGTTCTTTGGGTTTACATACTTTGTCCCATGCAATAAGGGCAGTACCTCTGTCTCCCATTCCATATTTTCTCCAGAAGCAATATCTCGGTAGCTTGTTAATCTGTTGAATAACAGTTTCTTGAACTAGGATAGTGCTCAAATAGAAAATAGGAAGACTTGAAAAAAACAGATCTAATCAAGACTAGTTTTTCACCATAGGATAGCATGGAAGTGCATCCTGCAATTCTATCACCAATTCTTTTAATGATGGGCATTAAATCTTGAATTCTTGGTTTGGTAATAGACATTGGCATACCCAGATATGTAAAAGGGAAGACCTCTTCAGAGCATCCAAAAGAATGCAGCAGGAGGTCCACCTGCTCTTGCATTAGGTTAATAGGAATGAGTCTTGATTTGGCATAGTTAACTCTCAGTCCAGTGAAAGCAGCAAAGTGATTCAGGAGTGTCTTGGCATGTAATAGCTGTTGATTGCTAGCTTGCATAATAAGAATAGTGTCATCAGCATATTGCACAATGGGAAAATCTGGACAAGCTTGAGATATAATTGGAGGTATAACAAGATTGTTATGCATAGCCTCATTGAATATATCTTGTAATAAGTCAGCAGCCAAGACAAAAATCAGAGGGGATAATGGGTCCCCTTGTCTTACTCCTCTTCTGCATCTGAATTGCTTTCCAGGGATACCATTTAGCAGAACTGAGGAGAAACCAGAGTTGTAGATCAGGTCAATCCATCTCATCCATCTAGTACCAAAACCCTTTAGCCAACAGAATCTTCTGAATAGAGCTATGTTCTAGCATATCAAATGCTTTTTCAAAGTCTAGCTTCAGATAACAGCTTCCAAATTAGAATGCTTACAAAGATGGATATATTCATAGACCCATGGTAAGCAATCTTGAATAGATTTTGCTCTAAGAAAACCATATTGATTATTGTGTATCAGTGAAGGCATCTTAGTTTGGAGTCTGTTAGCTAAAAGCTTGGTGATGATTTTGAGGGAACAATTAAGCAGTGAAATAGGTCTGTAATCTGATGGTGTGGTTGGGCAATCTTTCTTTGGGACCATTGTAATGAAAGAGGAATTAATGCTCTGAATAGCAATATTGCCATGATAAAAATCATCAGTAAGTCTGTAAAAGTCATCAGATATAATGGACCAGCATGCTTTAATGAAATTGGTGTTAAAACCATCAGGACCAGGAGTCTTATCCATAGGTAGTTCTTGCACCACTTTATTAATTTCTTCCCTAGAGAAAGGTATCTCAAGATCATCTAAACCCTCAATCCTATCAATGAGATTGACCAGACCTATATCGTCAGCTGATACAGATACCTCTCCCATTCTCTATTTAAAAGCTCTGGTTAGAATAGCAGCCTTACTAATATGCTCTGTATGCTCAATGCCCTGCTCATCTCTGATAGAGGCAATAAAATTCTTCCTGTATTTAATAGTGGCTTTGACATGAAAAAATTTAGAATTTTCTTCCCCAAATTGTGCCCATCTGATAGTGGCTCTCTGTTTCCAATAAATATTCTGCTTAGTCAAAAGGTCTATAAGATGTTTTTTAACAATCTTTCTACCATTAGACTCCCAAGTGGATAGCTCACGAAATTCTTCCAGTTGATCATAGAAACCTATGATCTCATTGCAGTTCTTGATGGCAGCCGCCAGCTGAGATTTATTCCTGGACCAAATCTTCAATGCCTTGCGAAGTCTCTTAAATTTAGCAGTAATAATTTTAGCACTATCAGTTTCATGAGTCTCTTGAATCCAACTATCCTGCACTACTTGTTTGAAATCTTGGTGCTTACGCCAAAAATTTTCAAATCTAAAGATAGTAGCTCTAGGAATGTTAAGTCCAATCTGAATCATCACAGGGATATGGTCAGAGATGGGTCTAGAGAGTGGTAGTGCCAAAGTACCAGGGAATCTGCTAGTCCAGGATTCAGATGAGAAGATCCAATCCAGCTTCTCAAGAAGTGGAGCATCTTGCATATTGCTCCAGGTAAACTCTCTTCCTTTGATAGGAATGTCCACAAGAGCCAGGGTAGCTATGGCTTCATTGAAATCCAGCATATCTTGAATATTGCCACCTTCCCTGCTTCTGTTAGAAGGATATCTGATGTAATTAAAATCCCCTACAATCAGCCAATCATGGTCCTCTGGAAAATCAATATTCCTGAACCAGTGCAGAAAATCTATTCTAGTCTCAGCAAGACATGGACCATAGATATTGGTTAATATCCAAAAGGAATCATCATATGTAGATGTAAACTTGATGGATATAGAATATCTATTCTTGAAAACTGTTTCTCCAGTAAAATATGCCTCATTCCAGGCTATGAATAATCCACCAGAAGCACCATTAGATGGCACAAAATCAAATTTAGAGATTCTTTTGGGACAAAATTTCTTGACATAAAAGCTGTCAAAGGATTCTCTTTTAGTTTCCTGGAGACATACAATAGCACAACATGATTCTTCAATCTTATTATACAAAGCCAACCATTTATCTAAATCATTAATCCCCCTGATATTCCAGTTCAAAATATTCCATGATCTATTATGCATTGGGATAATTGTTCCAAACTACATCACTGAAAACCACATGCCATATGCCCACATCATAGCATGAACTAACAGTATTCCAAGGCAGATAGTTACTGACAATAGCATCCATAATCAACAAAATACTAGATACTACAATAAGAGCTCCTAAAGGTGAGCTCTCTATTCTGCTTCCTCCCCTCACAAGATTCTTCAGCATCTCCAGCAGGTGCAGGGTCCTGATTATCTTCAGTATCCACCTCATGATTCTTCTTCTTGTGTCCCTTAACCATCAATGCATCATCAGTGCAGTCCTTAGGGTCCACCTTACAGAAAGAGATAGATAGATTCTTAACAATCTTAGCAGGGATAGTAGGTGGTATTGCATTACAACTAATACAGTTCTTATCCATGCAAGTGCTCTTTTTGAAGCCATTCTTAAGGTGGAGTAATCTAGAGCTTCTCCTCACCTCTGATTCAACCATAGGTGCTTTCTCCTTTCTCTTCCTGTTGAAGTGAGTGCAGAGGTTGTGGATGCCCCATGATCAGAGGTGGATTGTTTCTCAGGTGTCTGCAACCCAGGGGAGGATGGTTTAGCATTACATGTTGGAGCAACATGTTCAAGTAATTTATCAGGAATAACAAATTCTTTATATGGTGACTCTGATCCTTCAATAATGTACTTCCAGAATTTAGAGAACAAGACCGATTTTGCCCATTCAAATTTATCTGAGTTGAGAAGGGCAGCAGTAAAGAAATTAGTCCATTCAATGGGAATTCTGACTACCTTATCCTCTTTATTTCTAGGAGCAAAATGCTCACTCCAAAGCTGTGCTCCCTGATCACCTAGCAAATCTTTGTCTGAAAGTTCATAAGTACCCATCATTCTCTGAAGAACAGGGTCAGCCAATTCTGTCCCTAGTTGCATAGCACCTACATATATATTACTATATAATGGGATAGGGAATCCTGGAGGTGCATCCATATCTTGACTCATATTCAATGCAGCTGCTGCCACAGGAAGGGGGACCTGAGTATCTGTGATATTATTCAGATCTGCTGTTTCAGTTACCTGGAGGGGATTTATGGCAGCCATATTATTCTCTATCTCTGTATCTACTACAAGATCAGACATATTGAGTGGGGCTTGCTGTATAGTCTGCTCCAGATGAGGTACTTGAGCCATAGAGCCAGGGATGACAGTGTTATCTTCTGTTGGGCCATCTTCAACAGGGAACAAGGCCAGGGGCTGTGCTGGGCCTATGAAAATAGGCCCAGGAGCATCCATCACTTCAAATTGGAGACCCAATGGCGCCTCAATTTGCACAACAGGTATATTCAGATCAATAGGGATCATATCCACTTGAGGAGGTGGATTCATCTGCTCAATAGGTTGCATGACCTCAATCAAAGGAGGGGGGGCCTCGAGAGAATCCTCAGAGCTGTTGTATATTCTGTCATCAGTAACTGTAAGGTTACTTCTATCATCATCGTGTGGATTATCAGCAACATTGGGTGCAGGATCCATGAGATCGTTGAGCTCCAGAAATTCCCCTGCATGAAGCTCCAAATCAATATGGTGTGCATTATGCTGCACCTGCCAAGGATCTAGCATCTGGTGGTTATCAGCAATGGCATCTTCAATATTCATGTGAATAGGATGATGCACCACAAGCTGGGCAGGATTCAGAGCTGCTTCTTCCAACATGACATCATGAGCAGCGATAGGACCAACCATATGATTGCTCTGGTTAGGGTGATGGAATGGTTCAGCGGGGGCAGGGTGTGGGTTACCATCTGGAGGGATGTCATCTTCCTGTGCTGGGCCACCACCATGGAGCATGTCTTGAAGAATAACCAATGGGCAGGTCCAAGATTCACCTACAAATAATTCTGCACCCGAGACCACCAAGCTCAAAGGTATATCAGACAAGTTGTCAACACGAATTTTGATGATGACAGAAGCGTCAGTGGATTTCATTCTGTCCCAGACCAGCAACTTGCCAAAACTTCTAACAGCATTCGCAATCTCCTTCGTGCTTCGGAGGTCAGCAGGAAAACCGAAAATCCGAATCCAAACTTCTCTGCTCAGATTAAATCGTCTCCAGTTCATGCCCTCGTCATGTTTTTCGAAAACCAGATGAACATCGTCACAAGGGTGGGGACTGTTAATCACAAACCAATCTCTTTCCTCAATACTCACAAATCTGACATATGCTTGGCCAAAGGGACATCTAGTGATGGACTTGTACCTCACCCTTCTTTCCAGACGGAGAAATTCATCCATAATCTCAAGAACATTCTGGAAATCAACCTCACCTTGGGGCATCGGAACTATGGTGAGGATGGCCAAATCTTCGTTGGACAGGCGTCGTTCCCCGTGGATGACGCGAGCTCGTGCGGGTCTGCCTTCCACAACCAATGCAGCACGATCCGGAGGGAGGAAAGGAGCCGGATCAAATACGAAGTTAGCCATCTCCGATTCAGTTTCTCTCGGCGCACACGATGAACTCGAGAAAACCCTTGAAGGTGGAGTAGAGGAGTTGGAACGACTGGAAGTTGCAGGTGCTCTGTTTGGAAGCGGTGAGGGAAACAACTGCTCTGTGATCTTAGCGTTTTGCAAAGCAATCAATTGCTCCCTGTCTGTCTGCGAAATCACCGTTGGGTTGTCATCTCCATGGCGCGTAGAACGAGGAGCCCCCTGCCTCTGTCTATTAGTTTCCATTTCTTTCGAGCCAGGTTGGGCCGGCCCAATAGTCTTCGGAGAAAACCGACAGTTATCGGCGATATGACCCCATCTATCGCATGCCCGGCATCGAATACGATTAGGACATTTAGGCCTGTTATGCTGGTCAGAGAAGCAACGGACACAATAAAGTTTGGGCCCAGAGTCATAAATTCTATTTGAAACAATAACTCCCGCTCTTGAAGTGCCATGATTATCATTATGATTCCGCTGATCCCTCCCAAACGAATTTTGAATTTGTCTACGATCATCGTAGAATCTAGGAGCTTGTATAGCATCCGCATATGATCGAGTAGATCTTTTGTGAGAAACATTGGTCCATTCCTTCTCTTGTTCTTGCAGGTAGAGTTGGTATTCTTTGCAGGAATCTGGTCCGGCTCTACCCCAAAGCCAAAAACTCATACAGAAAAGAGAATTGAATATGTTTCCACCTTTGAAGATTTCAAAACCCACATCTCTAGAATATACCAAGAATCGATAGGACCAATTCTGAAGAACAATTACTTGATAAAATGCAGCTTTTCCTCCAAATGAAGATTGCAAAATAAGACTTACAGATTCCGCATTAAGCTTGATACGGGAGCGAGAGAAATCCACCACCAGAAAGAAAGGCCTCAAATTGCTGCCTTCCCCAATCACAACTGGAGTCCCATACTTAACCTTGATGCGCTCTTTGAAACTGATGTCCAATTCGAACTTGAGGTCCGACAGCGCCATGATGAGTGAAACCAATCCCGAGAAGGTCTCAAGTTTGTTTGTGGCTGTCAATACACGGGTGTGTATCAACAGATTATGGTGGTCGCCGTGGCCGGAGTGGCCAACGGCGAGCGGCTGGTGGTGGCGCCTAGGGCGCCGAGGGGAGCGCTAGGGAGAGAGCTAGGGAGAGCGCTAGGGATCCAGTCTTCCAATACATGCTAAGTTTCTATATGACTAAACCCTTATAATCAGCCACATGACATGTATTTTCATTTCTTTCGCAAAAAGGGGCATTCAGTTTTAGGGCATGAGCAGCAGTCGGCAAAATATTTGTGTAGTGGTTATTTTCACTTTTAAGCGCAAGGCTACACATCTCCCACATCAGGGAGGCCTTTTTTGTAAAGTTCAAAAACAAAATTTCAAAGTTTTGAATAATCTAAGAAAATTCATGGACGTAGACAAAATTGTATTCTAGCAACATCGTATAAAAACTCAATTCAAAATATATTGTATGTTTGTGTGTGCAAACATAAAAAAATCTAACATTTGGAATTTTGGACGGCGCAAAACTTCAAACCTCCAAAATCTATCGGATTATGCTTTTTGTGTAACCCAGAACAAGAAGATAGACAAAAAAAACTTTGAAATTAAAAAAAAAAGAATTGTTGACAAGTTTGTAAGGCTTTATTGTTTATAAAAGAATTGAAAGTGCATTTCGTTTTCCCATAGTTTTGTGTGTTTGTTAACAATACTAAGTACACTATTTATCGAGGTGTTAAGCGTGCAGGTGTTATACTTAACATCGGCATCGATCACCGTAAAGTCGGTGAAAGTTGGCCTGAGTTTTTTTGGGACAGAACCCAACCGGATTATTCGGACCGGATATTTCATATTGGACCGGATATTCCGGTTGGTGTTGAAGAAGCGAAAAATGGCTAAGGACTGGAAGTTTGGAGCTGCTGGTGTCAACCGGATTATTCGGACCGGATTTTTCATCCTGGACCGGATTTTCCGGGTGCTGCGCAAAACTGCTAAGGACTGGAAGTTTGCAGCTGCTGGAGTCAACCGGATTATTTGGTACCGGATATTTCATATCCGTACCGGATATTCCGGTTGTTGTTGAAGAAGTGGAA
The DNA here is from genome assembly GCA_028641055.1 of Alopecurus myosuroides. Taxonomy (NCBI): domain Eukaryota; kingdom Viridiplantae; phylum Streptophyta; class Magnoliopsida; order Poales; family Poaceae; genus Alopecurus; species Alopecurus myosuroides. The sequence goes on from CM054058.1 coordinate 479,808,968, forward strand.
AAATGGCTAAGGACTTGAAGCTGCGCAGTGCTGGCACCTACCGGATTATTTGTACCGGATTATTCCGGAACAACCGGATAATCCGGTACAGATCTGCAGATCTGCGCGGAGCAAGCTGACCGGATATTCCGGTCCAAACTTGGACCGGATATTCCGGTACCGTTTTTCCTGCACAACGACTAGTTGTGAGGAGGGGCTATAAATACCCCTCCTCTTCTTCCTCAAGATCTAGTTCTTCCCCTTAGCATTTATGAGCATTTAAGAACTCACCAAATCTCTCATTACTCCCAGTCCCTCCACCCAATCTAGAAGATCTTTGGAGGATTGAAGGAGAAGGCCCCGATCTACATCTTCACCAAGCCGTTCTTCATTTCCCCCTCTCTAGCTTGAGGGATCTTGCCTAGGGTTTCCTCTTGTGGAGAACCTAGGCATCTTGTTGATTGTTGGTGATTCAAGAAGAGTTGGGAGCCCCCAATTTGGTTGTGGGTGTGTGCCCCAAGTTGTTTGTAAAGGATTCGATCCCCGCCTCAAAGGGGTTCAATAGTGGAAGGTGAACTAGGCCTTCGTGGCGAAGTTCATCGGAGAATAGGGTGAGGCCTTAGTGGCGTTGAGTAGGCCTTCGTGGCGAGCTCACACCCCTCCAACGAGACGTACTCCCCTAAAAAGGAGGAACTCGGAAATACATCGTGTCTCCGTGTCCTTCACCTTGGTGACCTTGTTCCTTCACTCTCTTTACTTACTTGTACTTGTTGTATTAATTGCTTACCTTGTCATATAGGTAAATTCACCACTAGTTGCATTATATAGAGAATTTACCTTATTGTCAAGCCTAAACTTTAAGAAAAATTAAAATTGGTCGTATCACCTATTCACCCCCCCTCTAGGTGCCTATACTTTACTTCCAATTGGTATCAGAGCCTCGGCTCTTCTATCGGGCTTAACCGCCTAAGAGTTTAAGTATGGGAGATGGGTTGGATGACACTCGGTCCGAGGTCAATGTGACCATGGATGATCTCAATGAATTGAGAACTTCATTGACCTCATCCATAGACACAAAATTTGATGAGATGCGCCAATTCATGGCACAACTCCTCAAAGCCAAAGGACCGGAGGTTACCGACTCATCCCCTCCGGAACCACCGGAGGGTGCCAAGAAAGGGGTAGATGGTGAACCACGTAAAAATGCTTCCGCCGAACATTCCTCTAAATCTAGTACGGAAGGAGAGGGAGGATTTCATGCCGTCCCCGGAGGTTATACTCCCGATCCTCCCGTTCCCCATCCTCATATAATCCCTAGGGGAGATCCACCTAAAATTGATGCATATTCTTTTCGTGAATGGCAATACTATATGGAGACTCACATGAATTCTTCTTGTATAGATCTTTGGAGGGTCACTCGTGACGGATACAAACCCTTCGACCCCAAGAATCTCACAAGAAGAGAGGTTGTAGATTGCCAACTCAATTACACCGCTTTATCCATCCTTCATCAAGCCGTGGGCCCCAATCATATGCCGCATCTTCAACACTTCTCCACCGCCAAAGAAACATGGGATGCACTTGTCGTCATGTTTGTTGGGAATGAGAGCATGCAAAGAAATCGCTATGACACCTTGACCAATGAGGCCGAAGGATTTTTCATGCATGATGGATAAGATCACGTTGAAATGTATCGAAGACTCAAAACTCTTGCCACCGCATTCACTAGTGCGGGTGCAACATATATTGATGATGCTTGGATCAAGAGGAAGTACATGATTGCCGTGATGCCTTTTGAGGGCACGGACATGAAGAGCATTCAAGGGAGACATGATTTCTCCGCCATGACCTCAACTCAAGTGATGCAAGAATTGTGCTCTTACAAAGTGCAAACCAAGAATGCCCTTGACAATCGTGCTAGGGCCATTGGAATGCACCAAGGAGCATCCGTTGCTTTGAAGGCCAAGGCTTTGTCAAGAGAGGTAGAGAATGAAGAAGATGGTGAAGAGGCATTGCCTCCATTGAAGGAACAAGACTATGATCCCGTTCTTCAGGATCTCATTGCTCTTACCGTGCAAAATTTTTGGAGCAATCCCCCCAAGGGCAAGAAAGTTGTTGAGGAAAAGACTAAGTCTCGCTATGGAAATGATGGGGCTCAAAAGGTTAGATCTTGCTTCAATTGCCAAGACAAGTATCACTTCATTGAGGAGTGCCCCTACGAGAATAGAGAACACCATAGTGGCAAGCTCATTCGCAAGGACAAGTCCAAGGTTGAATACAAGAAACCTCATTTCAAGAAGAAACCTTTCAACAAGAAATCTCCCACCAAGTTTGTGCTCTTGACTCAAGAGGAGTATGATTCCGGGAGTGATGAAGAAGAAGAAACAACAAGTGAAGTGGCCGCTCTAGCTATTGCCTCCACTCCATCTTCGTCATCCCTCTTTGAATCCCCCAATGAAAATCTCCCTCAACGCAATGCCAAGTGCTTAATGGCTAAGGCCACGGAGGTATCATCTTCTCCTAACTCTAAGACTCCTAGTGAACTAGAACATATTGCTAGTCTTAGAGAAGAAGAGGAAAGAGCCTCTTTGGACCGATTTATGTCTAACATGCAAGGGGAGACCAAGAAGTACTTTCAGCACCTCATGAGGCAATTGGGAGAGGCCCAAGAGGCCCTTCAGAAGAAAGGTGAGATTGAGAGAAGGGATGCGGATGAAATTGCATCCCTCTCGATGACTCTTGAAGAAGAGCATAATGGTAGAGTTTCCTTAGAGGATGAACTTGAAACTATTGAAACTACCATAATGAACTTGTCTCTAAAATCATTAAGGAACGTGATCTTGCCATTGCTAAATATAAAAAGGCTAAAAAGGATAAAGTAGAGTTTGGGGTTGGTCATGGTAAACTAACCGAGGAGTTTGAAAAGCTAACCAATGCTCACAAAGCTTTGGAAAGCCAACACTCTTCCCTCAAAGAGTTGCATGAACAACTTCAAACTCAACTTACTCAATCTAACCATCCTAGCACCTCTACTTCTTCATGTGATCATGCAAATATTATTGAGGAAAATGCTAGGTTGAAAGATGAGGTAGCAAGGCTCAAGGGAAAAAGCCCTCAAGTTGAGAAGTCCACTCCACAAGTGGTTGCCCCAAGCTCAAACACGGTCATCATTAGACCTCAATTGAGTGCTCCTAGGCAACAAGTGGGTAAGCAAGGTCTTGGCTATGTTGCCAAGAAAAAGAACAAGAAGAAGAAGAACAAGAAGAAGAACCAACATGGTGCTTCGAGTGGTATTGTCATTAGGGACAACACTACTCGTAGCCCTCCCGCACAAGCAAACAATGTTGCCTCGAGTAGTAATGTCATGAGGGACACCACTACTCGTAGCACCTCCGCGGGAACTAACAATCCACACCATTTCTTATATGTTGATTATTATGGTGTTGTGCAAGCTAAATATGTTGGTCAAATTGAAGGTTTTATTGACTACACTATTTGGGTTCCAAAAACCCTTGTTGCTAACATGAAGGGACCCATCTCGGGTCCTAACTCTAGTCAATGATCTCTTGCAGGACTATGCTTCCGGTGGGACTAAATGGATTCTTGATAGTGGATGCACTAATCATATGACCGGAAGCAAAGAACTAGTGACGGAGTTGCGACCAAATGACATCCAAGCAACCGTCACCTATGGGGACTCGTCCAAGTCTAAGGTATCCGGGTTTGGAAAGGTTGTGGTGGCTCCAGATATCACTATCGTGAACGTCATGCTTGTCGAATCCCTTGGTTTTAACTTACTTTCCGTCCGCTCTCTAAGTAAGATGGGTTTTTCCGTCTTCTTTGATGGTGATATTGTGGTCCTTTTTAGGAGCAAGTCTCTTGACGTCGCTCACGTGGGACATGTTGAAAACGAGTTGTATGTGGTGGACTTTTCGAAGTCAACCAACACTCAAGCAACGTGTCTTTTCGGGAAGGCGGACGTGGGATGGTTGTGGCATCGCCGCTTGTCCCATGTTAACATGAGAACTTTGCAAAGTCTTCACAAAGGTGGCCTAATTGTTGGACTAAAAGAAAATGTTTCTTTTTCGAAGGATCGCGTTTGTAGGTCGTGTGTTGAAGGGAAGATGCATTATAAGGCACACACCTCCAAGACTATTATTTCTTCTAAAAGGATCTTGGAGCTTCTCCATGTTGATCTTTTTGGTGCCGTGCCCGAAGCTAGTCTTGGAGGCAAGAAGTATTGTTTGGTGATTGTCGATGATTTTTCAAGATACACTTGGGTTTATTTCTTCAAGTGCAAAAGTGAGACTCAACAAGCTATCATCGATTTCTCCAATCAAGTGCAACGTCAACACAATGTGCTCATCATGGCCATTAGGAGTGATAATGGTTCGGAGTTCAAGAACTATACTTTGAATGAATTCCTTAGTGAAGAAGGGATCCGTCATCAATACTCCGCCACTTACACTCCTCAACAAAATGGTGTTGCCGAGAGGAAGAATCGCACTCTATTGGATATGGCTAGGACCATGTTGGCGGAGTACACTTCTCCCCAATATTTATGGGCCGAGGCCATATCCACCGCATGCCACTCCTCCAACCGCCTCTACATCCGCAAAGGCTTGGTCAAGACCCCATATGAGATCCTCACCGGCAACAAGCCCAACGTCTCCTACTTCCGAGTATTCGGTTGTAAGTGTTTCTATTTGATCAAGGGCGTAAGGTTGTCTAAATTTCAATCCAAAACTATTGAGGGTATTTTTGTTGGTTACGATGCCGAATCCCACACTTATAGAGTCTATGACAAGACTTCACGTATTGTCATAGAATCTTGTAGTGTGGCTTTCGAGGAAAATGACGGCTCCCAAGTGGCGCAATTTCATGTTTCTGATGTAGATGTTGAAATACCTCAAGAAGCCATAGGAAGGATGGGTGTGGGATTCTTCCGCCCCATCGAGGGACACCTTATGGCGACTCGAGAAGGACTATGCTCTACTCAAGTGGAGCCCTCCTCTACACTAGAAGAACAAGCCAAGGAGCCTACTATTACACCAAACCAAGAACATGTTCAAGACCCTCCTCTCATTGACCAAGTGACTCCGCAAGTCGTACCCACTCCTCTCATTAATGCGAGTCAAGGTCAAGGCCAAGATCAACCTTCTTCTTCATCCTCTCCGCAAAATGAAGCAAGTGTTGAAGATGCTATTGTTGATGATGATGATGATGTTGATCAAGGCCAAGTTGGTCAAGACGGGGACCCAAATGATCAAGATGATCAAGTGATCCCTCCTCGCAATAATGAGGAGATCGAAGCCCGTCGCATCAAAAGGATAAGAAGAGCTTTGAAGCAAATTGATGCCCAAGACGACAAGGTCTTGGAGGATGTGCAAAATAAAAGATCTACAAGAAGGCAATTGGCTCATTTTTGTGAACATCAAGCTCACATATCCATGATGGAACCAAAGAAAGTCTATGAAGCTCTTGAGGATTCCGATTGGGTTGAAGCAATGCATGATGAGCTCAATAATTTTGAGCGCAACAAAGTTTGGAGATTGGTTGAGAAGCCCAAGGATTGCCACAATGTTATTGGAACAAAGTGGATTTTCAAGAATAAGCAAGATGAACATGGCATTGTCATAAGGAATAAGGCTCGCTTGGTTGCTCAAGGCTACACTCAAGTTGAAGGCATCGACTTTGATGAGACCTACGCTCCCGTGGCTCGCCTCGAGTCCATCCGTATCCTCCTTGCTTATGCTTCTTCTCACAACTTCAAATTGCAACAAATGGATGTGAAGAGTGCTTTCTTGAATGGTCCTCTAAAAGAGGAGGTATATGTGAAGCAACCTCCCGGGTTCGAAAATCTCAACTTTCCTAACCATGTGTACAAACTTGACAAAGCTCTCTATGGTCTCAAACAAGCACCTCGTGCTTGGTACAAGCATCTTAGAGAGTTACTCGATGACCGTGGTTTCGAAGTTGGGAAGATCGACCCCACTCTCTTCACCAAGAGAGTAAAAGGAGAGCTCTTCATATGCCAACTCTATGTGGACGATATTATCTTTGGCTCAACTAACCAAACTTTCAATAACGAGTTCTCTAAGCTTATGACTGACAGGTTCGAGATGTCTATGATGGGTGAGCTTAAATTCTTCCTTGGCTTTGAGATCAAGCAATTGGCCCGTGGTACCTTCATTTCTCAAGCCAAGTATACTCAAGACATGCTCAAGAGGTTTAACTTCCAAGAGGCAAAGATCAAAACCACTCCTGTGCAAGTCAAGTGCCATCTATCTCGCAATCCAAAAGGGAGTAAGGATGTGGATCAAAAACTTTATCGTTCTATGATTGGTTCTTTGCTCTATCTTTGTGCATCTAGACACGATATCGTTTTGAGTGTAGGAGTGCGTGCAAGGTATCAAGCGGCCCTTAAGGATTGCCACTTAGTGGCGGTTCATAGGATCTTTCATTATTTGGTTCATACCCCAAGATTTGGTTTGTGGTACCCAAAGGGGGCACAATTCTCTCTCAATGGCTATACGGATTCCGATTGGGCGGGTGATCAAGATGATAGGAAGTCAACTTCGGGGGCTTGCCAATTTCTTGGTAGGTCCCTTGTAAGTTGGTCCTCGAAGAAACAAAATTGCATCTCACTCTCCACCGCCGAAGCCGAATATGTTGCCGCCGCTAGCGCTTGCACCCAATTGCTATGGATGAGGCAAACACTCAAGGAGTATGGTGTTCATTTGGACAAAGTGCCTCTTCTATGTGACAATGAAAGTGCTATCAAGATTGCATATAACCCGGTGCAACACACAAGGACAAAGCACATTGAGATCCGCCACCACTTCATCCATGATCACGTGGCAAGAGGAGACATTGCACTAAGTTATGTGCCCACCAAGGACAATCTTGCGGATATTTTCACGAAGCCACTTGATGATGCAAGATTCTTGTTCTTGAGGAATGAACTAAATGTGATCGATTCAAGGAGCTTGACTTGACTATCTTGCACACACCCCTATAGATGAAACGTTTTCGAGTGTAGATGTAGGCATGGACATAGGGGGAGTGTTATCCTAACACATTGGGTTCTCCCTTCCCCCATTATGCCCATAGCAAAAATTCATTGTGATCTCTTTTTCTAATGTTGAATTGTGAGCTTCAATGTCGAGAATTGGCAATGCACCCAAGATACATCTTCGCGGTTGCATACCATGATCTCTTACATGGTGGCCTAGGCCACCAACCTCTTCGTTTCGAAGAGTTGGATCTTAGTTGGGTTTTTCGTGTCACTTCATCGCATTTCGTGTGTTTTTCCCTTCTAAGTGTCTCTTCCTAGGAAAATCCAACTCAATTGTTTTTTTCTTTTCATTTGATTCTTGCTCTTGAGAGGGATAAGTACTAGTCTTTCAGTTTGTTGGTCTATCCTAAGCCCTTCTATCAAAAAGACATTCTTTTCTAGCACTAGTGTCGTCCTTTGAAAACGAGGAATTTTCGAATCTGGAGGCAGTCGGAATTTCCGGTCCAGTTCTCGACCGGAATATCCGGCTGTACCGGAATATCCGGTTCAAGTATGAACCGGAATATCCGGTTCGGCGCTCTTCATAAAATCTGGGCCCGACGGGAGGATGGCAGTTCTTGCCCTTTTCCCGTCCGCTCCTCTCCACCCAAAATCGCCGCCGCCATGATTCTTGGCCTCCCGGGCCAGTTCCTCCGCGGGATCTTGAAGCTTTGGCCCGGATCTCGTTCCTCTCGTCCTTAGGAACGTTTCTACCCAAGCATTTTCCTCCATGGAGCACGGTATTGTTCAATCCCTTTGAATCTTGGTGCTATAACCCTATCTATCCATGGATTTGCGTATTTGTTGGCTATGCTTGGTAGAACTTGTTCCGTAGAGGTCCCCCTGCATGCTAGAATCGATAGATTAGATTCACTTGTGAACAATCTTCGTTGAGATCTGAGATCTAGATTCGTTTTGCGCTGTTCTGTAATACCGGAATATCCGGTCCACGACTGAACCAGAATATCCGGGTACCCGGAATATCCGGTTCAGTTTTGAACCGGAATATCCGGCTGTGTCCAGCACTGTTTTAGAGCAGCCCAAAATCAATCTTGTTCAGATTTTTTCTTAGAATGTTCCCTGGAATCTCCTCTACTGTTTCTATGCATGTTTGTCTCCATTGATTGACACTAGTGTACTCATCTTGTGCTATTCCTCTATTATCTTGTTCACAGGTGATGAGGGTGAGAGGAACATTCCTAAGCGCCCCAAGCAGGTCTCTGTCAGAAACAAGAGGAAAGCTCGGCCCAACTATAAGACCGATATTCCTGTTCCGGACTTCAATGAGCTTAGGAAGAAGAATGTGTATCTCAGTCCTCGTGTTGCGAACATTGATCCTCGGTTCTGGAATCTGGAGCAGTCCTATATCTACACTGATATCTATTGTGACTATCGGTATCCTTGCCGTGCTATGCAGCCATTTGACTTTGCCGCTCTCAAGGCCAAGGAGGAATTTGCTGATGCAGCTAATATTGTTGAGCGGTTTGGTCTAGTGAAGCTTATGGAGACTCAGTGCAACTACAACACTCAGCTTGTGATGCAGTTTATGTCCACTCCAGTGTTCAGCACTCGTGATATTGTGTGCCGTCTCAAGTGGATGTCTGAGACCACACCTTGTGAGGCTTCCTTCGAGAGGTTTTCTCGTCGCCTTGGATACTCTTACAGCGAGCACCCTCCTCTTGGTCGCTGCGTCCATGAGGTTGATAGGCCGAGGAGAGAGGTTGCCATGGCTGAGCTGTATGCTCCTGGTTTCACCATTGGAGGACTGGAGGGACTTCTTCCACTATATGATCAGCTGGTTCGCATTTTCCGATCTTTCCTTATGCCAAGTGGAGGTAACAATGATGCTCTCACCACTCCTCTTTGCAATCTTCTGATTCTGGCTAAGGAGTGCATGGAGGAAGAGGACCTTACTATTTCCTATACTGTGGATGTGATGGACATCATATATCACGAGCTTTACGCTGCTATGATTGGTGGCTACACCATTCCCTATGCTCCTTATATCATGATGCTCATCAAGCATGAGATGCGGAAGGAGTACACCGAGTTACCCATGGCTGTGCACAAGGTCAAGAGGCTGTATGTCAAGAGGAAGTTGAAGTCTGCTGCTGCTTCTCACAGTGCTCCTTTTGAGAGTGGTCCCTCTATGGGAGGTCCTTCTGGCTCTCAGTCTGCACCCAGGGCGCCCGTTTCTGATACTCGCACTTTGCGTTACGTCAGGAAGCTCTCCTGGTTTCAGCGCAACGTGCTCTGCATGAAGGTGGATATTCACAAGGAGCAGTATAGGGCGTATTGCAGGGACACTGACATGGCTAGCTCACAGCGACAGATTCTCCACCACGTGAGTGGTGGCACTGGTGATGTACCTGCTCCTCTCGCTGCTCAGTCTTTCTCTGCTTGGTCTGCTGAGGATTGCACCCCTTGGGCGAGCATTGAGGCTGCTCTCCGGTCTACTCAGGATTCTGCTTCTGGAGCTCATGATGAGGATGATGATGAGGAGGAGTATGAGGATGAGGAGTCTGGAGGCGAGTCTGATGCTTGACTGTGCTCGGGACGCTAGATTGGTTATTTCTCTCCTTTTTGGTGTCTCGATGCCAAAGGGGGAGAAGTAGCCATTAGGTCTACGGAGATTTGCATGGGTTCGGGCACAAGCGTATGCATTTATCATTTCTTTGGAGCTTGTGTCCATTTATCGTTTTCGTTTCTTGAACTATTGTCAGTTTATTGTCTCGTGATAACTATGTGTGCTATTATTTGTGTGAGACTATGTTGGTTATTTGGATATTTATCATGGATTATCTATGTTGGTGGCTATGGTTATGGTTATCTATCTTATTTGTTGAGGATGTTTATCTATTATTGTGCGTGGTTATTCTTGGACATATTATCTTCGCACAAGGTATATTCTTCTAAGCTTACTCTCAACATATTGGATATTGGCTCGTTGACATGTTTGCTCTTGATGAAAATCTCTCCCCATACATCGTTGCATCTATTTGCATATTAGGCAAACAAAAGATATGCATAAAGATAGGGGGAGGCATTTCCATCTTATTGCAAATTTGTTCTTTTCTACGTTTTATTGCAAATCTTAGTATTGTCATCTAACACCAAAAAGAGGGAGATTGAAAGTGCATTTCGTTTTCCCATAGTTTTGTGTGTTAGTTAACAATACTAAGTACACTATTTATCGAGGTGTTAAGCGTGCAGGTGTTATACTTAACATCGGCATCGATCACCGTAAAGTCGGTGAAAGTTGGTCTGAGTTTTTTTGGGACAGAACCCAACCGGATTATTCGGACCGGATATTCCGGTTGGTGTTGAAGAAGAGAAAAATGGCTAAGGACTGGAAGTTTGGAGCTGCTGGTGTCAACCGGATTATTCGGACCGGATTTTTCATCCTGGACCGGATATTCCGGGTGCTGCGCAAAACTGCTAAGGACTGGAAGTTTGCAGCTGCTGGAGTCAACCGGATTATTTGGTAACGGATATTTCATATCCGTACCGGATATTCCGGTTGCTGTTGAAGAAGTGGAAAAATGGCTAAGGACTTGAAGCTGCGCAGTGCTGGCACCTACCGGATTATTTGTACCGGATTATTCCGGAACAACCGGATAATCCGGTACAGATCTGCAGATCTGCGCGGAGCAAGCTGACCGGATATTCCGGTCCAAACTTGGACCGGATATTCCGGTACCGTTTTTCCTGCACAACGACTAGTTGTGAGGAGGGGCTATAAATACCCCTCCTCTTCTTCCTCAAGATCTAGTTCTTCCCCTTAGCATTTATGAGCATTTAAGAACTCACCAAATCTCTCATTACTCCCAATCCCTCCACCCAATCTAGAAGATCTTTGGAGGATTGAAGGAGAAGGCCCCGATCTACATCTTCACCAAGCCGTTCTTCATTTCCCCCTCTCTAGCTTGAGGGATCTTGCCTAGGGTTTCCTCTTGTGGAGAACCTAGGCATCTTGTTGATTGTTGGTGATTCAAGAAGAGTTGGGAGCCCCCAATTTGGTTGTGGGTGTGTGCCCCAAGTTGTTTGTAAAGGATTCGATCCCCGACTCAAAGGGGTTCAATAGTGGAAGGTGAACTAGGCCTTCATGGCGAAGTTCATCGGAGAATAGGGTGAGGCCTTAGTGGCGTTGAGTAGGCCTTCGTGGCGAGCTCACACCCCTCCAACGAGACGTACTCCCCTAAAAAGGAGGAACTCGGAAATACATCGTGTCTCCGTGTCCTTCACCTTGGTGACCTCGTTCCTTCACTCTCTTTACTTACTTGTACTTGTTGTATTAATTGCTTGCCTTGTCATATAGGTAAATTCACCACTAGTTGCATTATATAGAGAATTTACCTTATTGTGAAGCCTAAACTTTAAGAAAAATTAAAATTGGTCGTAGCCCCTATTCAACCCCCCCCCCCCTCTAGGTGCCTATACTTTACTTTCAAGAATGTAGGTGTACATTATGACATCAATAAGCCTTTTACATATAAGAATAATTTATTGACAAGTTTATAATGCTTGTCCCCAAATTACTTTTCATTTACAAGTGGCCGAGATGTAATAGGTTATATGATTCTTATATTCGTTTGAGTATGACCCAGTTTGAGTATGACACTCAGTTGTTTGAGTATATAAAAATGATTTGTTAACAAGGCGTACAAACTTGTTACCAAACTATTTTTATATCACACCAAAATGGGAATATCACACAATTTTAGAAGAAATTAATAAGATCAGATTAAGATATAAGAGTTTCCAAATACTCTATGATAGATTGGAATAGTACTTCTAGAACAATCTAAAAAATCCTTGTGTAGGTATTCTTGTCGGAGTTCCTCCTTTCCTGTCGGTTGCTTCTTTTCCAGAATGACTTCGAGAAGATTGGAAAACAATAAGATAAAATACTCTAGACAAAGTAAAAACATCTGGATTAAGAGTTAGTTCAAGATTTTATTCTGCTTCCGCTTCTCATTTTATTTCACATAAGATATTACTTATTTCATATATGATTGGTTTTACTTAGCTTTAAATTCAATTCCTCTAATAGAGGTTATACCTTGATGTTATTCATTAGTGGTATCCAGAAATACTTTAGTTGTTGAATGGTGGATTTAGATAGTAATGTGGAGTGCTTATGGAATCTATATCCGATACCTAATACCTAATTACCTAATTGATAATAAAGGCAATAAGGTTTCCATCAAAAATTTCGTCCACCACAAAATTATTGATTTGCCCTCGAACCTGTGAGAAATTACCCACTGCCACCGATAAGTTTAAAAAACGGTTCGATAAGTGAAATATCCTTCGTTCGTTCGTTTTTGTTTGTTCCTCCATTGAAATTTTCCAAGGACGACCGATTTGTTTAGGTCAGGATGCAGGCAGACACGGACGTCCACCTGTCCGCTTCGCCCGCACGGCTACAGAGCCCATAGTGGACAGGCGGATGGGCCGCTTAGTCGTGGCGGGCCTGACGGAAAGCGTCCGCCAAGCCGCTACGGGACTGTATCCGCTATATCGCGAAGCCGCTATGACGCAGAGCCCTCGATTCCCTTGCATCCCCAATCGCCTTTGCTAGCGTCGGTTGACTACCCGGCTGTCGACCACCTCCCCGGCTGCAGTCGAGGTCGACGCCCCTCCCCATCACCCAGCTGCGGAGAAGATGTTAGGCGCAGTGGAGTAAGCGACAGGGAAGGGGGGAAAGAATCCGCCGGATGCGGAGGACAAGAATCCGCCGGAGGCGTACAAGAAGTTGTCCGAAGGTGGCGGCATCCATAGCAGTCTAGAGGGAAGCAGGTTGGTTTTTCCTCCCTTGCCTAAATTTTTTCTCCTAGATCAGACACTTGAGGAGAAATAGCAGACGTCCTTAAGAGAGCAGATACACACATCACTCGCGAGAAATAGCACCTTAGATTGATGATCTTCAGTAGACTCAAAAATAGTAGACGTCATGTTTCAGTCACTTGTCACTAGCTATGTCCAGAACACTGGTACGTAGTCCAGTCTCCATAAGATGTAATTATTTTGCAACTAGATGCAACTAGATGTCGGTTCAGTTGGAAGTCCTTTCGCTGAATTCAGTTTAGCATTCCTGGTGGTGGCTGTTCTCGGAAGCAGGCATGGCAAGAAATCTGCCGGGAAGAACCTCGGACAAGGTACTGGTCATTACTGAAGTCAGTAGTGTTTGTCTTGTGTGTGTTGCCAACATCATCAGCACTGGTCTAGGCGCGGGCTAATTGTGAACAAACAAATACAGACGATGATAGCGCCTGCAAACAAGTCTAGTAATTAACACTAAACATCCTGGTTTTAATTTGTCTTATGTCAGGCGAACCAAAACAATGTTCTAAACTCGGTTCGTTTGCCGGTTTAAACCGATGCTAGCTCTTTTCTCCTATTATAGAACTAGTAATAATAGGTAATTACCGAGCACGACTTCTTGATGGCAACAGAGTGTTCTTTTTTATGTCAAGACTAAAAAATATATAACCATGTAAGCAATTTACTCCATGTAAGCAATTTCTGTAGCCCGAATATTGCAATGGATGATAAGTGCATCAATAGGAAGATTATTTATAGGACTAGGATAGATGAGTGCAATCAGCCAAAAGAGGACGGCTCATCGTCCTCTCCGCTGTTTTAGATAGCCTACCCACCTACTTCATGTCCTTCTTTCTTCTTCCGATGTCTGTTATCCAGTCTCCATTCTCCAGAACACTAGAAAGCAGGCCACGATCCTCTCTTTCTGACATTGGATTCAGTTGGAAGAGACCAAAATAGTTTGCTAGTTTAGTATATTTTGGTATCAAATTGAGTGTACATTACATATTTTATATTGACAGAGGAAAAACTATGCAATTTACTTTAGTGGATCTCAAGGAAATATGCAGAATAAAAAGAGTGTAAAAAATTGAGTGTATGTACTGCTTGGTGTTCGTGATTGCATAGCGGAATAGTCAGTCTATATTTAACTCTTAAGTACTGATATGTGTTGGTGCGCATTTCATTATTTAATAATTTGGTATTCTGGTACAGACTAAAAACCCACCGAAAGAAGAGGAGAAGATTACGGCGGAGGAAGCACACACTGCTCATTTGGAAGAAAAACTTGGTCCCGTGGCCATGCAGGTAGAGCGACACTGCTAGTTAAATTGCTAGTTGAATTAATGTCCCTATATCTGGTTGTTCCTAGTTGTAACCTTAATAACACAATTTTAATCTTGTTGTAGGTTACTTCCTCAACAAGCTTAGTAAATGGGAAAGATTTGCAACAGTTGGGTGGTTCGGAGAAGATGCAAGTGCCGGTCATTGGAGAGAAACTCGCTGCTGCAGACGAAGAGGAAGACTCCAAAAATGTGCGGTTAGATAAAAAAAGAAATTAAACAAAAGTAAGAGAAGTGAACTTCACCTAATCAAGAAAGAGAAACATGTGCTTGTTGACGCAAAGGAACCAGTTAGCAAGTCCTCTCGTCCTTTGAGGTGGTGTGCCTCTTACTCTTCACTGCTGCTCCGTCGAGGTCAGAATATAGTGTATACGGGGTCAATAATCCTCAAAGAGGTCAGAATGAAGTATTTCCTTCCTCAAAGAGAACCGGAACCAACCACATTCACAGGCATCTTAAAAAATGTGCGAACTGTATTCCCGTGATTTTTTTATCTAACATACAAGAGGGGGTTCGTTGAATTTCGCCTCAAGCAAGCTTTTGAGCATAACGCAGCAGAACAACTTGAAAAGGTGGACATGATCATCAAGGGACTCTTTGAAGATTACTCCCATGAAATGTGAGATTCTCTTGCTACCAATCCATCAGAAGAAGAAGTTCATGATGTTGGGGTTGCATAATTTGATGATTCATTAGCTGACTGGGTAGCACATTTGAGGGTGCAGAAAAAGCAAGTAACAAATGAGCTTGAAAGATAGTTGAGTGAAGAACTCCCCCCCCCAAACGATTTTGACATCCTAGGATGGTGGAATATGCACGTTCCTAAGTACCCAGTTATTTCTTGAATTGCTCGTGATGTGCTTGCTATTCAAGCTTCATAGGTGGCATCTGAGTCTTCTTTTAGTGCTGGTGGAAGAATCGTTAGTGATCACAGGAGCATGTTGCGGAGTGAATTGGTCGAGGCGTTGATATGGTTGCCCTTTGCATGCTTGGATATCATGTTCTCGGTGCCCATCTTACTGTTCCCCGTCTCAATCAATTTGCCACTCGGTCTCTTGATCTTTAAAACCAGTCTATTAAGTTCTTTGCGGAACTGAGAATGCATATTTATCATCAGAAGAAGAAACGCTTCACCTTTAGTGTGCTTTATCTGCTTTATTATTCATGTTAGAGTGCAAGTTATCCACCTCTTCTCTTTTCTCTGCAGTTCATTATCAAGCATTTGCACCTTTTGTTAATTGTTTAGTTCAGCCTACATCCTCAGTGAGTTCAGATTCCACATCAGATACTCTCACCAAGGACTGTTTGTGATATCTTGCTTAGCTCCGTGATGGGATAAAAAGACCCGATCTTTCAATATGGAGACAAACAAAAATTAAGTTATTCTAATTATTTTTGTGGTGTCCTGCCCTGTTCTTTTGCCACGGGATAGATGCAGGTTGATTTGCCTTCAATTTCTGGACTCCGCGACATGGTGAGCGGAAGGCAACCATGGAGCATATGGCCTCCGCTCCTCCCTGGACAACCTTGAGCGCCGCTTGCCCAAGCCCCCCACTGCTTTCTGCGACGGATCCAGCGCGCCTTGCCACCAGCTCCGACGACTTCTTCTACATCTAGCGCCAGCTGCCCCAACATCTTCCCCGTCACCCATGGTTCCATCCCACCTTCTCGGCCTGGTTTGTAGTACCTATAGCATCGTGATATTTTTTTATTTTACGTCGACAGTTCATTTTATCTAACTCATTCGTGGCCTTGTTGGGTTCGGTAGCTGTCCTGTAAGGACATCACCTTTTTTTTCCTCCTGGTTTTTAATTGAGTATCGAATAGGTGACTAGTATTGTCTTACCCTTTTTCATACGTTTACATCTGGTTCATGATTTATGATTATTCCTCTGCTGAAAACATCATATCATTTTAAATTATAAGAACATGACATGATAGTACTATATACTCCCCCGAACCTAAAAAAAAAGTGTCGCCACAATTGAACTAATCACATACAATTTATAGGCATATCTTTTGACACTTTTTTGGGGATCGGAAGGAGTAGTTTTCTTGGGACAACATGAGTTATTTACATTGTATTGAGGCTTTATGTTGCGTTCTCTGTAACACTCGACTTTGCAAATTTTCTTACAATGTCATGCCACCCCTTAACACGTAGTATTTTCATTGTAGGCACATGTTGCTCTAGCAACGACAAGTATGCTAGGTGCTAGCATGGACAATCATGGAGATGATAGTACTCAAATGGAGACGGGCAGAAAATACATGGAAGTTCTGATGTTGTAGTTTTGCAATGAATCGATATTTCTTTCAGTTGGATGGCATAAATTTTACATACATTTTATCAGTTTTTATGGAGTTGTTCAGTGATTCACATTTCTATACTTACTAAATCTATGATTGAATTACATGTCGTTGCAAATTTTGTGCCCCATTAAATGGGGCTTAGGGTTCAGAATGACCGGAGAATTAGGTCAGCTTCAACTTCTGTTTGCGGTTTTATGTGGTTTAAAAATGAAAATTAAGCAAGGTCATTGGACATGTTGAAAAATCTCGATATGCAAAAGTCATGCGAACGTGCAATCAAGGTGAGGCTCACAAATATATGCAGGCAAGTAGAAGGTGATATGGTAAAACACAAGCTCGTCTCTGCTGTTGTGTGGAAACAAGGAGCCAAAAGCCATTGGCATCACAGGCTTGCAGCTAGAGATTGCATCGAAGTTACAATAAACTAGACGAAAAGCGCGCTCCGCTGCGCCGGCTGCATGGGTTGTGTCATAGAGTGGCTGTCAGGGTACACACTCGCAATCCCTTTGTGTTTCTGACACTACGTGTCTGTTTTTTGTTGTTGCATTCTAATGGCATAGATTGAGGTAAGGTATGTGATCGGCCAACACATCATCTTGTTTTCTAACGCCCTCTTGTCCACATAGTAAACTTACGAACACATTAAACAATAAACCATGTGAACATCAAACTCAACATATTTGAAACATTCCTCACCAAACATAGTAGAGACAACCAATTTGCCAAACTTAGCACCCAGGTAGTTATAAATCCGCACAAAAGCATTGTCTCCAGAAACAAAATATAGAACCTAGAAACGAAAATGTCATCTCACCAAACAGAATAATATGGACAGTCACATCATTAACTTATCTCCTCCCAACTAATCCAGAGGTTTTGTCAGGAGGATAGTGGAGCATAAGATTCCACCACAAGAAAGGAAGTCTTACACCACACCAACATTAGCACCGTGAACATTTGAACCTTTTCCTATAACTATGAGCAACATCATGTACCTGAATTAAAGGAAGAAATGGAAAACTTTGTAAAATACAGTATTTCTAATATGAAAATAGAGTATCCACAAATCCATGGAGGGCATATCTGTTAGAGTTATATTTATGCTGCTCTTTGCATTTCTACATTTTGCCCTTTGGCCTCCGGTAATACTAAGCTACTTTCCCTAACATAGTATCAAGAGCCAATTAGTTTCAGATTTTTTTCCTCGCACGTGCTCGACCGCTGCAATTTTGCCTCTGGTTGTTCGTCTGTTCTTCCGGGCGCTCATCGTCGACTATCTCCTCATGTCTACTCATATCTCTATTCTTCCGCTGCTACTCAAGGTCGCGGCCTCCATTCCGTGGTCGACGTCATCCCCGCTCCCGCCGCACCATGCGCATGTACGGCTCAAGTCCTCGAGAGTCATCATCTACTAGCCTCGCGCAAGTCACTGGTGAGCTCGTGGGCGTCAGATTGGTCATATCGCCGGTTGCTCCAGGTCGCCGTGGCATCATGTTTCACAGAACTGCTGTCGTCCTGGTTGTTTCCCGCCGGCGCTCATTCTCCGCCCTCCACCTGAGCTCGACCTCTGCCTCCCGTCGGCGCACGTCACTTGAGCTCTGCCTGCCCGCTGCCGGGGGCCAGCGCTTGATCCCCACCCTCGGCCTGAGCTCGACCTCCGCCCGTCGCTAGTGCCCGGCGCTTGACCTCCCCGCCGATGGTGCCCAGCTCTAGGCCTCCGCCCGCTGCCGGTGCCCGACACTCGGTTACCGCCCTCCACTGCTCCTCGAGAACCCGGTGGCGCCCCGCCCGTGTGTTTGTCGTTCTGTCTCTCCGAGCCAACATGTGCCCAACACCCCAAGAGTCTAGCAAAAAAACGTGAGACCAAGAGGCAAAGGGCCACACTGCGAGCCAACATGTGCCCAACAACCCAAGAGTCTAGCAAAAAAACGTGAGACCAAGAGGCAAAGGGCCACATCCAGCTAGACAAACGTGCGGTAGATGGCCTGAGAGGAGCCCCTCTCCATGGAGATTATAGCTTAAAGTAATTATGCATTCTTAGGTTGGTGGTCGATCGAACTAGCGCTGGGTTCACACCCACATAATATTACGTAGGTGGTTTGTGGGCTGGCTCCGGTGGCCCTTTTTCGGTCCGCTTATGTTGCATGCATTATTTTCTTACGACAGTGGGTTAACGAGAAGGAAACTCATAATATTACGTAGGACATAATATTACGTAGGTGGTTTGTGGGCTGGCTTCGGTGGCCCTTTTTCAGTCTGTTTACGTTGCATGCATGATTTTCTTACGACAGTGGTTTAACAAGAAGGAAACTCATAGGCGTTGTCCTAGTTCGTTCAGGCGCACGTGGGTTTGATGGCTGGGGTGCAGAATAATATTCTGCCCCAGGGAGTCAAATAGCGCGACCGTATATATATAGTTACAACAATACAATACATTTGGATGTGTAGTTTGTTTTGTTGAAGTATGCTTAGTTTCAGATATCAGGTACTCACTCTATTCCATATTAGATGACTTTGAATTGGTTGCATGTAGACCTATTTTTAGTGCTAGATAACGGAGGGAGTACGAGTACTGCATCACCGTTCTCCCCGAACAAGCAAGCAATTGAATAACCGGAGAGAGACCACCGACCCACCGGGAACGTGATGAATCTTGACAGCCAGATCTGCGCGGCTCTGGCCAGCAAAGGTTGGCTGTCCTCTCCACACCCGAGCTGGGAGGTGGCATGGCAGAGCGAAACGTGATGAATCTTGACAGCCAGATCTGCGCGGCGCTGCGTGAACTGCCAGTAGCCGGAGCAAGTCCCCACATCCGTATTCCTCGCCACTGGAGCCCTTGAGAACGCCGGGGATCTTGAGCAGACGGTCGAGCAACGCCATGCATAGATGGATCTTGAGCTGGGAGGAAACCTTCTAGAAGGGGGCGAGAGGGGCGGTAGCACCGAAGGAGGAGGAGCCAGAGTGGCCCCGCCGCGGACGGCCGCCGGCGGCGGCATGGGAGCGAGAGGCTAGGACGGGGCCGAGAGGAGGTTAGGGCTGGGCTCCTCCGAGGAGCGACACGGGAGATAAAATTACAGCTCGACTACACATGTTGGATCATCTTCGAGCATCGGCATCTCCGCTTCAGCTGTGAAGATCCCAGATGGCATATTGGCTTGACTCCGATCTCCTCGCGCTTCTGCTTCCCTGCCGCAACCCTTCTCTGACGGACCAAGTCCTCTCGCCCAAGGCATCAGCCGTAGGGTATATATGTGCCCTGTCTCTCTCTCTCCTCTTCAGTTGTGAAGATCCCAGCTTGGCTTCATCAATAGTTTGACCTGAGCCGTATGTGCATATTTGTCAGAAATACTCAGCCGGTAATGTTAAACCTTACCGAATGTGAAAATAAACAACTAACCTGTCGGATTGACTAAAGAAATAACGACTCGAGTTTTGTAAGCCGTAGCAGTCCTCGTTTATCGAGCTCGACCTGATAGCTATGAAGGACCAGGGGGAGTACAGTCTCCATCATCTCTCCCAGCTCTGCCTGGTCATACATCTGCCGCAGTGTTATCAGGTCCATCGCGTGCTCCAAAGAATGGCTGTAGGTGTTCCTCTTGAATCGGAGGACCTCCTTTCCGGCATTTGGGCCCTGTGGTTGATAGTTACTTCCTCGGTAGAACATGTCCAGGTACTGGTTTTGCTGAATAAGCCTGTCCCAGTCTGCAGGGAAGACCAGATTGTTCATCACATCTGTATACGACCTATAATTCCACTTCTGAAGAATGTTTTCTGACACATCATAGATACGAACAAAAAGCTCTTTCTTGTCAATTGCCCAAACAAGCGAGCAATGGTGTTGAATGATGTAGGATGCCGTGTGTCCTTGGGTTTTCATCAGAGCAAGGAGTTGTTGGAAAGGAGGAGGCAAGAAGGCCACTGCTCCACTGAACATGGTTTCTCTGAATATCTTCTCCACACTGGCGTAGTTCATCTGTGCTTGATTGCTGTCGTACACGCAGCCTGTACAGGATACTCCACAAATGAAAGGTTGTCCGGACTGCAGGTCGACCATAATATTTTCAGCATTCAGCTCGGAGAAGCACCTCTTATTATTTTCAGGGTCTGGCATAAGCTTTAGCAAACGTCTCATCAGCTGCTGGAGTTCTTCGGTCAGAACATGGCGCTGGTGGTTTGGAAACCCAGGAGGTGCTATTATCATGGTTTTGGGAATCCACATGAGGTATTCAGACAATGGGACACTCATTCTCAGCTGATTGATCATAGATGTTTCCTGAATATAAGAGAAATTCAGGATACATTAAAACCAACAGAATCATGCGAAGATAACTGAAGTCGTCGAAATGCATATAAACTGGTGATTTGTTGCTAATAGTCTAAAATGTGTCATACATCCGTTGCTAATTTTTACATACTGCAGATTTAGAGAGACGGAAGCCGAACACTTGTGAGGAGCAATCGCGGAGGATGTTTCAGGTTAACCTGGTGTGCTTGTTGTGCTTATGTAGCATTTATTTACTAGTGGCAGAAACATGGCATACATTGCTAATTTCTCATTGTTATTTAGGGTCCACTCACAGCAAGCTTTAGGTTCAGTGCTCTGAAAATAGAGGACGCCTACAATCCAATGGCATATTTTCCAACTGGGCTACCCCCTTTCCATTACTCAGCATAACGGAAATACAAAGGTTTAAGCTACAAGAGCCAACACTGGGATAGGGAGAGAGGAGTAGGGAACAAAAGGAAAAAGGGAAAATAACTTGGTAGGAAAACCCGCTGTGCATCTCGACATCGAGATAACACTACGGGGCAAAAAACCTACCCCTAAACTAACAGTTCAAACAACCAGGGTCCAACCAGTACGAATAAGAAAACTCCGGGATACAGAAACCGCACTCCAGCACAACAACACAGTCCAAAAGCCGAGGACAGAAAGACTTCTTCCAGACAGCAACTCAACCCGCTCGAACCAAATTTCTTCAGCTCCCAGTGATTCTGAGGACTGGAGCCGCAGCCGCACCCCCGGAAGTCCCAGCAACATCAGCTAGACGAGCAGCCTTGTGCATCAGCTGGTCCGCTCCTCCGATGATCGCCGCCTTGTCTTCTTCACCGTAAAGTCCTGCCCAGTATCGAAGAAGAGAACAGACATAGAAGATAGTAACCAAAGGGGACTTTAGTACCAGCTTATCGAAGGTAACTCTGTTTCTAGTGATCCAAATCCCCCAGCAAACAGCAGCCACAACAAGGGTATGCAGAGGAGCTCCACCAGGAAAAAAGGAATACAGCCAAGCAAAACATTGCCACAAAGAAACAGGGCAGCGATTTGTACCAAACAGCGAACCCATAGTGCCCCAAACCACTCTAGCATGCGAACAAGTAAAGAACAAGTGACGAGCAGATTCCAACTGCTTACAAAAAGAACATAAGGGGTTACCGTTCCACTTTCTTTTTCTCAGATTGTCACGAGTAAGAATTGCATCTCGAAATAACTGCCAAAGGAAAACTTTGATCTTAAGGGGAATCTTAGCACACCAAATCCATCTATTATTGGAGCCGGCCAGGGTTTTTTCCAGCTCCAGGTAAACAGATTTTGTCGAAAATTTTATGTTCGCGTTCAAGCTCCAGGTTACTACATCTTGATCAGTTGAGGCGATGTGTTTTTTGGCCTCTTCAACGATCAAATTCCACTGATTCTCTAAGGAACCGTTAAAACGTCTCCGAAAGGGGACTTGGAACTCACAGGAAACCACTTTCTCGAAAGTCCAGTCTTGCTCATGACAGATGTCAAAGAGCAGAGGGTACGACACCATCAGGGAGCAATTATTTAGACAAGCATCTTTCCAAAACCGAACAAGATTTCCTTTTTTAAGGACTAGCTGTCTACCCAGGAAATAAACCTCTTTAACTTTTAATAGGTTTTTCCAAATAGGAGAATCACTAACTCTCGTTTTAACAGAAGCCACAGTTTTGTTTCTCAGATATTTAGCACGCACAATCTGTTGCCAGAGGCCATCTTGCGTCTCTAATTTCCACCACCATTTACACAAGAGACTGATATTTTGCCTCCGCAAATTTTTCACACCCAAACCCCCCTTATTTTTCGATCTGCACACACGATTCCATTTGACCATATGATACTTCTTTTTGCCACTGTTGCCAGACCAAAAGAATTTCCTACGATGCTTCTCCAATTTTTCGATAAACCCTTTGCTTAACAGAAACATAGACATGTAATAATAGGGAATTCGAGACAAGCTAGAGTCAAGCAAGGTTAGTCTTCCTCCCGAGGAAGCAGCATCCCCAATCCAGGCCTCCAGCTTTTTAATAAATTTTGTGTCTAAAAGTCCCAATCAACCATTTTGAGATTGGAAAAGGAAACAGGGACCCCAAGATACTTAAGAGGAAGCTGACCAACCTGACAGTTGAACAGGTCAGAATAAAACTGGGCAATATTATTATCCCCACCAATCAGGAAAATCTCACTTTTGTCGAAGTTTATTTTCAAACCAGACATGAGTTCAAAAATGTACAGCAACAACTTTAGATTAACAGCTTTATCTTCATCATGAGAAATACAGAAAACCATATCATCGGCATATTGCAGAATTGCCACACCATTATCAACAAGGTCAGGAGCAAGACCAGAGAATAAGCCATTATCCTGAGCACTTAACACCATTTTAGTTAAAACCTCCCCCACAAGGTTAAAAAGAATTGGCGACAAAGGGTCACCCTGCCGAACCCCTTTGGCACTTTGGAAATAAGGCCCCACCACATTATTCAGTTTAACACTAACCGTACCATTGTGTAACACTCCTCTGATCCAGGAACACCATTGCTCATTAAAACCTCTCAACTTTAAGCATTTAAGTAAAAAATCCCAATTCACTTTGTCATAAGCCTTTTCGAAATCAATTTTCAAAATCACACCAACTTGTTTCTTAACATGCACATGATGCATAACTTCGTGCAAAGAGAGGACCCCATCCATGATGTTTCGGTTTTTAATGAAAGCATTTTGTTGTACACTAATCAATTTATCAACAAAAGGCTCAAGTCTAATGGTCAAGGTTTTGGTAATCAACTTATAGATACATCTCAAGAGGCAAATAGGTCTAAATTGCTGGATTTTATTGGCCTCAGAAGTTTTAGGAAGCAAAGTTATAATACCATAATTCAAACGCTGAATATCCAGGGTGCCAGCAGAGAAATGGGAAAACAAATTCATGATGTCATACTTCACTACCTCCCAACAATGCTGAAAGCAGGTATATTATCTGGACCAGGGGCTCTATTGGGTTCCATCAGGAAAAGAGCATGCTTAATTTCCTCGAAAGTAAAGGGTCTAGTTAATTTAATATTATCCTCGGCTGTAATCAACTCCTCAGGTTTCCACAAATCAGGAGATAAGTCAAAAAAGTTACCAGGGGCTGGACCAAACAGGTTTTTGTAATAACTAGTCGCCAGTTTCAACAGATTATAAGTACCCTCAATCACCACACCACCATCATCGAGTGAGTGCACTGTATTTTTCCTTTTCCTCCCATTAGCTATACGATGGAAATAAGCCGTATTTAAGTCTCCTTGCAAGAGCCATCTCGCATGAGCCCTTTGATGCCAATAGGTTTCTTCTTCAGCATCCATATTAAACAATTCAGTTTGAATAAGAGTTTTTCTAACATAAGCATCAGGAGAGAGCTCCCTTGTTTCCTCTAAGCACTCAAAGGATTCCAACTCGGCTTTAATTTCTTCTTTGCGCTTCTTGAAATGCCCAAACAAGTTAGACCCCCAACCTTTAAAGTATTTCTTAACTCTCTTAATTTTGATGTTAAAAACATCAATAGGATCCATAGCATTAACCTGTTTACTCCAAATTTCCTCCACTTTGGGCAGGAATTCTACATTGCGCAGCCACGAGGTGTCAAATTTGAACTCCCTTTTTACAGGTGAAACAGGGGGCCCTCCATGATCAAGGAGCAAAATATTGTGGTCAGACCGGTCTCTGACAATTTTTCGTAAGGTGGCCAAAGGAAATAAAGTTTCCCAATCAGAGGACATCAGGACACGATCCAGTTTTTCCAGGGTAGGTTTTTTTTGTTGATTGGACCAGGTGTACTTTCCACCCAGCAAGGAGACCTCTCTTAAGCTAAGAGTATGAATAATGGAATTAAAAACGTCCGAAGAATGAGGAAGGACAGTAGGCTTATTTTCTCATGAGAAAAACGAAGGATATTAAAGTCCCCACCCACAATGTAAGGACATTCCATGGAACCACAAAAGGAAGACAGCTCAGATAAGAAACCTTCCTTAAGATTCTCCTGATGTGACGCCCCGAGATCGGGCACTATGCAGATTTCAGCATTCCCGCCAAAATCCACATAATAACCGATTCCAGGTTACCATTTATGATAACATTACAATAGTTCACGAATATTCCACAATTACAACAGAAACAGATAGATACAAGATGACTCAAACGAGCCAGGGACTACAACTGATACATTACAAAGATCCAAATAACAGCGGAAGAAACAAAACATCGTCCGTCTACGGACAAGATCCAAATTGGACTAAGAGTCCTGAAGATAACCGAGAGCGTCCAATCCCTGCCCAGGCCAAGCCGGAGGGATTCCCAAGCTAACGTCGTCAGACTTCAAACCTGTTGACTGCAAGTTGGAATTTGCAGCCACGAAAGAGATTCGTGGGTCAGTACGGTTAAGTACTGGCAAGGGGGATAGAACCCATACTCACAAGTTACCGGCGTAGCCAGTCATCACAAGATACAAATACTTTAGGATCAACGGATAAGGAAGGGGTTATTGCAAATAAGCGACAGCAGGCTGCACTAACCAACTACAGAGATTCTATCACTTCCGACTAACAGAAAAGGAGATAAGATCGAGTGTTGTAACCAACTGAAAGATAACTTCAAACAAACCCATCCTGGATCTCGCCCCTTATCCGAAGAAGCAATCCGAGGATAACTCACACCGTTGTAATAAAGGTGAATCAAGTTATTGTGTCATCAACCTATTACTAGTCAAGTTATTAATCATTGGGTGTAACATGTTTGATTATTATGTTTAAGTTGTCCTGAGTACTTGTTAGCCAGTACTTTCACCAAGTAATCCATAACCGCGGAAAACACGGCTTCTCGAGAAGATTATCCCTGCAGGGTTGCACCAATTTGGCCGTACACGCAAGAATATCCCGCCAGATGGAAATGCACTTCCACCAAGCGGGGTACTCTACACAACCAACCCTTCTTCGCATCAAGCCCAAAGCACCGCGTGCTGTGCGTGCGCGGCTAATCGAGCCCCCCGAAGAAAAGGAGGACCCTCGTAGCACTGGAAGACCACGCCGCCCTAAATGCCGACTACGAAAGTTCCACCCTGGCGCCAAGGGTTCGTACCTGCATATGATGCAGCAAATGGAACACCCGAACTAGTACGGCGATTTGGACGAGATGCGAATCGAGTCAGTTGAGGGGGGCGCCCATACTCGCTTCCCACATGCGGTTAGTGCGCTCATCATGGATCAGTAGACAAGACCCTTTTCCTATTAGGGTCGACACTAGCAGGCCTCAAAACCACAAAGGGCCTCCTGCCGGTGCCTTATCATCAAATTTATTATTAAACAATAACAGTAGCATGATTGGTGGATTGATTAAACATTGAGCCCCCAGAACATAATAGAGTAGTAACAGAAAGTAACGGGTAACAGACTCGAGCAAAACAACCCTAAGCATGGTAGTAAGACACGGGCAACAAGCAATGGTTATAGGTATGGAGGGGAGGCAATATCAAGGTTAAGGGATTCATGTGATGGGTTCGTAACAGAAACAACTACTACTAAGGATAGCAGAAAAGAATCAACGGAAAGAATCGGTAACAAGTGATGATAGGCAGCCATATGGCAGCAAGTGAGTATACTTGCCTGAGATCCCGCAAGGTAGCAGAACTTGTCGTTGCTCACATCATCTCAACGTCCTATCCGGGAAAAAGCAACGAACCTCGAACAAACACCGGATGCAACAATTACTACTACGGCAAAAGATCCAACATGATCAAGATATGGATGCATGACAGGTTTAAAGATGCATCAAGGTAAACTAGTTGACAAGATAAACAGATTTAAATGGACCCATATGCAATTGAGTTGCATATGAAAAGCCCATGAATTATGGTTAAATTATTTGTTTTCCAACTAATCAACAGGTGCTAGTGGTTTAGTATGATGCATGCAAAAGGGAAACAGCAGAATAACAACATTAGAATCAAATTAAAATAGGGTGTAGCAATTTAGAATTTTATTATTAACTTAGGGAATTTTGGGTGCCTTAAAGGGAACACACAAGTATTTGTTGTTTTCAACCATTTAAAATGTTCAAAACAAATAACAAAGTTGATATTTGAAAAGAACATCAAATTTTAGTTGGATTACATGTTTCACATTTTGAAATTGGAGTTAGGATTATTTAATTATGAACTAAACAATTTTTAATTGAATTAAACAAGATTTAAATTGTTTAGGCAATTTAAATTATTCAAACCAGAAAACAAAAATTATATTTGAATAGGTTATTTAAAATGGTATGGAAAACATATTTTATTTGCATTTATTGGATTAATAAATAATTAGTTATGGAATTTACAAATTAACATTTGAAATATTTAAGTTTGAATTTTAAATACATTTGAAGTTTCCAAAACAGTACACAAATTGAATATTTGGAAAGGTTATGAAATTTGGATCAGAAAACATATAAAGTTTGTATTTATTGGATTTATAGTTTGGAAGTTATTAAAGTTTAAAGTTTTGTTTTAAATCTGTTAATTAAAATGAATTTTGGAATTTAGAAATTCGCACAGAAACATTTGTTATCGAGCTAGTAGCTAGCCACTGTCTCTGCCCCGTGGGCCTAGCCAGCGTGGCGCGGTTGGAAAAGTGAGGTGGCCTCCAGGGCCCATGACAAGCGGGCCCCGCGGGGGTTGCGCGCAGGGAAAAAATTTGGGGAGGCAATTGCCTCCCCTGGGATTCGATCCCGCGAGGCAAAGCTTGCGCGCACGGGGGCCTAGCCACTGCGGCTCTCTGCGTTTCGTGACAGGGAACGGTACGTGGTTTGGTTAAGCTTCTGTCCGCGCAAGAACTGAATTTTAACTGAAACTGATCGTACGTGCAGGTGCAGGTGCAGGTTCAGGCAGCGGACAGGGGCGGCCGGCGATCGCTGCTCGTGCGCTGCCCGCGGTGAGCTGCCGATGCGTGCGGTGAGTGCAGGGTGTTGCGTGCTTGTGCAGAGGAGAGGGAGAGGGCAGGGACGGTGGACTCACCGTGGAGGATGCAGAGGAGGTGCGGTCGCTGCCGAGGCAGCC
Organism: Alopecurus myosuroides; assembly: GCA_028641055.1. Taxonomy (NCBI): domain Eukaryota; kingdom Viridiplantae; phylum Streptophyta; class Magnoliopsida; order Poales; family Poaceae; genus Alopecurus; species Alopecurus myosuroides. Next base: position 479,836,858 of record CM054058.1, read on the forward strand.
GCGGCGTGATCTTGCCGGCGACGTGCGGCCTCCACGATCTCTCCCAGGAAACGGAGAGGGCACGAGGAGCTCCAGGGGACCGCCCCGGTTCCATTCCCGGCGGCGGATCCCCATCGAGGTGGATGGTGACCGGAGCTAGGGGAGGCGATGGTGGGCTCACGGTGGTTGCGGGTCTGCAGAGTTCAGAAACGTGGGTTTCAGAGAACAGAGGAAGGGAGGTGGAAGCGATAGATGAGAACGACGGCGGTGATGGAATTATGGGAGGAGGAGTAGGGTTTCTGTGAGGCTAGGGCAGAGGGTGAGGGTAGCTATATGGGGGGAGCAGCTACTGTACGGCAGCGCATCCAGGGGGTGGAGGAGGAGATCGCACGGTGTTGCTGCAGTTAGGTACAGAGACGACAGCGACAGGTAGAGGATGACCCAGGTCGAAGGGGTATCGGGCCAAAGGAAGTTGGGCTTGAGGGAAAGAACTTGGGCTGGAAAGAAAAAGAAAGGGAAGGCCTGCCTCCTTTGGGGTTTTGCTTTTTCTTTTCCTTCTTTTTTTTTTCTTCCAATCCTTTTTGTGAATGATGAAAGGAAGAGAGAGCTAGAAAAAAGGGATAAGAATTTGAGTTTATTTTTCAGGAATAATTTTTTAGTACTTTGCAAAACAGTAATTAAAATCAATTTACCACTAACTTCAAAATTTGGAATATTAGTTTGATTTCTTTTTAAATTGGTTAGTTGAATTCCAAACAAGGTTTGAGTTGGGAATTTTTGGGAAATAACAAATTATTTAAATAGGTTCAAGCAATTATGAAAACATTATTAGCTTTAATTTATTTGCAAGATTTTAATTTTTTAAACTCCCATTTGAAAATTTGCCAAGTAGGATTTGATTTGATTTGAATGTGTTGTTTGAATTTACCACTAGGGTTTTGAACAATTTAAATTGTTTTGAAGTTTTGAGTGGTTTGGAAAACATGATGCAATGCTTATGGGATGCAGATGATGCAAGCAAAAAAAAAGAAAACAAACAGGTAACACCCCAGGTGTTACACCTGAGCAGGCCCATAAACCACAATCACTGCCCAACGACATTTTTTAATCTTATCCCACAGGTTCATCCGAATCATATGATCACCCAGTTTAATAGTTTGGACCTCAAGTGTTTCATATTTAGCACCACAAAGAATACCACCAGACTTGCGTATCGAGGGGATCCATTTCCAAAAGTATTTGTTGTCAGGATCAAGTTTACGGAAAAAACTTTGATTATAGGTTTTTTTTTCATAGTTTCTTGTAAACCAAAAAAATCCAGGTTGCAGTCTTTCATAATATCAGTAAGACAAGTAAACATACCCTTCTTCCCCACACCCCTGCTATTCCAAAAGGCCGAAGTCATTTTAAACGATTAGGGATTTTTTTTGTTTCTGACAGGTCTACTAGGAGACAATGTAGACGTGCCAGCTTGTTTTTGACTTCTAGTCATAGGTTTACTGACCACAACATTTTTTCTGCCCCCACTTTTTTTCTCCTTTTTAGACTTAACAACAGTAAATGATTCATCTACTTCATCATTATCAATCCAAGTCAGACAAACAGGTGTTCTAACACCAATATCATGAACTGCAACTAAAGGAGTGTTACTAATAGAAACATTTTTATCAGCCAAGTTATTCCTAGCAATCTCCATCTCACGAATCAAATCAATACTTTCAAAGTTATCAGAAGGCATATCAACCCCCATCAAGGAAGCCCTAGTCATAATTTCCAAATTAGTCAGGACAGAAAAATAATTAGTGGATGGCATTTCATTACCTTCCAGGTTTCTCTTCCTCGTCATCTCTTTTGCACGCTGCAGCATGTCATGCATTTTACTGGCTGCAGCTCTGCCTCCTTCTCCCATCTCCCCAGGAGCTTGTTCCACCAAGCCTGCATCATTAACACTTCCCTCCACCACATGATCAGAGGGAGGGGACTGCACAGTATACTCCTGGTGTTCATCCATAGGCATTGGAGAATCCATTTCAACCTCCTCAACAACCAGGTTATCAGGCCACACCTTACCAGAAACCACAGAAGCATAAGACACCATAGGAAGACATTTATTTTTCACATTGACAATAGGGGACACATTCTCTTTCTCTACAACGGGTGTGATAGGAGCCAACACCCTTAGGATCTGCACATTATGTCCCTCTTTAGCATTGGCACACTGCCCACCAGTCGCCACATTAACTGATGGCTCCCCAACCTCTGACGATGAGACAATATGCCCAGCTGCACCCCTGTTCTCCCGAGCTAAGGTATCAATGAGAAGTTCATCATGATCATCATCGCTCTCCTCCTCCGATAAGTGCTCGGACACAGGGTGTAAAGCATGGGACATAGATTTCTCACCTCCAGTGCTTCCAGAAGGGGGAACGTGTTCAACCACACCAGTAGGGGTCGCTGCAGACGCAGAGGAAATCATATCGGTGCGTGCACGCTTAGGAGAGGCTTGCGATTCAGGATTACCCACAGGAATTGGCACTTTAGCTACAGGGGGCCCTTGCACCACCACAGATTCAACCTCGAAAGAAAAATCATAAAAGAAATCACCCAAAACTCCTTCAGCAACATCAGGAAGCTGAGAGATATCTCTACACCCAAGAAGGAGACGACAATATTCAGGCTTATGGATCGTAGCCATGTCAACTTCCAGAGTTACACGAACCAAAGACCCAACATAAGCCACATGTGCTTCGCATCTCTTCTCTACAGTGATATTGCGCACCCGGATCCATGCCTTGTGCATGGGGCCTTTAGCACCAACATATGCAGACCACGGGGATAAACTAATAACAGCATTACTAAATCGCATATCCATCCTCCTACCAATGTAACAGGCACGCTCAACCTCCTTAGGGTTAGGAAATCGCATGAGAAACTGCGAGGAGTTGATAGATCTAGCAGTACAACGCCAACTAGACTTCAAATACTCATTGAATTCTTGCTCCAGCTCCCTGGCTGTAGGAGCCCCCTCAAGAACAGAGATAACAAGACTAGATGCTCGCTCCTTAACTTGCTTTGCAGAAAAGCAAAACTTTGATGGAATTACCACCAACACCGACTAATTCGGTGTAGCAAGCAGCAGAACAGAAATCAACGGTGTCTTTTTCCTTCGGCGAAAAGAAACATTGCAAGATACCTTTCGAAGGTACGTAGCCAGCTCAGCAGAAACGGGTTCTCCGAAAGATAGACAATCTTGCGAAGACCGGTCGCCGGCCGAAGGTGATGTGGCTCACCTTTTTTTTTTTAAACGAGGCAAAAGGTTTGCTTTTTATATTGATATAATAGGAGCAAACAGCTAGGACAAGGTCTAAAAAAAATATACAACGATCCACGCCGGCCCCAAGGCCGCGTCCCACACGGGTCGACCAAGCTGCGCAAACAGCCAAGGTCGACACCAAAACTCCTCAACGCAACACGGCGGAGGTGAGAGTCCGGAGCCGCCGCTCCGACGACCACGCCGACTCCAGAGCCGCGCACTATACGGGTCGACGACCAAGACGCCCTAGCGTCCAAAGTTGACACCAAGACCTCGACGCCTCGCAGAGGGGGCGTAGTATTCGGAGCCGCCGCTCCGACATCCTCGCCAGCCCCAAGGCTGCGCCCCAAACGAGCCGGCGACCACGACGCCCAAGCGACCAAAGTCGACGCTCCGCCACCTCAACGCAGCACGGCGGAGGTGAGAAAGCCCGGAGCCGCCGCTCCGGCATCCACGCCGACCCCATGGTTGCGCACCCCCAAGCCGAAGACGAAGACTCGCCGCAGCCTGCCATTATCACTCCACAGGTCCCTCTGGTCAGTGGAACATCGAAGACGAGGCCCCAAGAGGCAAGCGACGCAGGAGCGCCGCCCTCGCCCGATCCTGAGGATCTGGGGTTTCCCCCGGAGAACTAGGCGTGGAGAAGCGAGAACATCACCTCGACGACGCCTCCAAGAAGGATGCGGCGCCCGAAGGTGTCGACGTCGTCGGCCCCGGCCGACAGCCCAGGCTAAGCTTTCGCCCGGCGATGTGACACAAACCCCACCGGCCGCCTGTGGGGGACCGACCAGCCCACCATCTCTGCGTGCCGCACCCCCCACGGCGCCTCAAGCCACGGTAGGCAGCACGCCGACCACGGCCCACCCGCAGTCGCAAGCTCCGGGGCCGCCGCCCCGGCTTCCTCTCCCCGACCGGCATCACGAACAACCCGACCACCTCCCCCGAGTTGGGGTCCGGAAACCGCCCATCCCGCGCCCGAAGCACCGCACCACGCGGAGGCACCGACCTTAGACGACGGCTCCTCCCAGCACCACACCGACAGGAGAATCAGAACCCCGCCTCCGCGGCCTCCACCGGACGCAGCGCCACCCCCGTCGCAGCAACCATCTCTGCGCCCCCGGAACCACCCGTCCCCGCGCCATCCACCACCGGCCGCCGGCACAGCAGGCAAGCTCCCAGCCCGCCGGCAACGGGCGGACGGAGGCCACCGCAGCGCGGCAGCGCCAGACCGCCGCCCAGGAAGCCTCCATCGGCGCACACCGGCGCTAGGCCAGGCCACACGCGCCCGGGCCGACGGGCCCAGATCGGGCCCGCCCCGACCCACCATCGCCGCCCGGCGCCCGCTGCACCCCGAGTCCTCCTCCCCGAGTAGCCGAAGGCCGATGTGGCTCGCCTTTGACCCAAGAGTAGCCGGAGAAGGGTTGCGAGAGAAGGAAGCAACGTCTGGATGGCGAGGCTTGGAGAAATGTACTCCCTCCGTATCGAAATGTAAGATGTTTTAGCATTTCTTAGACAAAGCGAATCTAGACATGTTTTAGTGTAAGATGCATATGAATCTATACATTAAAGCATGGCTAGATAGGTTTTGTCTAGAAAATGCTAAAACATCTTATATTGTGGTACGGAGGGAGTATCGTAGTAAGGCTCGCCGGAGAGCGGTTGCGTTCATGGAGAAGATTTTTTTTGAGAATTGCAGGGAGGCTGCGGTACGAATGGTGAAAATGCAAATATGTTCTAAAGAACATACTTGCTAAGAGCATCTCCACTCGTTCCCATGCCACTTTTTCGGCGCTGGCACACTAATTTTCGTCCACTCGCCCCCTCCCCCCAAGAAATATAGAGCACCCCACGCTATCGTCAATCCAAGCCAGCCAAAACCCGGCGAAAGTAGAGAGTGGCGCAATCCAAGCCGCCGGGCTGGACCACCGCTGCGTGGGCCATCGAGCTCAATCGCCGCCGCACCATCACCGACGACAGGCGCAACCGGGAGGGCATGAGGAAGGCTAGGGAAAAGGCGGTAGCAGCGGAGGAGACGTCCCACGCGTCCATGGCGCAAAACAACGCCGCCACCAGCGCCGCCAACACCACCATGAGGGCGACCATGCGCCCACCTCCCCCGCCGCCGCCCCAGCCGCACCACCACACCGTCCCCCGTCTCACCGGGCAGTACCTACAGTGGCCAAGCCAGCATAGCGTCGCCTCGCTATCGAGCTGCTCTCCGCCCGTGTGGAGGTACTCGTCCTCGCCTAGTACACCGAAGCCGATCCCCACGGTGGATTCAACCTGAACACGGCGTTCCCCCAGTGCCCACCGACCCATCTGTATCGACATCAACACCACCTACAGCTGCCCGCCCACCTACTCGGGAACTCCGTCGCCTCATGGCCTGCACCGCGGCCCGCTGCCCTTCGCTCCCGCATCAAGTTCGACGCCACCTTTCAACGCCGAGATGGATGACATCATCACCTCCGGCTCCAACGCCGCCGCATCAAGCCCTGGGTACATGCATAGGCATGAGGAGGACATCGTCGGCTTGGGCACGCAGGAGACTTTCGACGAGCAGGAGGAGGACGAAGACGAGCCGGCGCAGACGGCGAACGGGAAGAGGAAGAAGAAGCAGATTGTCGGTGCAGCCGAGCCGCGTGTGAAGTGGGCGGCGCAGGAGGACGAGTGCTTGGTTGAAGCATGGAAGACGGTCAACATCGACCCCATCACCGGCGCGAACCAGAATTGCGACAACTACTGGAAGAGGATCAAGAGGTCGTACGACGAACGTCGGCTGCTCGACCCAGAGTACGGATACACACCGTCGAGCGTGGCGAGAAAGCCATGGCGAACCACTGGGCGATCATTCAGCAGGCCTGCAACAAGTGGCACGGCATACAGGAGGAGGTCCACAACCGCCCGCAGTGCACGTCGTGGTGTCTGGTTTCGCCGGTGTTCCCTCGCCGCTCACCGGGCCTTCTTGTGCAGGTGGTGCGCATATTCGACATGTACCGCCGCGACAACAACGACCTCAAGTTCAAGTTCCTACACGTGTTCGTCAAGATCGAGTGCTGCGAGAAGTGGGCGGAGGTCCGCCTCGCCCTCGCCAAGACCAAGGACGGCGTCTACGACCCCGACGCACTGAACCCAGCGGCGTCGGCCGGGCGTCCTGAAGGCAACAAGAAAGAAAAGGCTGGAGGGCCGTTAGCCGAGAGATTGTAGCCGGCGATCGAGCAGTGCATCGCCGATGCCAACGCGCACGCACTCGCCAACGAGAAGCTCGCCATCGCGAGGGAGGAGGAGACCGATGCGAGGTGGTCGGAGCTGATGCAGAAGAACTCCATCATGATCGTGCTCCTCAAGACCAATGTCGCTGCCAAGAAAAGGAACACATACAGGATTCTGCACCCACAGGTTAGCCTTCGCCCACCGCCCAGCCATCAACCGCCGAGGATTCGTTGTGTCTGCTCCCATCATCGAGTCAACAACGCACCGCTTTCTCCCACAGCCCAACCATCGGCCGCCGAGGACCTCGCTGCGTCCGCGCCCATCGTCAAGGAAGAGGTGGTCAACGTCGCCGAGAAGGAGGTGGTCATCGTCGTGGAGGACGAGGTGATCACATTCTGATCCCGCCGCCGTCATTGCCGACCGCCAGCCGCATCGTCTATCTTTGTCGCCCTGTGTGGCGTGATCGCAGTCTGATGCTGCCCACCGAACTTTGATTCTTTTTATCGCCGCCTGTGGCATGATCGCCGCCGAACTATGGCAAGACCTCGCCTGTGTAGCCGACTATATGTCTTTTTTTTGTAGTGGAAACCTATGTTTCATATTTGTGCCGAGTTGGTCGAGTCCTAGGGCTGAAACGAGTGGAAACTTTCGCCTCCCAAGCCAAATAATGTTGCTGGGGGTGCCGAAATTGGTTCGTTGGTCGCCTTAGGGCCGAACGAGTGGAGATGCTCTAACGTGCTAGGCATAGGGATGGCAATGGGGCGGGTTGATCACATCCAAATCCAAATCCATGCCCATATCCATGAACTTGTTCGTCCATGGTTCACGGATGCTACCCATGTCCATACACATTGGATATCTAGTCATACGTGGATATCCAGATCCATCAAGCAATCGAAGTACCGGTATAATAATGTGTACAGAGCCGGGGAAGAAGCAAAAATCGCCAAACCGCTTCTGGATGTATGGAAGAGGAGGTCGGTGTTTTGGGACTTGCAATACCGTCCCATTCTCGATACGCCTCACTTCCTTGATCTGATGCATATCACGAAGAATATGTTTGAAATTTTGTTTGGCACGCTGCTCAACATGACGGAGAGGACCAAAGACGGGGTGAATGCAAGAAACGACCTGAAATATTTTGGTATTAGGGTACATCTTCAGGGGGACACCCGGATGATGACGACGACGACCAATCGTGTGATGAGGAGATGGAGGGTCGCAAGGCCAAAAGGGTTAAGGGGAATGACTTTTACTGCCCCCCTCCTGCTTCACTCTTAGTCCGGACAAGATCACAAAATTGATGATGTGCCTTCTCGGAGTCAAAGTCCCTAGCGGCTACTCAGGGCTAATAAGCAGATTCCTAGATGCACAAAAACAAAAGCTCAGCGGCATGAAATCTGATGACTGTTACGTGATGATGACACAGATACTTACGGTTGCGATCCGCGGGATTATGGACAAGCACGTCCGGGAAACCCTGTTTGACCTGTGTAACTTCTTCTACGTGATATCTCGAAAGTCGTTCACGGGGAAGCAGATCTCAAGGCTGCAGGAAGAGATTGTCGTGATCTATGCGAGCTTGAGATGTACTTTCCACTATCATTCTTTGACATATGTGTTCATCTGTTGGTCCATATCGTTGACGATATCATCCATGTAACACCTGGGGTGTTTCCCTAAGTGAGAAGTTGGTTGTTTTCTTTTTGCATTGCATCACATGCATCATATGCATTGCACCATGTTTTCAAAACAACTGAAAAGTTCAAACCAATTTAAACTTTCTAACATGTCCAAAATTTCCAATTTAAAAATTGCCACCTAAACAACTCAACTTGTTTCCAATAGTTTTGAAGTTGATTTATTTAAATTGCTTGTTAATAATTTTTCCCTTTAATTAATACCCTAATGGTAAATTCCAATTCAAGTTCAAATCAAATCATTTATAATGGGCATGATCCAATTGTGGTTTAAGAATTAAAATCTTGCAAGCATTTTAAACTCACTAAGTTTTCATAGTGTTTGAGCTTATTAAATAAAACTTGTTTATTTTAAAAATCAAAGCTATGTGAAAACCCTATTTGAAATTCAACTAACAATTTAAAATCAAATTAATATTTCCAACTTTTGAAATTAAGGTTAACATTGCTTTGACATTACTGTTTTGAAAATTAATAACATTATTTCCTAAAAAAAAATTAAAACCCCAAACCCTATTCTTTTATCTCTCTCTCTTTCATCTCTTACAAAAAAAAAACAGAGGAAAAAAAAGAGAAAAGGGAAAGAAAGAGAGGGGAGGGCAGGCCAGCCAGTTGGGCCAGCCCACCACATCCCCTCGATGGCAGCCCGCTCCCATCGTCCCCCACCTCCGTACTGCTGACGTATCCATGGAGGAAAAGGACAGCACCACAGCTCCACCTGCCCCCTCCTTATCATCCCCTACCTCCTCCAAACCCTAGGCTGCACCTTCCTCCCTCCTCCTTCTCCCATTCGCCGCCAATCTTCTTTCCCCCTCGGATCCCCCTCCAAACCTCTGTCTTTCTTCTGAATTTCTTCTGAACCTCGGTTCCATGGCCGGAGTTCGACGGGGTCGAGGTGTGAGTTGTGGTCACCGTCAAGGGCAGCCCGCCGCGGGAATGGAACCCCCTAGTCTTCCTCGTCCTCCTCGCGTCCACGGCGGGGCCCGAACCGCACCGGAGCGCCGCCGCCGAGTCGCCGTCGCCCCTACTGCGCCACCATGCTGCGCCTCGACAGGGCTGCGAGGTGAGCTCCCCCTGTTCCCCTTCGCTCCCTCCTCCCTCTCCTCCTCCCCTCCGCTAGCAGCCATCGCCCCGTGCCCCGCCCGGCGCGGCGCGCCCACGGCCGCCACGAGCAGCAACAGCCAAGCAGCGATCGTCCCCTCGTCGATCGTTTCCCCGTTCAGCTGCCTGAATTTTCGTTCAGATTCGTCAGTCCAATGCCCGAAAGCCCACCTCATAACCCCCACGCCCCTACCCCTTTACACAAACGTGACAGCAGCCCACTGGTTAGCACCCTTGCGCGCAAGCCCCAGGTGCTGGGTTCGATCCCCCCCCAGGCAGAAAAGCCACACCTTTTTTTTCCTGCCTTTTTCTTTTTCTGCCCGAATTTCAGAAACACAGATCTGAGCAATTAATTCTAAAATCAATATAAAATTGAATTTTGCTCCAAATCCAGTGATTCAAGCTTGTGTGGATTCAGAATTTCATGCTCTTCCTGTCCATGTCAAGTTTGCAATATGTTTCTGTACTAATTTTTGCACTAAATAATTAATTACTGAAAATGCAATAAAAATTGGAAACTTTGGAATTTCATAACTTTAGGTCTGTTCATCCAAATTGAGCAAACTTGGGCTCTAAAAATTTGTCTTAACAAACTCTACACATTGGTATTTTATTTGGTCACAATTGAATTAATTTTGAACATGTTTCCCTCTGTTTACTAAAAAGGGCAGAATAAGACTACTTATGGAAAATTGCATAATAAATTCAATAATAACCCAAAAGTTATGTTTAATAGCTCAAAATGTTAAGTGAAACATTTGCTACATGTTTTCAACCTTTTAAATGCAATTTGTTTAATGTTTTTCCTAATTAAAAGTGGTGCAATAATTCAATGCTTTAATTAAACCTTTTAAATTGCAAAATTCATAACTTGGGCAATTCAAATCCAATTCCAACATGTAAAATATGTTTTCCATCCCATTTTTCATGAACTTTGCAAATATCAACTTTGTTTTCTATGTTGAATAATTTAAATTGCTAAAAACAACTATTTCTTATTTAGTGCATTTAAAATTGTCAATTTAATAACTTGCTCATCTAAAATCCAAATTCAACAAATGAAATATGTATTCCATCTAAAATTTTGTGTTCTTTCCAAATATGAATTTGGTTATCTATTTTGAACAATTAAAATGGGTGAAAACAACAAATTCTTTTGTAAATCATTTTAGAAGCCAAGTTTCCTAACTTACTAAATAAAATTTCTAAACTTGGTAAACAACATATCAAATTGAAGCTAATGTTGTTTTCTTATTGTTTTCATCATCCATGCATCATTCTAATCAACTTTCACATGATGGTTATTTGTAGATCATTTAATTCAACATTAATTCATGGGCTTTTCCATATGCAATCCAAATTGCATATGGGCCCATTTAAATATGTTTACCATGTCAACTAGTCTATCTTTGATGCATCCTTAAACCTGTCATGCATCCATATCTTGATCATGCTGAATCTTTTGCCGTAGTAGTAATTGTTGCATCTGGTGTTTGTTCGAGGTTCGTTGCTTCTTCGCGGATAGGACGTTGAGATGATGTGAGCAACGACAAGTTCTGCGGATGTACCCCTACTTGCTGGATCTCAGGCAAGTATACTCACTTGCTGCCAAATGGCTGCCTTTCATCACTTGTTACCGATTCTTTCCGTTGTTCTTCTGCTATCCCTATGAATCGTTGCTTGTGTTCCGATCCTATCACATGTTATCCTTTAACCCTGATATAGCCTCACCTCCACACCTATAACCCCCTTGCTTGTTGCCTGTGTCTTACTAGCATGCTTAGGTTTGTTTTTGCTCGAGTCTGTTGTTCGTTACTTTCTGGTACTATATCATTATGTTCTGGGGCTCGATGTTAAACAATCAACCTGTTAATGTTTGAGGTAATAATAATTTGATGATAAGGCACCGACAGGAGGCCCGGCGTGGTTTTAAGGCCTGCTAGTGTCGACCCTAATTAGGAAAAGGGTCTTGTCTACTGATCCATCATGAGCGCACTAAACGCATGTGGGAAGCGAGTATGGGCGCCCCCCTCAACTTGATTCGATTCGCATCTCGTCCAAATCGCCACACTTAGTTCGGGCTTTCCATTTGATGCATGCATGTGCAGGTGCGAACCCTTGGCGCCAGGGTGGAACTTTTGTAGTCGGCATTTAGGGCGGCGTGGTCTTAGAGTGCTATGAGGGTCCCCCTTTTCTTCGTGGGGGCTCGATTAGCCGCGCACGCACAGCATGTGGTTCTTTGGGCTTGATGCGAAGAAGAGTTGGGTTGTGTTGAGTGCCTCGCTTGGTGGAAGTGCATTTCCATCCTGGCGGGGTATTCTTACGTGTACGGCCAAATTGGTGCATCCCTGCAGGGTTAAATCTTCTCGAGAAGCCGTGTTGTCCGCGGTTATGGATGACTTGGTGAAAGTACTGGCTAACAAGTACTCAGAACAACTTACACCTAACTAATGATAACTTGACTAGTAATAGTCTTATTGACACAATAACTTGAACCATCATTAATCCAACTGTGTGAGTTATCCTCGGATTGCTTCTTTGGATAATGGGCGAGATCCAGGATGGGTTTGGTTGATGTTAGTTGTAGTTTGTTACGACACGCTATCTTATCCCCCTCTTTTAGCCGAATGTTGTAGCGAGTCTCTGTAGTTAGTTAGTGCAGCCCGCTGCCGCTTCTTTGCAATAATCCTTTCCTTTCCGTTGAACCCAAAGTATTTGTATCTTGTGATGATTGGATACGCTGGTATCTTGTGAGTATGGTTTATCCACTTGCCAGTATTTAACCGTACTGACCCACGAATCCTTTTCGTGGCTGCATATTCCACATTGCAGTCAACAGGTTTGAAGTCTGACGACGTTAGCTTGGGAATCCCTCCGGCTTGGCCTGGGCAGGGATTGGACGCCATCGGTTATCTTCAGGACTCTTAGTCCAATTTGGATCTTGTCCGTAGTCGGACACTATGTTGTTTCTTCCGCTGTTATTTGGATCTTTGTATTGTATCAGTTGTATCCTTGACTCGTTTGAGTCTTCTTGTATATATCTTTTCTGTTGTTGTTGCGGAATATTCGTGAACTGTTGTAATGTTATCACAAGTGGCAACCTGGAATCGGTTATTATGTGGATTTTGGCGGGAATGCTGAAATCTGCATAGTGCCCGATCTCGGGGCGTCACAAATGGTATCAGAGCCTTGGTTCCGATTCCCGATATTGTTTCGATATGAATGGTCATCGAAGCAACGGGTCCGCAAAGCCTGTAGGATAACCTCGCTAACGGTCGTTGTTTCTAGAGTGTCAAAAACTATTTCTGCTAAACTATTTTCAAAACATCTCAATAGGATTCTTGTTTTCTCCTTATCTCTGTTCTATTTCCCCTCCCATCTTATTTGTTTTGGAGTCTCCCCTCTTGTCTATCTTTCAAAGGTTTAGGATCCTACATGGGTGGACATTTTCTGAGCCTTTAACCTAATAGGTTCGATCATCGGAAGATTCCTGGTGGAAGCACATCGTCATCAGCCCGAGCAAGAATCTCTTGTTAGTGGTGTCGAGAAGCCCTTGTTAGTGGTGTCGAGGAGATCAACTGGAAGCATGAAGAATCGATAGTCGAACTTCTTTCCCCTCCCGGGTTAGCAGGTGGATTGCGAGGGCGCAATCCCTTGTTAGTGGTGTCGTCTGTAACACCTGGGGTGTTTCCCTAAGTGAGAAGTTGGTTGTTTTCTTTTTGCATTGCATCACATGCATCATATGCATTGCACCATGTTTTCAAAACAACTGAAAAGTTCAAACCAATTTAAACTTTCTAACATGTCCAAAATTTCCAATTTAAAAATTGCCACCTAAACAACTCAACTTGTTTCCAATAGTTTTGAAGTTGATTTATTTAAATTGCTTGTTAATAAATTTTCCCTTTAATTAATACCCTAATGGTAAATTCCAATTCAACTTCAAATCAAATCATTTATAATGGGCATGATCCAATTGTGGTTTAAGAATTAAAATCTTGCAAGCATTTTAAACTCACTAAGTTTTCATAGTGTTTGAGCTTATTAAATAAAACTTGTTTATTTTAAAAATCCAAGCTATGTGAAAACCCTATTTGAAATTCAACTAACAATTTGAAATCAAATTAATATTTCCAACTTTTGAAATTAAGGTTAACATTGCTTTGACATTACTGTTTTGAAAATTAATAACATTATTTCCTAAAAAAAAATTAAAACCCCAAACCCTATTCTTTTATCTCTCTCTTTCATCTCTTACAAAAAAAACAGAGGAAAAAAAAGAGAAAAGGGAAAGAAAGAGAGGGGAGGGCAGGCCAGCCAGTTGGGCCAGCCCACCACATCCCCTCGATGGCAGCCCACTCCCATCGTCCCCCACCTCCGTACTACTGACGTATCCATGGAGGAAAACGACAGCACCACAGCTCCACCTGCCCCCTCCTTATCATCCCCTACCTCCTCCAAACCCTAGGCCGCACCTTCCTCCCTCCTCCTTCTCCCATTCGCCGCCAATCTTCTTTCCCCCTCGGATCCCCCTCCAAACCTCTGTCTTTCTTCTGAATTTCTTCTGAACCTCGGTTCCATGGCCGGAGTTCGTCGGGGTTGAGGTGTGGGTTGTGGTCACCGTCAAGGGCAGCCCGCCGCGGGAATGGAACCCCCTAGTCTTCCTCGTCCTCCTCGCGTCCACGGCGGGGCCCGAACCGCACCGGAGCGCCGCCGCCGAGTCGCCGTCGCCCCTACTGCGCCACCGTGCTGCGCCTCGATAGGGCTGCGAGGTGAGCTCCCCCTGTTCCCCTTCGCTCCCTCCTCCCTCTCCTCCTCCCCTCCGCTAGCAGCCATCGCCCCGTGCCCCGCCCGGCGCGGCGCGCCCACGGCCGCCACGAGCAGCAACAGCCAAGCAGCGATCGTCCCCTCGTCGATCGTTTCCCCGTTCAGCTGCCTGAATTTTCGTTCAGATTCGTCAGTCCAATGCCCGAAAGCCCACCTCATAACCCCCACGCCCTACCCCTTTACACAAACGTGACAACAGCCCACTGGTTAGCACCCTTGCGCGCAAGCCCCAGGTGCTGGGTTCGATTCCCCCCCCCCCCCAGGCAGAAAAGCCACACCTTTTTTTTCCTGCCTTTTTCTTTTTCTGCCCGAATTTCAGAAACACAGATCTGAGCAATTAATTCTAAAATCAATATAAAATTGAATTTTGCTCCAAATCCAGTGATTCAAGCTTCTGTGGATTCAGAATTTCATGCTCTTCCTGTCCATGTCAAGTTTGCAATATGTTTCTGTACTAATTTTTGCACTAAATAATTAATTACTGAAAATGCAATAAAAATTGGAAACTTTGGAATTTCATAACTTTAGTTCTGTTCATCCAAATTGAGCAAACTTGGGATCTAAAAATTTGTCTTAACAAACTCTACACATTGGTATTTTATTTGGTCACAATTGAATTAATTTTGAACATGTTTCCCTCTGTTTACTAAAAAGGGCAGAATAAGACTACTTATGGAAAATTGCATAATAAATTCAATAATAACCCAAAAATTATGTTTAATAGCTCAAAATGTTCAGTGAAACATTTGCTACATGTTTTCAACCTTTTCAATGCAATTTGTTTAATGTTTTTCCTAATTAAAAGTGGTGCAATAATTCAATGCTTTAATTAAACCTTTTAAATTGCAAAATTCATAACTTGGGCAATTCAAATCCAATTCCAACATGTAAAATATGTTTTCCATCCCATTTTTCATGAACTTTGCAAATATCAACTTTGTTTTCTATGTTGAATAATTTAAATTGCTAAAAACAACTATTTCTTATTTAGTGCATCTAAAATTGTCAATTTAATAACTTGCTCATGTAAAATCCAAATTCAACAAATGAAATATGTATTCCATCTAAAATTTTGTGTTCTTTCCAAATATGAATTTGGTTATCTATTTTGAACAATTAAAATGGGTGAAAACAACAAATGCTTGTGTAAATCATTTAAGAAGCCAAGTTTCCTAACTTACTAAATAAAATTTCTAAACTTGGTAAACAACATATCAAATTGAAGCTAATGTTGTTTTCTTATTGTTTTCATCATCCATGCATCATTCTAATCACCTTTCACATGATGGTTATTTGTAGATCATTTAATTCAACATTAATTCATGGGCTTTTCCATATGCAATCCAAATTGCATATGGGCCCATTTAAATATGTTTACCATGTCAACTAGTCTATCTTTGATGCATCCTTAAACCTGTCATGCATCCATATCTTGATCATGCTGAATCTTTTGCCGTAGTAGTAATTGTTGCATCCGGTGTTTGTTCGAGGTTCGTTGCTTCTTCGCGGATAAGACGTTGAGATGATGTGAGCAACGACAAGTTCTGCGGATGTACCCCTACTTGCTGGATCTCAGGCAAGTATACTCACTTGCTGCCAAATGGCTGCCTTTCATCACTTGTTACCGATTCTTTCCGTTGTTCTTCTGCTAGCCCTATGAATCGTTGCTTGTGTTCCGATCCTATCACATGTTATCCTTTAACCCTGATATAGCCTCACCTCCACACCTATAACCCCCTTGCTTGTTGCCTGTGTCTTACTAGCATGCTTAGGTTTGTTTTTGCTCGAGTCTGTTGTCCGTTACTTTCTGGTACTATATCATTATGTTCTGGGGCTCGATGTTAAACAATCAACCTGTTAATGTTTGAGGTAATAATAATTTGATGATAAGGCACCGACAGGAGGCCCGGCGTGGTTTTAAGGCCTGCTAGTGTCGACCCTAATTAGGAAAAGGGTCTTGTCTACTGATCCATCATGAGCGCACTAACCGCACGTGGGAAGCGAGTATGGGCGCCCCCCTCAACTTGATTCGATTCGCATCTCGTCCAAATCGCCACACTTAGTTAGGGCTTTCCATTTGATGCATGCATGTGCAGGTGCGAACCCTTGGCGCCAGGGTGGAACTTTTGTAGTCGGCATTTAGGGCGGCGTGGTCTTAGAGTGCTATGAGGGTCCCCCTTTTCTTCGTGGGGGCTCGATTAGCCGCGCACGCACAACATGTGGTTCTTTGGGCTTGATGCGAAGAAGAGTTGGGTTGTGTTGAGTGCCTCGCTTGGTGGAAGTGCATTTCCATCCTGGCGGGGTATTCTTACGTGTACGGCCAAATTGGTGCATCCCTGCAGGGTTAAATCTTCTCGAGAAGCCGTGTTGTCCGCGGTTATGGATGACTTGGTGAAAGTACTGGCTAACAAGTACTCAGAACAACTTACACCTAACTAATGATAACTTGACTAGTAATAGTCTTATTGACACAATAACTTGAACCATCATTAATCCAACTGTGTGAGTTATCCTCGGATTGCTTCTTTGGATAATGGGCGAGATCCAGGATGGGTTTGTTTGATGTTAGTTGTAGTTTGTTACGACACGCTATCTTATCCCCCTCTTTTAGCCGGATGTTGTAGCGAGTCTCTGTAGTTAGTTAGTGCAGCCCGTTGCCGCTTCTTTGCAATAATCCTTTCCTTTCCGTTGAACCCAAAGTATTTGTATCTTGTGATGATTGGATACGCTGGTATCTTGTGAGTATGGTTTATCCACTTGCCAGTATTTAACCGTACTGACCCACGAATCCTTTTCGTGGCTGCATATTCCACATTGCAGTCAACAGGTTTGAAATCTGACGATGTTAGCTTGGGAATCCCTCCGGCTTGGCCTGGGCAGGGATTGGACGCCATCGGTTATCTTCAGGACTCTTAGTCCAATTTGGATCTTGTCCGTAGTCGGACACTATGTTGTTTCTTCCGCTGTTATTTGCATCTTTGTATTGTATCAGTTGTATCCTTGACTCGTTTGAGTCTTCTTGTATATATATTTTCTGTTGTTGTTGCGGAATATTCGTGAACTGTTGTAATGTTATCACAAGTGGCATCCTGGAATCGGTTATTATGTGGATTTGGGCGGGAATGCTGAAATCTGCATAGTGCCCGATCTCGGGGCGTCACAATCCATCTCGAGCCGTTGTTCCTGCATAACATGATGTCGTTTGAAAGGATGAATGGGGTCATCAAAGGATGTGTTCGCAACAGGGCCCGTCCGGATGGAAGCATCGTTGAGGGCTTTCTCACCGAAGAGTGCATCTCTTTCTACACGAATCATATTGACGTGGAGGACCCTGTTAGTCTGCCGAGAAACAAGCACATTGGCAAGCTCGATGGAGCATGTCACAAAAATGGACATAGAGAAGTGCATGTGGATCGGGCTTGTCGACGCACCGACTTTAACAGGGCAAACTTAGTAGCTCTCCAACACATTGATATGGTCGATACTTGGGTGAAAAAACACAAGATCTCGACTAAGAAAAATTACACTGAACAAGGCAAGCGGAGGACCGAAGGAGAAATAATCAGATAGCATAACCCCACTTTCTTGCGTTGGTTTAAAGATGAGATCTTCGCTAACCCACCTCCAAGGGATTGTGCGAAAAATAAACTATTGTACGCCTTGGCACATGGCCCCGCTCCCAACCTAGCAACGTTTCAAGCGTGTGATATCAATGGGTCACTTTCTACACAGAGGAGAAAGACAACACTTCCTATTATCAAAACTCAGGGGTAACGATGGAATCCTACACCGGTGACAAAAAGTTAAGATACTACAGAAGGATCGAGGAGATATGGGAGCTTAACTACTCTGGAGAGAAGGTGCCTATGTTCCACGTCAGATGGGCTAGGATGTCGTCCGTCAAAAAAGAAGACCAATACTTTCCAACCATGGTTATTCCAGAAGCTGGAACTTCATCAAGCGAGAACGTCACAGCGCAAAATTAGCCATGGGTATTGGCTAAGCATGTGTCCCAATGCTTCTTCATAAAAGACCCCGCAAGGCCTATCCGTGTTGTCATGAGGAGAGGGAAAATAAATATCATCGGAATGGATGGAGTCCTTGACGGGACGAGTTCGACACGTTCGGCGACCCAAATATTGACGATGATCAAGAAGAAGATGATGATAGTCATGCAACATGCACCACAAGAAGAACCCGAACTACGCTACCTAGCACTACAAGAAATAGGTCAACTAGTGACCTTATGCCGGTGACCGTAAAAAAATTGGTCACATATGTTGAGTCAATAGTTTGAGAGAGTGTATACATGTACCTGAGTTGGTCACAATACAAACAAAAGGGGTTTCCTTTCCTATTCTGCCATGACCGAGACCAATTTAAATGGTCATGGTGCCTCATTTGCCAAATCACCGCCTATGTGTCATAACTGGACCCACCATAGCTCAGCAGTTTTGCCTACATGTCATGGTAGAAACGGGTCCTCCATGGAGCTGACAAGGGTACTAGGCGAGCTTAGCAATTTTTCTTACATGCCATGCAAGCGGGGTCCACGTGGAAGCAGGGTTCTGCAACCTTAATTCGCATAAAAATGCGGATGGAGGGTTCGAACCCACGACCTCCATCCAGCGAGCTGCGATGCAATTCGCCTAACCAACAGGCCATCCCCTAGGTCGTGTTAACATACACAAACAATGTAATTTTTATCTGAACTTCCGGTCATGGGCCTTGGCCTCCCGCAGGTAATAAGGGTAGGCCCATTCATGGCCCTCAGCCTGGCCTAGGGAATAGAGAGGCCGGATGCACGCCCTGTCGGCCCGCTTAAAGCTTGGGCCGATTCGGTTAGCTTTTTTTCCCTTCTTTTTATTCTTTTTCTTTTATAGTTTTTCATTTTAAACTCTAATTTTAACCATATAAATTTTATTTTATTTCCAAAAATGTCCTATGTCATTATAAAGTATTAAAAAATGTTTTTATCCAATAAAATATAAAAAACTATTTTTTGAATTTTTGAACCTTTTATGCCGATTTCGAAATACGGCCAAAATGGGGGGCATGACCGCTCATATATAGGTGTTGAATATTGATGAAATCTTGGTATATCTATGTTGAAATAGGTATTTGGGTACCTAAAAATGATTTTTGCAAAAAATAACGAGCAAACTACGAGGCACCTGTAGTTCAAATTTGGCCCGGTTTCACCTGAATCGGCTGAAATTTGTCTTTTTTAAAAGAGTTGGATGGAAAGATTTTAGAGGAATTAAGTTGAGTTTCTGTAGATAATATGTGTTCTATTAACTCTATTATTTTACTTGATGCAATTTTGCAACATATTTTTGGTGGATGCTTCACAAAAAAACCCGTTTTCGACACTCCGGAAATGGGAAATGGTATTTTTATTCAACAAAAAATAAAACTTTCTTCGACAACATTGTTCGTTGTTCCAATATGCATGTTTGTGTGGAATATGGGCACATTTAAAGAAAATATGCCATGGATGTGGCCATAATATCCGTCATTTGGCCCGAAAGCCATGAATCTTCGTAGATGATACCTCATTTTTGTCAACACTTTTTTGAGATAACTTCCGTATTCCAAGTTTATTATTTTTGGTGGATACTAGGTTACATATAATGACACCACACGAAGGTCTTGCACCATTTTGTGTTTTTTTTTGAATTTTCTGGAATTTTCTAAGCCGGTTTCGGGAAACGGTCAAAACGGGGGACATGATCCTTCGTACCTAGGGGTTGAATCTTGATAAAATCTTGGTGTATCTATGTTGAAATAGGTATTTGGTTACCTAAAATGGATTTTTTCAAAAAATAACGAGCAAACTACGAGGCACATGTAGTTCAAATTTGGCCCGGTTTCAGCTGAATTGGCTGAAATTTGACTTTTTTCAAAAGAGGTGGATGAAAAGATTTTTAGAGGAATTAATTTGAGTTTCTGTAGATAAAATGCGGTCTATTAACTCTATAATTTTATTTGGTGCAATTTTGCAACATATTTTTGGTAGATGCTTCAGAAAAAACCCGTTTTCGACACTCCGAAAATGGTATTTTTTTAACGAAAAATAAAACTTCTTCATGAACATTGTTCTTTGTTACAATATGCATGTTTGTGTGGAATATGGGCACATTTAAAGAAACTATGCCATGGATGTGGCCATAACATCCGTCATTTGGCCCGAAAGCCATAAATCTTCGTAGATGATAGCTCATTTCTTGTTACACTTTCTCGAGATAACTTCTGTATTCCAATTTTATTATTCTTGGTGGATACTAGGTTACATATAATGAGACCACGCGAAGGTCTTGAACCATTTCGTGTTTTTTTTTGAATTTTCTAGAATTTTCTAAGCCGGTTTCGGGAAACGGTCAAACCGGGGGACATGACCGTTCGTACGTAGGTGTTGAATTTGATGAACTCTTGGTGAATCTATGTTGAAGTAGGTACTTGGGTACCTAAAAATTATTTTTACAAAAAATCATGTGCAAACTACAAGGCACATGTAGTTCAAATTTGGCCCGGTTTCAGCGGAATCGTCTGAAATTTGTCTTTTTCAAAACAGGTGGATGGAAAGATTTTTAGAGGAAGTAAGTTGAGTTTATGTAGATAAAATGTGGTCTATTAACTCTATAATTTTATTTGGTGCAATTTTGCAACATATTTTTCGTAGATGCTTCAGAAAAAACCCGTTTTCGACACTCCGGAAATGGGAAATGGTATTTTTATTCAACGAAAAATAAAACTTTCTTTGGCAACATTGTTCGTTGTTCCAATATGCATGTTTGTGTGGAATATGGGCACATTTAAAGAAACTATGCCATGGATGTGGCCATAACATCCGTCATTTGGCCTGAAAGCCATGAATCTTCGTAGATGATAGCTCATTTTTGTGAACACTTTTTCGAGATAACTTACGTATTCCAAGTTTATTATTTTTTGTGGATACTAGGTTATATATAATGAGAGCACACGAAGGTCCTGCACCATTTTGTGTTTTTTTTTGAATTTTATGGAATTTTCCAAGCCGATTTCGGGAAACTGTCAAAATAGAGGACATGACCGTTCGTACCTAGGGGTTGAATCTTGATAAACTCTTGATGTATCTATGTTGAAATAGGTATTTGAGTACCCAAAATGGATTTTTTTCAAAACATAACGAGCAAACTACGAGGCACATGTAGTTCAAATTTGGCCCGGTTTCAGCTGAATCTGCTGAAATTTGTCTTTTTCAAAAGAGGTGGATGGAAAGATTTTTAGAGGAATTAATTTGCGTTTCTATAGATAAAATGTGGTCTATTAACTCTATAATTTTATTTGGTGCAATTTTGCAACATATTTTTGGTAGATGCTTCACAAAAAAAATCGTTTTCGACACTCTAGAAATGGGAAAAGGTATTTTTATTCAACGAAAAATAAAACTTTCTTCGGCAACATTGTTTGTTGTTCAAATATGCATGTTTGTGTGGAATATGGGTGCATTTAAAGAAACTATGCCATGGATGTGGCCATAACATTCGTCATTTGGCCCGAAAGCCATGAATCTTCGTAGATGATAGCTCATTTTTGTGAACACTTTTTCGAGATAACTTTCGTATTCCAAGTTTATAATTTTTGGTGGATACTAGGTTACATATAATGAGACCACGCGAAGGTATTGCACCGTTTCGTGTTTTTTTTTGAATTTTATGGAATTTTCTAAGCCGATTTCGGGAAACTGTCAAAACGGGGGACATGACCGTTCGTACCTAGGCGTTGAATATTGATAAACTCTTGGTGTATCTATGTTGAAATAGGTATTTGGGTACCTGAAATGGATTTTTTCAAAAAATAACGAGCAAACTACGAGGCACCTGTAGTTCAAATTTGGCCCGGTTTCAGCTGAATCGGCTGAAATTTGTCTTTTTAAAAGAGGTGGATGAAAAGATTTTTAGAGGAATTAATTTGAGTTTCAGTAGATAAAATGCGGTCTATTAACTCTATAATTTTATTTGGTGCAATTTTGCAACATATTTTTGGTAGATGCTTCACAAAAAAAACCGTTTTCGACACTCCGGAAATGGGAAATGGTATTTTTTTTTCAACGAAAAATAAAACTTTCTTCATGAACATTGTTCGTTGTTCCAATATGCATGTTTTTGTGGAATATGGGCACATTTAAAGAAACTATGCCATGGATGTGGCCATAACATCCGTCATTTGGCCCGAAAGCCATAAATCTTCGTAGATGATAGCTCATTTTGTGAACATTTTCTCGAGATAACTTCTGTATTCCAATTTTATTATTTTTGATGGATACTAGATCACTTATTATGACACCACGCGAAGGTCTTGCATCATTTCGACTTTTTTTTGAATTTTCTGGAATTTTCTAAGTCGGTTTCTGAAAAAGGTCAAAACGGGGGGCATGACCGTTCGTACGTATGTGTTGAATTTGATGAACTCTTGGTGAATCTATGTTGAAGTAGGTAATTGGGTACTTAAAAATTATTTTTACAAAAAATCATGTGCAAACTACAAGGCACCTATAGTTCAAATTTTACCCTGTTCCAGAGGAATCGGCAAAAAATTGTCTTTTTCAGAAGAGGTGGATTGAAATCTTTTACAAGGAAGGCATTTGGTTATATGTGCATAAAATGTGGTCTAGTAGTTTTAAAATTTATATTTCTTACATTTTGCAACTTATTTTTGGTATGTGCTTAAAAAAACTCATTTTTGGCACTCCAAAAAATGAAAAAACTTATTTTTATTCGAAGAAAAAATAAACTTTCTTCGGCAACATTCCGCCATTCCAAGATGCACACTTGTGTCCAATATGTAAGCCTTTGCAACAAATATTTAGTAAACTCACCTTTGAAGGCACATAGAGGTATAATTTTTGTGTTGTTTATGACCTAAACACATTTATGCCTATTTATTGTATTAGCTTGAACCCATAGGCCTACAAAGCATGTTGGAGTTAAAAATACATTTTACAATGAAACTCTTAATTATAATTCTTTGAAGATTTTTCTGTTTTTACCGAAACTAGTTAATTGTTAGTACCAAGCGTCTAACTGTTCAACGGGGCCAAAAAATTGAAGGTCCCAGCTGCAGCCACTGTGTGGTGAGATGCAAAAGTGAGAATGAAAAGCCGAATTGTTTTTGGATACGGGCGCGTGCGAGTCGCAATCGCATCCCGCGCCTCTTATGCTTAACAGAGCGAAACCACCCTCCCTCCTCGCTAGGGTTTCCTTGCGCCGCCAACACAAGAAACCCTCCTCCCTCCTGAGACAAGAAACCCTCCTCCCTCCTCACTTCTGGATCCAGCCGCCGGACACCTCTCTCGATCGAGATCCACCATAGCGTTCCTCAATCCGGTGTCGTCTTCGTCCCTCCACACCTACTCGCCCCTCAATCTGGTGTCGTCGTCGCATCCTCCTCTCTTGGATCGGTGAGACGCCACCTTCCAACCATGTTATAGCACCGGCGCCTTCCTCCAGATCGACGACACGCTCCCCTTGATGATTCACAGGATGGGCGCGCTCCGCCGCCACCTTCTCTCCCGCAACTGTCCACGCGGCTGCGAAGGTGCGCTATGACGAAGGAGCGTTGGACGATGGTGGGCTGGGTGAGTCCAGATCCGAGGAGCTCACGGCGGCGCTACCATCCACGACCGGCACTGCAGTACGCCTCTTCGACAAGGACGAATATGGTAATGGAATACCCAACTGTCTCCTCCTCTGGATCCTTTCCCTACTGACCCCCACCTCACTCGTGCTCTCGCAGACCAGAAGGAACTCGCGTCCTACGGCAAGGACGGAGATGCGCGCACCGCCTCTACTCCTAGGGATTTTGTCGGCTGTACTCTTCAGTCGCCGCCATGGCTCGCCGCAGCTCAGGAGGTAGCCATCTTGTCCCTTCTTTCCCTATGGTTTCGTTTCCCACCGCAACGGCCCATCGATTCCTCTCTCCCCTCCCACCGATGTTGCCTAGTGAGATCCCTCCCCATCTCGCTAGTTTTCCGTACTGGCTGGTGAATTTACAATTCGTAGTTCTTATTTGTGTTGTAGAAACATGAACTGTTAGGTGCTGGCATGTTACTTTAGGTGCCAAAATAAATACTGTTAGGTGCTGGCATCTCTTCCATGTTGCTGGGTTATTGGATCTGCATCTCTTGATTGTGCAGATTGCTCATGTTTTACCGAGTATAATAAAAGTATAATTCTCAACCTATATGCTAAGTGAGTATGAAATGTTGCAGTTAAACTGAAGATAACACATAGAAAAGAGATCAGATGACACGTAGTCTACATCAGATATACCTTAAGAACTCCAACTAACAAGCTTAAAATGAGCTATACATGAGAACTCACCCATCAATTCGGATGAAGACATTGAGGTTTTAATGTTACTCAAAATTTGCTTGCACTGCGAAATTTTGTACCAGCTACTTTACTTCATATGGAGCATTTTAATTTTTTTAGTAAAACATCTGTGCTGGAATCATGTGTTCTTTTGCTATAATCTTAAGCTATCAATTTGTACTAAAACATGGTACGCGTCCCATTATCAAGCCTGTTTCATAAATGCAATCAGTTATCTATTTTGCTCATTATCTTAAGCTATCAATTTGTAGTAAAACATGCTATGGATGCAAATCTGGTGTGTGCATAGGCAGTAGATGTTATAGGAAATGGGTGTGCTCAGTTTCTTGATTTGTTTGTTTTTTATGCATATGAAGCACCAATCCCTGTTCGCAATGCTTATGTCTGTTGTAACACCCGGCGTGTTACCCTAGATAGAAAGTTGGTTGTTGCATTGCATCACATGCATCATATGCATTGCATCATGTTTTCAAAACAAATCTCAAATTTTCAAACCAAATTAAACTTTCAAACATTGTCCAAATTTCCAATTTAATAATTGCAACCAAACAACTCCAATTGTTTTCAATAGTTTGAAGTTGATGTAAATTGCTTGTGAATAAAATTCCTTTTTGTCCACACCCTAATGGCAATTTAAATTTAAAATCAATTCATAATTGACATGTTTCAAATTGTGGTTTAGACATTAATTTCTTGCAAACAATTGAATTCAACAGTATTTTCATAATTGCTTGAGCTTATTAAATAGAATTTGTTGATTTCCAAAATTTCCAAATCAAACTAATAATTGAAATCCAACTAACCATTTAAGACCAAACTAATTTTCCAAATTATGAAAATCATTACCAACCTTGCTTTTACTCACTGTTCTGCAATTAATAAAAATTTAATTATAAAATAAAACCCCCCCAAATTCTATTCCTATCTCTCTTTCATCCTTACAAAAAAATAATTATAAGGAAAAAAATAAAAAATAAAAAGAGAGGAGAGAGGCAGCCAGCCTTCTCCCTTTTTCCCTCAGCCCACCTAGTGGCCCATCCCCCTCTGTTCTATTTCGGCCCAGCCCACTCCACCTCATCTTCCTCGTACGGACAGAGGAGAGGTCGCTGTCATCTCCCCCCTCCATGGACCCCCCAACTGCTCCTTTCCCCCTCTACAAGAAGATGCCGAGGAGGCCTCCAACCCTAATCCTCTCTTCTCCATGCCGCCGCCACCTTCCCATCTCCTCCACCTCCCTCTCTCTCTGAGTTTTTTTTTCTCTCCCACCACCGAACTGCCATGACCGGAGGAGGGAGATCTCCACGGCGACGGGGAAGGAGTAGGGGTCACGGGCTGCCGATCGCGGGAATGGAGCGCCCGCGATTCCCTCTTCCTCGCCATCCCCTCGGCTTCCCCCGAGGACCACCGGAGCTCCGCCGCCATCGCCGGGTTCGCCACCGTCGACGCCACCGCTGCAGCGCCTGCTCCCTCTGTTCGACACAGCGAGGTGAGCCCTCGCCCTTCCTTCCCGCTCCCTCTCCTCTCTGCCCCTCGTGGCCCACGCACACGGAGCACCCACCGCACACACACAACACTCGCGCCGCGGCGGCGCAGCAGCGAACCACCGCAGCGATCGCCGGCCGTCCCTGTCCGCCCTCGCTGCAACCTGCACCTGTTCTATTTCGCGTTCAGTTAAAATCCGCTCTAACTGCACCTTATTCCCCCACCAGCCCCTACCCTGTCACGAATCTGAACCATACCGCACTGGCAGAACACCTTGCGCGCACACCCTGGGTCCTGGGTTCGATCCCCAAGCCACACCCTTTTATTCTCTGCTTTTTTTTTCTTTTCTGCCCGAATTTCAGAAACCTAGATCTGAG
The DNA here is from genome assembly GCA_028641055.1 of Alopecurus myosuroides. Taxonomy (NCBI): domain Eukaryota; kingdom Viridiplantae; phylum Streptophyta; class Magnoliopsida; order Poales; family Poaceae; genus Alopecurus; species Alopecurus myosuroides. The sequence continues at coordinate 479,863,226 of CM054058.1, forward strand.
CCATTACTTCAAAAATCAATATAAAATTAAATACTACTCCAATTTGAATGATTCAAAATCCTGTGGCTTCATAATTCTGTGCTCTTTCTATTAATGTCAAGTTTGCAATATGTTTCCGTAACAATTTCTGCACTAAATAATTAATTACTGAAAATGCAATAAAAAGTGGAAACTTTGGAATTTCATAACTTTAGTTCTACTCATCCAATTTAAGCAAACTTGGGCTTTAAAAATTTGTCTTAACAAACTCTACACATTGGTATTTTATTTGGACACAATTGAATTAAATTTGAACATGTTTTCCTCTGTTTACAAAAAGGGGCAGAATAAGAATGATTATAAAAACTTGCATAATAAATTCATTAATAACCCAAAAATTATGTTTGATAGCTCTAAATGTTCAATGAAACATTTGCTACATGTTTTCAACCTTTTAAATGCAATTTGTTTATTGTTTTCCCTAATTAAAAATGGTTCAATAATCCAATGCTTTAATTAAACCCTTTAAATTGCAAAATTCATAACTTGGGCAATTCAAATCCAATTCCAACATGTAAAATATGTTTTCCATGCAAAATTGAATGAACTTTGCAAATATCAACTTTGTTTGCTGTTTTGAATAATTTAAATTGCTGAAAACAACTGTTTCTTATTTAATGCATTTAAAATTGTCAAATTAATAACTAATTCATCTTAATTCCAATTTCAACAAATAAAATATGTTTTCCAATTAAAATTAAATGCTCTACCCAAATATAAATTTTGTTATCTGTTTTGAACAATTAAAATGGGTGAAAACAATAAATTCTTGTGTAACTCCCTTAAGAAGCCAAATTTCCTAACTTAATAAATAATTTCCCAAACTTGGTAAACCCTATTTCCAATTGGTTCTATTGTTGTTATTTTGTTGTTTTCCTCATCCATGCATCATACTAAACCACTTTCACCTGTTGGTTAGCTGTAAAACAATTGTTTCAACCATAATTCATGGGCTTTCCATATGCAACCCAAATTGCATATGTGTCCATTTAATTGTGTTATCATGTCAACTAGTTTATCTTGATGCATCTTTAAACTTGTCATGCATCCATATCTTGATCATGCTGGATCTTTTGCCGTAGTAGTAATTGTTGCATCCGGTGTTTGTTCGAGGTTCGTTGCTTCTTCCCGGATAGGACGTTGAGATGATGTGAGCAACGACAAGTTCTTCGGATGTACCTCTACTTGCTGGATCTCAGGCAAGTATACTCACTTGCTGCCAAATGGCTGCCTTTCATCACTTGTTACCGATTCTTTCCGTTGTTCTTGTTCTAGCCTGTTGATTCGATGCTTGTGTCTTGATCCTATTATATGTTTACCTTGCAGCCATGATATAGCCTTCCTTCCACTTCCTATTAACTGTTGTTTGTTTACCCTGTTGGCCCTCGTGTCGTAGTTGCATGCTTAGTGTTGTTTGCGCTCAAGTCTTGTTGTTCCTTTCATATCACCTGTTTAGTTGATAGTTGGGTTTCAATTCAATCAACATGTTAATGTTTTGGGTAATAATAATTTGATGATAAGGCACCGGCAGGAGGCCCGGGTTAGGGTTTTGGAGCCTGCTAGTGTCGAACTTAATTAGGAAAAGAGTCTTGTCTACTGATCCATGATGAGCGTGCTCACCGCATCCGGGTGGTAGTATGGGACCCCCCTCGACTTAGACCTGATCTGCAGCTTGTCCGAAGAGCCACACTTAGTTTGGGTGTTCCATTTGCTCCTTGCATAATGGGTTGATCACCCATGGTTACTGATGATGATGATGATGCATATAGGGTGAGGCCCGTAGTGCCGGGGTGTTTTGTCCTGCGGGAGTTTTGCACACCTGCGCTGAGTATTCGGCTGCGTGGCTGGGACCTTATAGCTCCGTGGCTCCTAGGATGGGTTGTAGAGATGGTTTGGGCCGTGTCAAGCCAACCTGAGTTTTAGTTGGTGGCTTGAGTGTGTACGGGTACTGGAGCACACCCTGCAGGGATGAATCTTCTCGAGAAGCCGTGTTTTCCGCGGTTATGGATTACTTGGTGAAAGTACTGGCTAACAAGTACTCAGACAACTTACACCTAATCAATAATGATTTGACTAGTAATAGGCATATTGTCACAATAACCTGAACTTCACCCTAATCAACAGTGTGAGTTATCCTTGGGTTGCTTCCTTAGTAGGGGGTGACATTGGATGGGTATTGTTTGGTGAGTAGTTGTAGTTGGTTCCGATACGCTATCTTATCTTCTTTCTGTTAGCCAGAAGTTGTAGTGTGTTTCTGTAGTTGGTTAGTGCAGCCCGCTGCCGCTTCTTTGCAATAATCTTTTCCTTCCCGTTGAACCCAAAGTATTTGTATCTTGTGATGACTGGCTACGCCGGTATCTTGTGAGTATGGGTTATCCACTTGCCAGTACTTAACCGTACGGACCCACGAATCCTTTTTCGTGGCTGCATATTCAACATTGCAGTCAACAGGTTTGAAGTCTGACGACGTTAGCTTGGGAATCCCTCCGGCTTGGCCTGGGCAGGGATTGGACGCTCTCGGTTATCTTCAGGACTCTTAGTCCAATTTGTATCTTGTCCGTAGCCGGACGCTATGTTGTTTCTTCCGCTGTTATTTGGATCTTTGTATTGTATCAGTTGTATCCTTGACTCGTTTGAGTCCTCTTGTATATATCTCATTCTGTTGTTGTTGCGGATTATTCGTGAACTGTTGTAATGTTATCACAAGTGGCAACCTGGAATCGGTTATTATGTGGATTTTGGCGGGAATGCTGAAATCTACATAGTGCCCGATCTCGGGGCGTCACAAATGGTATCAGAGTCTTGGTTCCGATTCCCGAGATTGTTTCGATACGAATGGTTATCGAAGCAACGGGTCCGCAAAGCCTGTAGGATAACCTCGCTAACGGTCGTTGTTTCTAGAGTGTCAAAACTATTTCTGCTAAACTATTTTGGAAACATCTCAATAGGATTCTTGTTTTCTCCTTACCTCCATTCTACTTCTCCTTCTATCTCATTTGTTTTGGAGTCTACTCTCGTACTCAATCTTTCAAAGTGTTAGGATCCTACGTGGGTGGACGTTTTCTGAGCCTTTAACCTAATAGGTTCGATCATCGGAAGATTCCTGGTGGAAGAACATCGTCATCACTCCGAGCAAGAATCCCTTGTTAGTGGTGTCGAGTAGCCCTTGTTAGTGGTGTCGAGGAGATCAGCTGGAAGCATGAAGAATCAATAGTCGAACTTCTTTTCCTTCCCGGGTTAGCAGGTGGATTGCGAGGGCGCAATCCCTTGTTAGTGGTGTCGTCTGTAACACCTGGGGTGTTACCCTAGATAGAAAGTTGGTTGTTGCATTGCATCACATGCATCATATGCATTGCATCATGTTTTCAAAACAAATCTCAATTTTTCAAACCAAATTAAACTTTCAAACATTGTCCAAATTTCCAATTTAATAATTGCAACCAAACAACTCCAATTGTTTTCAATAGTTTGAAGTTGATGTAAATTGCTTGTGAATAAAATTCCTTTTTATCCACACCCTAATGGCAATTTAAATTTCAAATCAATTCATAATTGACATGTTTCAAATTGTGGTTTAGACATTAATTTCTTGCAAACAATTGAATTCAACAGTATTTTCATAATTGCTTGAGCTTATTAAATAGAATTTGTTGATTTCCAAAATTTCCAAATCAAACTAATAATTGAAATCCAACTAACCATTTAAAACCAAACTAATTTTCCAAATTATGAAAATCATTACCAACCTTGCTTTTACTCACTGTTCTGCAATTAATAAAAAATTAATTATAAAATAAACCCCCCCCCCCCAAATTCTATTCCTATCTCTCTTTCATCCTTACAAAAAAATAATTATAAGGAAAAAAATAAAAAATAAAAAGAGAGGAGAGAGGCAGCCAGCCTTCTCCCTTTTTCCCTCAGCCCACCTAGTGGCCCATCCCCCTCTGTTCTATTTCGGCCCAGCCCACTCCACCTCATCTTCCTCGTACGGACAGAGGAGAGGTCGCTGTCATCTCCCCCCTCCATGGACCCCCCAACTGCTCCTTTCCCCCTCTACAAGAAGATGCCGAGGAGGCCTCCAACCCTAATCCTCTCTTCTCCACGCCGCCGCCACCTTCCCATCTCCTCCACCTCCCTCTCTCTCTGAGTTTTTTTTCTCTCCCACCACCGAACTGCCATGACCGGAGGAGGGAGATCTCCACGGCGACGGGGAAGGAGTAGGGGTCACGGGCTGCCGATCGCGGGAATGGAGCGCCCGCGATTCCCTCTTCCTCGCCATCCCCTCGGCTTCCCCCGAGGACCACCGGAGCTCCGCCGCCATCGCCGGGTTCGCCACCGTCGAGGCCACCGCTCCAGCGCCTGCTCCCTCTGTTCGACACAGCGAGGTGAGCCCTCGCCCTTCCTTCCCGCTCCCTCTCCTCTCTGCCCCTCGTGGCCCACGCACACGGAGCACCCACCGCACACACACAGCACTCGCGCCGCGGCGGCGCAGCAGCGAACCACCGCAGCGATCGCCGGCCGTCCCTGTCCGCCCTCGCTGCAACCTGCACCTGTTCTGTTTCGCGTTCAGTTAAAATCCGCTCTAACTGCACCTTATTCCCCCACCATCCCCTACCCTGTCACGAATCTGAACCATACCGCACTGGCAGAACACCTTGCGCGCACACCCTGGGTCCTGGGTTCGATCCCCAAGCCACACCCTTTTATTCTCTGCTTTTTTTTTCTTTTCTGCCCGAATTTCAGAAACCTAGATCTGAGCCATTACTTCAAAAATCAATATAAAATTAAATACTACTCCAATTTGAATGATTCAAAATCCTGTGGCTTCATAATTCTGTGCTCTTTCTATTAATGTCAAGTTTGCAATATGTTTCTGTAACAATTTCTGCACTAAATAATTAATTACTGAAAATGCAATAAAAAGTGGAAACTTTGGAATTTCATAACTTTAGTTCTACTCATCCAATTTAAGCAAACTTGGGCTTTAAAAATTTGTCTTAACAAACTCTACACATTGGTATTTTATTTGGACACAATTGAATTAAATTTGAACATGTTTTCCTCTGTTTACAAAAAGGGGCAGAATAAGAATGATTATGAAAACTTGCATAATAAATTCATTAATAACCCAAAAATTATGTTTGATAGCTCTAAATGTTCAATGAAACATTTGCTACATGTTTTCAACCTTTTAAATGCAATTTTTTTATTGTTTTCCCTAATTAAAAATGGTTCAATAATCCAATGCTTTAATTAAACCCTTTAAATTGCAAAATTCATAACTTGGGCAATTCAAATCCAATTCCAACATGTAAAATATGTTTTCCATGCAAAATTGAATGAACTTTGCAAATATCAACTTTGTTTGCTGTTTTGAATAATTTAAATTGCTGAAAACAACTGTTTCTTATTTAATGCATTTAAAATTGTCAAATTAATAACTAATTCATCTTAATTCCAATTTCAACAAATAAAATATGTTTTCCAATTAAAATTAAATGCTCTACCCAAATATAAATTTTGTTATCTGTTTTGAACAATTAAAATGGGTGAAAACAATAAATTCTTGTGTAACTCCCTTAAGAAGCCAAATTTCCTAACTTAATAAATAATTTCCCAAACTTGGTAAACCCTATTTCCAATTGGTTCTTTTGTTGTTATTTTGTTGTTTTCCTCATCCATGCATCATACTAAACCACTTTCACCTGTTGGTTAGCTGTAAAACAATTGTTTCAACCATAATTCATGGGCTTTCCATATGCAACCCAAAATTGCATATGTGTCCATTTAATTGTGTTATCATGTCAACTAGTTTATCTTGATGCATCTTTAAACTTGTCATGCATCCATATCTTGATCATGCTGGATCTTGTGCCGTAGTAGTAATTGTTGCATCCGGTGTTTGTTCGAGGTTCGTTGCTTCTTCCCGGATAGGACGTTGAGATGATGTGAGCAACGACAAGTTCTTCGGATGTACCTCTACTTGCTGGATCTCAGGCAAGTATACTCACTTGCTGCCAAATGGCTGCCTTTCATCACTTGTTACCGATTCTTTCCGTTGTTCTTGTTCTAGCCTGTTGATTCGATGCTTGTGTCTCGATCCTATTATATGTTTACCTTGCAGCCATGATATAGCCTTCCTTCCACTTCCTATTAACTGTTGTTTGTTTACCCTGTTGGCCCTCGTGTCGTAGTTGCATGCTTAGTGTTGTTTGCGCTCAAGTCTTGTTGTTCCTTTCATATCACCTGTTTAGTTGATAGTTGGGTTTCAATTCAATCAACATGTTAATGTTTTGGGTAATAATAATTTGATGATAAGGCACCGGCAGGAGGCCCGGGTTAGGGTTTTGGAGCCTGCTAGTGTCGAACTTAATTAGGAAAAGAGTCTTGTCTACTGATCCATGATGAGCGTGCTCACCGCATCCGGGTGGTAGTATGGGACCCCCCTCGACTTAGACCTGATCTGCAGCTTGTCCGAAGAGCCACACTTAGTTCGGGGTGTTCCATTTGCTCCTTGCATAATGGGTTGATCACCCATGGTTACTGATGATGATGATGATGCATATAGGGTGAGGCCCGTAGTGCCGGGGTGTTGTGTCCTGCGGGAGTTTTGCACACCTGCGCTGAGTATTCGGCTGCGTGGCTGGGACCTTATAGCTCCGTGGCTCCTAGGATGGGTTGTAGAGATGGTTTGGGCCGTGTCAAGCCAACCTGAGTTTTAGTTGGTGGCTTGAGTGTGTACGGGTACTGGAGCACACCCTGCAGGGATGAATCTTCTCGAGAAGCCGTGTTTTCCGCGGTTATGGATTACTTGGTGAAAGTACTGGCTAACAAGTACTCAGACAACTTACACCTAATCAATAATGATTTGACTAGTAATAAGCATATTGTCACAATAACCTGAACTTCACCCTAATCAACAGTGTGAGTTATCCTTGGGTTGCTTCCTTAGTAGGGGGTGACATTGGATGGGTATTGTTTGGTGAGTAGTTGTAGTTGGTTCCGATACGCTATCTTATCTTCTTTCTGTTAGCCGGAAGTTGTAGTGTGTTTCTGTAGTTGGTTAGTGCAGCCCGCTGCCGCTTCTTTGCAATAATATTTTCCTTCCCGTTGAACCCAAAGTATTTGTATCTTGTGACGACTGGCTACACCGGTATCTTGTGAGCATGGGTTATCCACTTGCCAGTACTTAACCGTACTGACCCACGAATCCTTTTTCGTGGCTGCATATTCAACATTGCAGTCAACAGGTTTGAAGTCTGACGACGTTAGCTTGGGAATCCCTCCGGCTTGGCCTGGGCAGGGATTGGACGCTCTCGGTTATCTTCAGGACTCTTAGTCCAATTTGTATCTTGTTCGTAGCCGGACGCTATGTTGTTTCTTCCGTTGTTATTTGGATCTTTGTATTGTATCAGTTGTATCCTTGACTCGTTTGAGTCCTCTTGTATATATCTCATTCTGTTGTTGTTGCGGATTATTCGTGAACTGTTGTAATGTTATCACAAGTGGCAACCTGGAATCGGTTATTATGTGGATTTTGGCGGGAATGCTGAAATCTGCATAGTGCCCGATCTCGGGGCGTCACATATGTGAACCAACATTCTTGCACTAGTAGAAATGTTGCTATTGAACCAACTCACACTCTTAATATCATGTTCTTGTGTTCCTGTTTGTAGACCAATGATGCGGTCTTGGAGCCCACATCTAGAAGTGGTCTCGTAGCGCCTCCCCGTGCAACCTCGAGCTGCTGCTACCAGCAAGTGCTCTGCTGGTGCTGCTGCTTCTGGGCTGGCCGTGGCCTCCAGGTGCTGCCAGTGTTGTCCTGGACTACGCCCTTGAGCTGCTGCTTCTGGGCTGGTTGTGGCCTCCAGCTGCTGCCGGTAAGAGCTCCAGAGCTGCTGCCAGTGTTGTACTGGACTGCACCCTCGAGCTGCTGCTGCTATCCACAGCTCCAACCAGCTGCTGCAACTAATTTAGGACCCCATGGTATTGTTATATGACTCTGACACAATGCTGCCATCTATTAATTCTGTTGCTTTATCAACATATGGAAAGATGGATTTCTTCCCTTTGCCTGCGTATAAACAAAACAAATAAACTATATTGTCTTATAACTATGTTGCATATATATCCACACAACAAATGTATATTGATTATATGCTACACATATCGCCAATGTTTATGCCTCTGCTATCTCTGTGTGTCGCCTAACCATGTATTCGTTTATACTGTTTGCTTATACTTAATTAAGTTTGAGCCTTATGTTAAGCCTAGCCTGATGTCTTTGTTATTCTTCAAGTCAACAACTCATTGGATGTATTGTTATTATGGCTATAGTTTGTATCCATATTAGCATTTGATTGGGATTGAGCTGTAGCACTGATCTTCCCATGCCAATAACTAGCTATCTATTGCTGCAGGAGCTATGTTGCCGACGGCGTGGCGGCCGGGCTAGTTGACAACCTTGAAAATATGGCCTTGCAAGTGCACATGTACATGCAGCGGCTGATTTCTCACTTTAAATTGTGGCTGTTGCCTTCTCTGGATTAGGCAAGTCTTCAGTTTTTCACATTCTATCCTTAGCTATGTGATTGATAGGTCGCTGTTACATGACATACTGTTGTGCAAACCTCCTGTTTTCATGTGTACAATTATTGTTGCACTCCTGAAATGCTACTATTTGTTCGATTTGCTTTCATTGTCATGCATGGTTACATGTTCATCGAATCCTTTTGTATATCCAGTTGGTTGAGAGATTATTGTAACTAATCAAGCAAATTCGTGGCACTAGTTATACATTTTTTCTCAAATGTGCTAGTAGACTCTTGTTGTACCTGATCAAATCCTTTTGTATATCTAGTTTATGGAATCCAATATTAATCTCGTAACTTTTCTAGTAGACTAGCAGAAAGCATGCATGCATGGATGCAAATGTGTTGTGTGCGTAGGCAATGTATCTATAGGAAATGGATGCATTTTTTGATTTGTTTGCTACGTATGCATACTTAATGATGAAACTTGTATATTTCAGAGAAATTAAATAGGAATTGCTCCTCTATGTATTTTTGGTAATTTTGTTTACTTCCTGTTGAATGTGTTAATAGTGGTGAAAGAATGCATGTATAGCAGATGGAAACGATGGTACTTAGAAGTTTTTGTCTTAGGTTTATTTACTTGTTCTTTTTACAATGCATTGCTTTGATTGCTATAGGGTAAACCAGAAGTCTCCCTGTTAAGTGAAGGTTGTTGCTTTAACAGAAGATCTGAAGAAACCTGGAGATGCCAACCGCAGTTTTAGAAGATCCAATGCTACATTTCTTTGTGGAAATCTTTCTGTTTTTTGATTTTTTGAACACTTTGCTGGATATAAATTGTAATTAGACATGTATCTTTTGTCTTGAATATTTGATAGAATTATTCATGGATTTTAGCATTTCGTGCGAATTATTAATTTTTTGTTATGTGTGTAATTGATATCTGTGTGTTTGAATTCTACTATTCCAAATAATACTTGGTCTCTCAAAAGGCAAAGGCCAAAACTGTACTGGTTTTCAAAAAGGCCATAGTCCGCAGGAAATGCTCTGCAAAAGCCCATGGCCCAGAACAAAAAGCCTGATCGAAATGCACTACCAAAAGGCCATGGCCCAGTAAAAAAGGCATGGTCAAATAGACTGAAAAATGACATCGACCAAGAAAATAAAAAGGTTTTTTTAGGCTTGGCCCATGTAGACGTCTAGAATTGTGTGGGATTTTTGAAAATGGGCTCAATTATTGGGCTAGGCCCATATAAAAGGCTGGAATGGACCGGGCTTATTCTATGCCATGTCAGCTTTGCCACGTTGGATGTGATGTGGCTTGGCCAGACTGCGAGTGACCAAAAACATAGGTCACATACTCCAAGACCTTTTATTTTGGCTATAAAAGGTCACATGCGTTCATTTGCGACGCTCGTAACCTGACCAACTGATTTTGGTCACCGGAAGGTCGCAAATGAACACATGTGACCTTTCAGTGACCTATATTGAGAGTCACAAAATAGCATATTTCTTGTAGTGTAGGCATGGTATTCCATTCAAAAGAAGAAGTCATGATGTGGGGCTAAATTATGCAACTACGACCAAAAAACGCAAAAAGGTCAAACACTGAGAAACTATGTATATATATGTCTGCCTTGTATGCGACGAAACTATGTATATGCATGGATCAACTGGTCTAATGTGCACTTATTATAAATTTAATGTACCTTGCTCTGTATTTGAAATGTGTGGAGTTATTATTTGAAACATAAAGGAAAAATGGAAAACAAAATAAAACAATAGAAAACATAAAGGAAACAATGGAAAGCAATAGAAAACAATCGAAAACATAAAGGAAACAAGAGAAAACATAATAAAACAAGAGAAAACAAAAAGGAAACAAGAGAAAACAAAATAAAACAATAGAAAACATAAAGGAAACAAGAGAAAGCATAAAGGAAACAAAAGAAAACAAAAAGTAAATAATGGAAAACAAAATAAAACAATAGAAAACATAAAGGAAACAAGAGAAAACAAAAAAGGAAACAAGAAAAAACAAAATAAAACAATAGAAAACATAAGGGAAACAAGAGAAAACATAAAGGAAACAAGAGAAAACAAAAAGGAAATAATGGAAAACAAAATAAAACAATAAAAAACATAAAGGAAACAATGGAAAACAGGAAACAATGGAAAACATAAAGTAAATAATGAGAAACAAAATAAAACAACATAAAACATGAAGAAAACAAGAGAAAACAAAAAGAAAATAAAGGAAAACAAAATAAAACAATAGAAAATAAAAAGGAAATAATGGAAAACAAAATAAAATAAGAGAAAACAGAAAGGAAATAAAGGAAAACCAAATAAAACAATAGAAAACATAAAGAAAACAATAGAAAACAAAAAGGAAATTATGGAAAAAAAGTAAAACAAGAGAAAACAAAAAGGAAATAATGGAAAAACAAATAAAACAGCAGAATTTGTATAATGGAAAACAAAATATAACTATAGAAAACATTTTAAAATTTGTATTATATGGAAATGCACACATATGCATGTATTTTCAAATAAACATATTATTTAAATGCATGTATTATTTATATGCACACATATTATTTGAAACAAAATAAACTAAAGAAAAAAATGAAAAAAATGTAGCGCTGGCGAACAAACCAGCTGGTTCGCCATCGCAATGTTACCGTCGGGCGACAGTCCCGGATCGCCAGCGGTAACTTAGCGCTGGCGAACCAGCTGATATGTTCGCCAGCGCTACGCCGCACATGTGTGTCACTTACAGGCGGACCCTCCCTGCCCTCTCCATACAGACGAAAACACTTAGCCGTTTTTCGTATCTCCCTCGCGCGGGCAACTGCCCCGTTGACGACCGCCTGCCCCTCGCCGCTCGCCTTCGTCCGTCTGCCCTCCTCGCCGGACATCGACCTTCCCTCTGCGTGCACTGCCTCTCCCCTCTCCTCTCTTCTTCCTCCTGCGGGCGCGACACCCACGGCCACCTCCTGCCCCGCTCGCCGCTGGCCACCTCCACTGCCACTCTCCGACCACCTCCTGCCCCGATCGCCATCGACCACCTCTCCGCAGCTCCCACACGCCTCCCCTGCGGCAGAGCTGCCACTTCTAGGTTGCTGCTACTCTCTACCACGCCTAGCACACCAGGTGCTCGACAGAAGGTGTGCAAGAGAGCATTTTGTTTTTGTTTTTTATGCATATGGATGCAGGTGTGGATGCATATGGATTGTTCAGTAGGTGTTATTGGTGAGGTAGATGGCGTGGGTGGTGTAGGTGGCAGTGATGGTGTGGGTCGGTAGTGTCGATGGCGGGTGGTGTCGATGGTGGGTGGTGTCGGTGGCGGTGATGGATGGTGTGAATGATATGTGCCCACCTTCGTGTGGATGACGATGGTGACGATGGTGACGATGGTGCTGTGGGATCGTGTACGGATGACGACGGTGATGGTGGTGTGGATATGTGCCAACCTTTGTGTGGATGACGTGATAATTGGATGGGATTATATGAGGGGTGGGATTTTATGTGCAGGTTCCCCACGTGAGTCCCTATTGACCGAAATGTTGATCAATTTTCATTCCGGCAAATTTGGGTACTCCATTTTTGATATTTTTAGCAAAGGTCATGCCGAATTTTTTCGTGAATTTTGACATGACCTTTGCTAAAAATATCACATATTAGAGTGCACGAGAAATTTGGACTCATATGGCATATATATCGTTTAAATTGCAGGATATGTTAAACTAATTTTCGCTATTCTCTCCTTAGATATGGCTCACAACGACGAGGCGGGTGGTTCTAGGACCGGACACGGGGACGACGATGTGTGGCTCTCTATGCTTGGCGCCGGAGGAGGAACCCTAGTTCTGGGACCGGAGCCGGAGACGCAGGGCGATGCAGATGACGAGATGGAGGAAACCATTCGTTAGGAGGCGCCGCGCACCGATACATCGGCCGGAGAAGGTCAAACCGGTAGTGGCACCAGGGATGCCACCTCCGGTAGCGAGGCGTCGTGTAAGCGCAAAGAAAGACGACACAACATGCTCGCCGCCGTCCAGCAAGACTTCATGGTAGTGGACCCCAAAAGCGGTGCTCCTGTAGAGCTGGAGACGTACGCTAAGGAGTATGGAAACCAGATAGGCTGCATTGCTCAAGACTTTGGCAACGTTAATACGGGCTAGATCCGAGATAAAGAAAACAAGGCTATGGACGCCCTAATGATTGAGAAGCTGCACACACGGTACAAGTTCCCGGATCCTTACGACAACCAGGACCTGAAGAGCAATCTGGTCAACTCGTTAGCACTCGGAAATTTCACTAAGGCGTTTACGACTTGGAGATCCAGTTTGAGGCAGATGATTGCGAAGGGTAAGGGTTTTGATGAGATCCATAAAATCTGGCCCTCCATTTCTGAGGAAGACTTGGCCACATTCAAGCTCGACGAACTCAAACCGGAAAGGGCGGCGCTGAGTAAATGGGGAAAATATTTCCGAGAAAAGAACATTGGTACGCACAATATCGGAAGCCGGCGTTATCTTGGGAAGCAGAAAGTTTGGGCTAAGCAGCATGTAGAGAGAAAAGGGCCGAACCCGTATGACAAGATCGCCGACCCGTAGGTGAGAAATTTTGTCAGGGCCCATTATAGGGAAGATTCCCAAAAGCCTGACGATCTTATGTTGAACGAGAAGGTCAAAGAGCTCGAGAAGAAATATCTCGAGGAAGAATAAAAAGAACATCTATCTCAGTTTGACGCGGGGTCCTCGGCGACGATGAACAAGGACCCGTATGACACCCCTTTTATTAGGGCGCTTAACGCGACGAAGAGAGTGGCCATAGACAAGAAGCCGCATTGTGGCCATGTGCATGGCCTCGGAAACGGTCATCGGCATGTGCACTACTACCTAGACACTAAGGAGAAGAGAAAGGAGAGGAACAAGGTGCCGCAGAAGACGATCGACGAACTTGTGAACGAGAGGGTCAACGCGCTCCTCCCTAGCATCTGTGCGTCCATCGCTCAGTCCTTAGAGCCTTGGATGGAAGGTGGCGGACAAGGGGCTCCCACTACCGAATTCTGCGCGGTCTGGGACGTTTCAATACCGTTGCGGATGGGCTCCAAACCGTCGCTAAGGGCAATCCGGTATGTTTTGCGCGACGGAATAAAAACGTATCAGATCGACTGTCAGGGACGATTCTGCACGTTTATATGAACACTAAACCGTTACGGCTATCCGCAACGTACAACAAATCTTCGCCACCAGTTGGGCCGTCCGGACCAGGCCCAATAAGCATTCACGTTTTTATTTCGTCGCTATAAGGCGACACGTGACAAAAGAGGTTCTAATGGCCGTTAACGTAATCAGCTGACGTGGCAAAACGTGGGAACGTTTTTTTTACGTCAAAGCAGACGCCTACCGAACGGGAGTTCTTGTACCTGCTAGAACGGCATCTGCTCGAACTTTTGTTTATTAGAAAATAAAATATGAACTCACAATGTGCAACAGAAATGTACCCACCGGTTGAGAAACCACCATAGTTGGATGATTGCTCGCGCTAGTAAGACAGCTTTGACTCTTCTTGATCGTGATCTGGTGAGCGGTCACACCCTCTTTAGAGGTTCTAGGCCCTGCCTATTGAGTCATCTACCACAGAAACAGAGTCTCGTGATGATCCAGGTACAAAAGGTTCGTCAGGCCTGCATTCAGAGACTTCTGCCTCAGACTCAGTCTTTACCCATGAGGCGAAACCATGTGAACCAGTCGAAATACACCACACGAAAACAAAATGGTGCCACGTTGCTTTCTTCTGGGACGAAATCTGTTCGTCCCGGGCTACCCAGCGACTTTTTTCCGTCGCGAGTCTCGACCAATCAGGCGAAAGCATGTGGACCAATCAAAATACGCCACATGGAAACAAAATAGCGCCACTTCGCCTTCTTCTGGGACGAAATCTGCTCGTCTTGGGCTACCCAACGCCTTTTTTTTCGTCGCTAAACTCGTGGCACGTGCACCAACCAAATGGTGCCACGCAACGTCTTTTCCGTGACGTTTTTTCCGTCTCGGATTTGGGTGATGTCATCACCGTGCCGGGAACGTTATTTTTACGTCGTCTAATCGCCCACTCATAGTAGGCCACGTGGGCTGGGCATACATTGCCACGTGTCGGTATTTGCCTTGACGGACTTTTACGTTACGTTACTATGATGTCGGTTTTGGTGCTATTTGGGTGGTTACATCATCGTTATAATTGCCAATTGCACACAAGCAGAAAAGGAAACCACATAACAGGCATCAAATAATTAGTTTTTCCCACAAAACATCAATCCAACATACAGAACCACAGTTTCAAGGACCACGCATCTGCTCAGCCAGCATCTCAAGTAGGGCAACTCCTTCTAGTTGAGATTTCTTTAGCGCAGCTTGTTGCTTCCGAATGTCTTCCATATCCACTAAAAACTTCAGCCTCAGGTGCTCGGTTGCGGTGGCATTAACAATGTAATTAACGTGTTATAGTTAGTGCGGGGTGGCATTTGATGCGTAATTATATTGAGGTGTGAGTGTGTGACACCATGCCACCACAGTAACCTTAATCGTAAGGGTTAATTGGACATAGGCCACTGCAATTTCTAGCTATTTGAGAAACGCCACTCCAACTTTCATCTTTTGAAAAACGCCACTATAATGCTCCATACATTCCATAGATGCCATTATACCCACTTTAACACGTATATCAACTAATATACTTAGGTATTCCTGCCGTATGTACGTATACAGGATGGGCCTAACCTGAATATCAGGCTTATAACAAAAGTGCGATAAAATTTTGACAGAATAAAATTGAAAAAAACATGCGATAACATTTTGTGGAGAAAATAAATCTAAACTGAGCTCTAAAAAAAACAACTTATTTGATGCGGAATCAACATTCAAGTGACACCAGGTTGATGCGTACAAGAAGTTAGGAACAAGGTCAATAATCCATATGCATACTTATGTTAGCGTACAGAAGTTAGGTTAAAAAAAAACTAAACACGTGCGGCGTGCACATGTGATACTATTTTTTCCATGGAGTCCATGTGTGGCTGATTTCGAGGTGTCTAAAAAAACTTGATTGACGTGGGACCCACCCTATATGTAAATCATAAATACTGAGTATATTGGTCTGTATATGTGTTAAAGTGGGCATAATGGCGTCTATAGAATGTATAGAGAATTGCAATGTCGTTTTTCGAATGATGAAAATTACAGTGGTGTTTCTCAAATAGCCAAAAATTATAGTGGCATCTATCTAATTAACCCATTAAGTATACGTTGTTCCCCTCTATTCTAGTTCAACTTATCACATATGCTCAGTTGGTAGTCCAAGCACATACGCAACCACGCTTTTGCCAAATCTTCCATGCTTCTAGACATGTAGTATGGGGTCTACATCAAGAACAATTAAGACTTTCTATTGGACCATCAAGATATTTAATTGATAGAATATCCTATGAAAAGGTCTGCATGTCAGTCAAATATAGTAAGTATGCTGACGGCCCACAAGACAGCGTCATTTGCACATTTTGCATGACATTACACAAAACGTGACATACATGTCCAGTTTGCAAAATATTGATACACATGGTGACGTAGCCCTAACAATACTTAAAAAACTTATATCAAGAAACGAAAGTATTCCCTCTAGCACCACCTAAGGCTACAACATTACAAAATTGAATTCACTACCAAGTATCGATAAGACACTTGAGCTAGCATGGATGCTTCAGAGGCCTGAGCTGATGTTTCAATGAGCAAAAGAGCTTCAAGACAACTGTCTTCTGCAAACGCTTGTAGATATCCATGTTGTGGACTCTGGTTCGCGTGAACGGGAAATAATCAAAGTATACATACATCAGTTACATGTATGGAAGTGTCATAAATTCAAATATGACCACCAAACAAGAACAAAGGTCCAATAAAAAATAATGTGTGAACTAAAACATGGATACTATAATTTCCTTCCGGCGAATAAGACCGAAAATGAAGGTGCGAAGTACACTCATCTTCAAGTAGAAAATATGGAAAATGATCCTTATAATAAAATGGCGGTGCCTAAAGGGGGAGAAATGACACAAATTAGTTATACTGAAATAAAGCAAAGAAATTATAGTAGGCTAAAGTACAATAAAGTGTGTCGATTGAGTCATCAGGTTTTACTCTATTTCCATTTTCACCATCAAAGAAAGATGTGAAATGAATGGACTAACTCCCTATTTCAATCTATAGCACCCTGGTCTAGTACTCTAGTTAGAACTCCCTCGGTAGCCATCAAAAGTTAAAGAGTTTTGAGCAGATTGTTTTAGTTGTAATATTTCACCAACAATACGTGCATGCCTCTTGATAGCATATTACTAGAAGTGGAAGGCGCACTTCGCTGCGCCCGGACATCACTCACGCCTTACAGTATGACACATTTGTATAAAATTTATTGCTTCCCGATAAAAATGATGTATCATATAATACAAAGCAAATATCTAAGTTTAATAGAAACAAGTCTATTTGCCTCTTCTTTGCACCATGTGAAGCTCATTGTCTCTTTTGGCACACATTGATATATATCTCAGTTTTTGTACGTCGGCATCTAATCACAAGACTTTATACCGACTCATACCGTCATATGTCCATACCATACCCTAGCTGGCAGCACACTCAGGGTGTGTTTGGTTGAGCCGTGGATTCTGAATAAGCTGCTATGGACTGCCAACTGTGGGAAAACAGCTGTGCGTTGAGAACTGTGGATTCTCTGAAAGTTGTTTGGTTAGAACAACTGTGAACTGTCGGTTTGATTGAAGATGTCGGTAATGCCCGTATGTATCCATGAAACCGCTTATATGCAAAATGGCCATAAAATATCGATATGTACACTAATTGATATGTAAATGCCCATTTTAGGATGGAAATTTATAATTTTTGTAAAGTTGCACGCTCATAGATAACATGAATAGAGAGATGTCCTAAAATTATAAAATATATATATAGATGATTCCATAACGATACAGGTAGCTATCCCATCTGCACCACTGAAAACATTATTATCCTAGAAACATGGTCGTGTCTCCAATTCTCCATATGCATGCATTGAGCCAAACAAAAAAAAACATCACCAGGACGTCTCTGGTCGCTGCAACGCCAGCATCAACAGGAATCCCACGAACATGGTCGCTCTTGTGTACCAGGATTGCTGCCGCCACGTGCCTGCGACCACTGCCAAACCATGGGGCGCCTGGCCATACCAAGCAAGGAACACCCGTACATGAAGCTCAAGCATCACGACATCTCGGCTTGTTGCTTCACTACGACGGTTGGTCCATCGATTCCTCGTCGCAGGTCTTCAGAGAGCGGGAGCAGGAACGCATTGGCACGACGAACAGCAGCGGCCCTACTGGGCCTGGCCTCTCCGCCGGTCGGCACACCACTGGATCCTCTCTTCTTGGTGGGAGCGATAGAAGAAACGAGGCCAGGCTCCGGAGTCCGGACCCTGCTCCGCAGGCCGGCTGCATCCACGGAAGAACCGGGAGGAGGAAGCGTGTGGGCTGGCGCGAGCTCCATGGATAAGACGCATGGATGAGAACGATCTGTACCGACGCCATGACCTCAGCAACATGGAGACCACCAGTTAACCATCCAGCACGGTTAACAAATGTGCATCCAATAAATCGGTTCTTAACAAGAACTCCGTGGACGAGGAGCATGGGATCCCCGAGACGAGGCCATCCGTGCGTCCTGGCGGAAAGAACTGGCGTAACCATGCATGCACCAGGCTCCAACAATATCCAAAATTGGAAGTCGGCGTATGCGATGGGAAGGTGGCCGCGGGGACGTTGGAGGGCGCAGACTTGGAGGCAGCCGAATGGCGACCAGATTCAAGAGGCGGTCGGAACCCTCGATGGTGGCCAGGGCAGTCCGTCCGGGACAGAGTGTCACGGCAAAGAACAGTCACTAGTGGAAACAACCCCTCTCGTCCAGGGGGCGGGGGGCAGCTGTCCCGGTTGCAACCAAATTCGGGACAAATGCCCTGCATTGGTCCCGGTTCGTGCGCCCGGGGCAACAGGAATCGCCTGGGCGCATTGGTCCCGGTTCGTGGGGGCCATTTCGGTCCCGGCTCTTGCCACGGACCGGGACCAATGCCTAGCCACAGGCCACGTGGCACGCGCATGACCTATTGTCCCGGTTCAGTCCACGAACCGGGACCAATGCCCCCTTCCCCTATATATACTGCCCCCGCCCCCCCTCCTTCCATCTTTTTTTTTTGCTTGGAGGTGTGAGAGAGTGTGGTGTTAGT
Source organism: Alopecurus myosuroides (assembly GCA_028641055.1). Classification (NCBI taxonomy): domain Eukaryota; kingdom Viridiplantae; phylum Streptophyta; class Magnoliopsida; order Poales; family Poaceae; genus Alopecurus; species Alopecurus myosuroides. The sequence continues at coordinate 479,882,122 of CM054058.1, forward strand.
GTGTTTTTTTTTTACTATGCACACGAGGTGTTCGACGAAATTCCCGAGCCGCACATAAGCTCACTGAAAATGGTATCTTCGACCGAGGTTAACAAATTATCTTTTTCATCTGTAACTTATACATAAAAAATTAGTATTTGTCGATGTACTGTGGTCATCTCTGTATTAATATGTTATTGTAATGTATTTTGATAAACTTAATTATACGATGCAGCTGGATGCACGGCAGCGATGGATGTATGGTGACCGACGCACTTCCGAGTATATGGCAGGCCTGAATGCATTTCTTGCTGTAGCTCAGGCGAACAAAGATAATGGCTTCATGTGTTGCCCATGTGTTGATTGTCGGAACGTCAGAGAACATTCTTCCGAAAGAATCCTTCACGGCCATCTACTTCGGAGAGGTTTCATGCCCAGCTATAATTGCTGGACCAAGCATGGAGAAAGAGGTGTTGTGATGGAAGACGATGAAGAAGAAGAAGAAGATCCTTTGTTCCCTGAATACGACGATACTGCAATGGAAGAGAATGCAGAAGAAGGAGGTGATCAAGAACAGGCATCAGAAGAGCCCGATGATGATCTTGGCCGAGTTATTGCTGATGCAAGGGAAGACTGTGAAAACAAATTGGAGAGGTTGAAACTGGACAACATGTTACAGGATCACAAAAAATTGTTGTACCCAAATTGCGAAGATGGTAGCACAAAGCTCGGTACCACACTGGAGTTGCTGAAATGGAAGGCACAGAACGGTGTGACTGACAAGGCATTTGAGAATTTACTTCAACTAATGAAGCCAAAATTTCCTAAGGATAACGAATTGCCTGAGAGTACGTACGAAGCAAAGAAAGCTCTCTGTCCTCTAGGATTAGATGTGCAGAAGATACATGCGTGCATTAATGACTGCATCCTATTCAGCGGTGAGAAGTACGAGAATTTGGATGAATGTCCGATATGCACTGCACTGCGGTATAAGATCAGAGCAGATGATCCTGGTGATGTTGACGGCGAGCCCCCCCGTAAGAGGGTTCCTGCTAAGGTGATGTGGTATGCTCCTATAATACCACGTCTGAAACGTCTGTTTAGAAACAAAGAGCATGCTAGGTTGTTGCGATGGCACAAAGAAGACCGTAAGAAAGATGGAAAGTTGAGGCACCCCGCCGATGGATCGCAGTGGAGAAAGATCGAGATTTTGTTAGCCAAAATGATATTTATACATATTATGTGATTATGAATGGAGTAGGTGCAAGTTTGACCAATAATTTGTATTGATCGGTCAAAAGCTGGCAAGCATTGAGTGCTTGACAACTATGACCAGTCTGACTTCATTATTATTCCAACCAGCGGCACACACCCACCCACTTTTCTGTTTCTCTCTCCTCCGTATGTTGGTGATGTGTAATAATAAGCGTGGAATACATGATCATATAGTTCTGTTTGATCAGTATTTTGTATTGACCGGTAAAAAGCTGACAACTATGACCCATATCCGAGTATGAGATAACTGTAGGCAGATATTGCAGGAACATTTCGAAGTGATAGTACGGATACCATCCTGACAGATATGGCAGGATTATAACTACTTTGGAGATGTAGTATGTGTTGACACACGGTATAGAACAAGTGATTATGGCAGGCCTCTATTGTTATTCATTGGAGTTAACCACCATAAACAACCCAAAAAAGTTTTGACTGACTGCTTTACATCGATAGGCCTTATGGGTGTCATATATTCCGCGCACATATTGCAGGCACACTTCGAAGTGATAGCAGGGATACCATCCTGACAGATATCCTTAAAACAGAAATAGAGCTTCGGTACTTCTTTAACAGATATGATAAATTTTTGGAGGAGAAACGTGTGGTTGGATTCCACCTTCCTAGTGACAGGAGTCCTCCTAAACAAGCTATTGGGCCACCCTACTTCTACTATGAAAATGAGGCCATAGCTTCAAAAAGTGTATGGGTGGAAATTTCCAGAAATTTGTATGACATAGAGCCGGAGTTTGTGGATTCTAAGCACTTCTGTGCAGCTGCTCAAGAAAGAGGCTACATCCATAATTTGCCAATTGAGAATAGGTCACGTCTCCTTCCTCTCGCTCCAAAGACCATATTTGAGGCATTCCCTCATTATGAGAATTGGTGGCCTTCCTAGGATCCTAGAAAGCAGCTCGATTGCTTGCAAACCCGTGTGGCAAGTTCAATTCTGATAAAACAGATCGAACGTACTCTTGCAGGCTCAAGTAATCCACCACCTCTAACTGTTCAGGGGTATGTTATGGACGAGTGCAGAAGATGGAACCTTGTTTGGGTTGGAAAGAACAAGGTTGCCCCTCTAGAGCCAGATGAGATGGAATTTTTACTCGGTCTCCCAAGAAACCACACAAGGGGAGTCGCGAAGAGAGAGAGGTACAAATCTCTTGGCAATTCATTCCAAATTGATACTATGGGTTGCCACTTGTCGGTGTTGAAGAACATGTTTCCCAATGGTGTTAATGTGGTGTCCTTATTCTCCGGTATTGGAGGAGGAGAGATAGCTTTGCACAGGCTTGGCATCCACATGAAGACAGTGATTTCAGTTGAGATAGGTGAAGTTAATAGGAGGATTCTGAGGGGTTGGTGGGATCAGACACAAACTGGCACTTTAATTGAGATTGCCGACGTGAAGTCTCTCACTAATGATAGCGTACACGGAAGTTACTATGTTTTCAAGCGGGGGTCGGGATAAAGGGAAAATACGTGTGGATGCGCAGAGTAAACCTTCGAAGGAAAACTATGGTTTTTCTGTTGTAGACGAAGATCTCAAATTCACCGTGTCAATAAGGTACAACTCGCTTTGAATTAGGAAGATCACGAGAGAAATCAAAAATTGTAACATTTTTATATTCAAATTATATACAAATGAAAAAATAATTAATAGTTTCAATAGTTAGAATAATTATTTAGTTAAACGAAAAATGGATTTAAATTAGTTTTGCAAATTCTAGCATTTTTCATGTTGGAATTTTTGTCAAATTTGAAAGTATATAGAAGTTGTTAATGTGCAAACTTAACCCTTTTCAAATTTTGGCGCTAAAAATTTTTGGGCGCGCAGGGGTGCCACCGAAATTCGAAATTTGTTTTTGGTCCCGGGCCGTGGTACCAACCGGGACCAAAGGGGCTCTAGTCCCGGTTGGTGGTACGGGCCGGGACTAGAGGCCCAGGTGTATAAAAATCGCGGCCCTCTCTCCAGGCCGAACGAACACCCTAGGGGCGGGTACGAGTGGACATGGCTGGGCGAAGCCCTGCCGGCGGCGGGAACGAGTAGACAGATCCCGCCGGCGGACAGCCGGCGGGGATGGGCTAGGGACACGGTAGACTAGGGGGGCGCACAACTTATATTAAAAAAAAGGACAGGGGCCTTGCTTACATAGATAGGGGGCGGCGCGGCCACAGGCGGCCGGCCATACTTGCATAAAGGGGCGGCGGCGCGGCCACAGGCGGCCGGCCGTTTTCTTGGGGGTAGCTAGGGGCCTTGCTTACATAGAATAGGGGGCGGCGGCGCGGCCACAGGCGACCGGCGCCGATCTAGTCGTCCTCCTCGTCGTCGGAGATGCAATGGTAGGCGGGTGGCTGCCACAGGTGGGCAGGCGGCTGGGCCGGGGGCGGAGGCATCGGGGGCGCGTACGGCGGCGGCGGGGGCAGCACCTCCTGCGGCGGCGGCGGCGGAGGGGGCAGCTCCTTCTCCGGCGTCTCCGGCGCCCAAACGCCACCGGTCCAGGCCCAGGACATGCCGTACTCCAGCCGGGGGGGGGAGCGGCTGCGGCGGCGGCTGGTCCTCGGACGCCTCATACTCGGCGTAGAGCGCGTGCCACCAGGGGGTAGACTCGGGGGGCGGCGGCGGCGGCATGGCGGCGGCGTCGGCGGTCACGACCCGCTCCTACCGCTTGATTTCGTCCTCGACGAGTGAGCGGCGGGAGGCCTCGCAGGCCTCCTCCATGCTGGCCCGGAGCTCGGGGTCCTCCTCCCCGGAGAAGTCCTCCGGGATGTCCTCGAGGAGCCACAGCTCCCTCTCCCGGCCGGGCGGTGGCGGCGGGTAGTCCGCGACGTCCACCTCGTGGGGGGCGGGGCCGGGGTGGATGGGTTGTACGGGCGGCGGGGGCCCTTTAAAAAGGCCCCGGGGGGGGGGGCTGGCATGCCAACCGCCGGCCTCAACGTGGCGGCGGTTGCAGGCGGCCATGAATGCGGGGCGGGAGCCGAGGCGTGGCGGCGGTTGCAGCTGTGGCACGCGCGCGTGGGGAAGTGGGGGCGCGGGAAGCCGAGGCGGGGCGGGAAGACGAGGTGACAGTGGCCCTTTGACCGTCCTAATTTAAGGGACCAGGCGAGCCAGCCAACGGCCGCTGGCCAGTGGCCCCTTCGAACCGTTGACTGACCATAATAAAAGACGCTGGCCAGTGGGCCCTTCGAACCGTTGACTGACCATAATAAAAGACGCGGGCCAGTGGGCCCTTTTGACAAAAAAATGTGACCAGTGGGCTTAATAAAAGACGTGGGTCTGGACGCGGTTGGGGAAGGGGAGGCCGGCTCGGGATTGGGATACAGGAGCCCAAAAGACGTGGGCCTAGACGCGGAAACTGAACGATTATATATATTTTTTTGTCAAAAAAGTATCCATCCCGGTCCCTTGAACGAACCGGGACGAACTCCCTGGCCCAGGTTCGCCACGTGGCCTATCCTTACCATCCCGGGTCCTGGAACAACCGGGACCAATGGGACGGGCCATTTGTCCCGGCCAGCCCATCCCTGTTGCACAACCGGGACAACTGGCCCTTACGACCCGGGACAAAAGGCCCTGTTTCCACTAGTGAGTCGCGCGAGGGAGCAGAGGATAGATATAAAGAACGAATCGTTTTCCACTTATTAATGGCAAGGTGGGTAATTTTAGCTAAAATTTGGTTTCCACCGCGATGGAAGCAAGGTCAAGGCTGCTGCTGATTATCGTGTCCGGAAGCAGGTTGCGTTTGTTGCACAACCTCTGCCAGCTGGCCGGTCCCGAGGGTGTGCGGCGATGATGAAGTAGACGAAGGCACATATCTCATAAGTACAGAAAAGTAAAGGAGACACAGTATAGGCAAAGTAATCTTTATTGATGTGTTTCTGTCAACTAGCTACGTACAGTCTTTGCCTCGTTATATAGATGGGATGGGCTAGATGGATAAGTACCCACTTATCATGGAGAGGGACCAGGTAAACGTGGGCTGGGTAAACCCAACGTGTGGGCTACCCTGCCACGATACGTTTGGTTCCGTAACACTCCCCCTTGGGTTTTATCCGTATAGCCATGCCTCAAAACTCCGAAAAACCCAGTGGAAAAAATATGGAGAAAAAGCACATGGTATACTATTGCTATGTTGCACGAATTTCCTCATTAAAAACCTCGTGTGAGAAACTTCATAAAAACTCACTTAAGGGAAAAAGAGTACAACTCACTTAACCATTAAGTTAAGTACTCAATCATCGGGATCAAGATTTTAGCGATGAGTTTGTGAAGATTCTCCCCCTGAACCTTACATCTCCCTAAGTCTCATCATACCAATTCCACGAACACATCTCTCGAAAGAAGATGCAGGTAATGATTTATTGAACAAATCAGTAAGATTTTCACACGACTTAGTATGTAATTTTTTTTACTTCATTCAACTTCTGCAACTCATGTGCGTAGAAGAATTTGGGGTTGATATGCTTCGTGAGATTGCTCTTCACATAACCCGTCTGGACTTGTGCAACACAAGCGGCATTATCTTCATAGATAATAGTGGGGGTTTGGACGGTGTTCAGCCCACATGACAGCTGGATGTGGCCGATCACCCGTCGAAGCCATACACACTCACGTGATGCTTCATATAGTGCAATGATTTCCGAGTGGTTCGTCGAAGTTGACACTAGGCTTTGCTTAGACGATTTCCAAGAAATAGCGGTTCCACCACAAAGGAAAACATATCCAGTCTGAGACTTGGATGTGTGCGGGTCCGATAGGTACCCAGCATCAGCATAGCCTACAACCGTGAGGTCTTGAGTTCCTCCGGCAAAACAAGCCAAGATCTTTGGCCCTTGCAGGTATCGGAAGATGTCCTTAACGCCTTTCCAATGTCTCTTGGTAGGCTCAGAACTGTACCTGGCAAGCAAATTGACGGCGAACGCAATGTCCGGCCTTGTGCAATTCGCGAGGTACATGAGTGCGCCAACTGCACTCAAGTAGGGGAATTCTGGTCCCAGAATTTCCTCCCCCTCTTCCTTAGGCCTGAACGGGTCCTTATCCTGCTGTAAAGATCTCCCAATCATCGGGGTCTTAGAAGGATATGTCTTGTCAAATCCAAATCTTTCCAACACTTTCTGGGTGTAGGCAGACTGGTGCACTAAGATCCCAGCAGGGGAATGTTCAAGTTGCAAACCTAGGCAGAACTTGGTTTTGCCTAAGTCTTTCATTTCGAATTCCGACATCAGGTAGGAACTCGCTTCCTCAATATCCTCAGGTGTACCGATTATATTCAAATCGTCCACGTACACCGAGATAATACAGAAACCATCTTGTGATCTCCGTATAAAAACACATGGGCAATCTTCATTGCGCGTGTAGCCCTTCTGATGAAGGAAATCGCTTAAACGATTATACCACATCCTACCTGACTGTTTAAGTCCATACAGTGATTTCTTAAGCTGAACACTGTATAAACCTCTGTTAGCTCTATCTTGGTTTGGGACAGGGATACCTTCTGGTACCTTCATGTATATGTCCGAATCCAAATTACCATAAAGGTAAGCGGTGACAACATCCATAAGTTTCATTGTCAAGTCCAAGTTTACTGCCATTGAGATCAAATATCTAAAGGTAATTCCATCCATGGCTGGGGAGTAAGTTTCCTCGAAGTAGACACCTGGTCGCTGGGAGAAACCTTGAGCAACGAGCCTTGCTTTGTACCTTACTACCTCGTTAATTTCGTTCCTATTTCGAACAAATACCCATTTGTGGCCAACGGGGCGCACATGGGGAGGAGTTAGACAAACAGGTCCAAACACCACTCTTTTGTTGAGAGAAAATAACTCAGCAGTTATTGCCTTCTTCCAATCTTTCCAATCCGACCTTTGCTTACAATCAGCGAGAGTGTTAGGCTCTGGGTCAAGATCTATGATTGAGGCAATTTTCTTGGCAAAATAAATGTCGACATTTGCCATAGGTGGATTAATTGACTCGCCCGAATTAATATAATTAATGGCCATTTCGTCATGGAGTGCATCAGGCACATTCCCTTCCTCCACCGGATTTCCCATTCCGGGAGCAAAGTCATTTAGCTTTCCCACTCCAATGTGTGCACACACATCTTCGCTGGGTATTTCCGTAGTAGGAAAATTCAAGTCCGGAATTTCGTGCACTGAAACGTCCGTACTTGTGCCAGGTCTCAACTGGCTCCCCTTTGCAGGGGTAGGCTGCGATAAATCTCTCTTAACCTTTTTCTTCGGGCGTCCCCGGGTACTTGGGATTGGAGAAACCGGATTCCTCGTCCTCTTAGGCCTAAGAACGGGAGCGAGTATAACGTGATTTCTCTTTGGTATTTCAACCCTTTCCGGTGCGTTGCGTGCAGGCACATGCGACTTTGTCACAGGTCTTTAAGTCACTAAAGTGATCAGGCAGTTGATTCGCTAACGAGTGCAAATCTATTATCTTTTGAACTTCTCTATTAGACTCAGCAGTGCGCGGGTCATGAGCGTGGATCCCCGTGGCTTGCCACGTAAGTTCTCGACTTTTATCATCAAGGGGTTGATTATCTCCCCCTAAAGTCGGGAAAAGATCCTCGTCAAAAATGCAATCAGCGAAACGGGCCGTATGACAGTCACCTGTCGCGGGATCCAAAAACCTGATTATGGACACAATCTCATAACCAACGTATATCCACGACTTACGAGCGGTCCCATTGCTGATCGCTGAGGGGGTGCTATTGGTACATATACCTCGCAACCGAACCTACGAAGGTGGGAAATTTTCGGTGTCGACCCTTGCGCAAGCTGCATAGGAGAATGGATGTTGTAGGCCGATGGTCGAAAGTTGATGAGATTGGCAGCGTGTAACACCGCGTGACCCCAACATGTAGTTGGTAAATTACAACCCTGAAGGAGCGGTCTGGCAATGAATTTAATTCTTTTAATCAATGCTTCCGCAAGTCCATTTTGTGTGTGGACGTGCGGTACAGAGTGCTCAAGTTTGATTCCTATTGCCATGCAATAATCATCGAACGCCTTTGAAGTAAATTCACCGGCGTTGTCCATTCGAATAGACTTAATACGATGATCAGGGAATTTATTCCTCATTTGTATGATCTGAGAGATCAACTTTGCAAAAGCATGGTTCCTTGTTGACAGCAGGCTAACATTGGACCATTTAGAGGAAGCATCGATGAGCACCATGAAGTACCTAAACGGACCCGAAAGGGGCTGAATAGGACCGCATATGTCCCCTTGGATACGTTCCAAGAACGCGGGGATTTCATCCTTCACCTTTAGGGGTGATGGTCTAATGATTAATATACCCTTAGCGCATGCGGAGCACACGAAATCATCAGGATTCGGGAAAGTTTTCACATTAACATTATGACCATTAGAGTTGTTAATTATGTTTCTCATCATCGTAAGACCGGGATGGCCTAACCTATCGTGCCAAAGGCAAAATAGTTCAGAGCTTCTAAAAACAGTTTTAAGGGTAGTGTACATGGCTAGTTCTACTATCTTAGTGTAGTACAACCCTGTAGAGAACGAAGGAAGCCTTTCGACAACATGTTTACCATTTTCATCGCGTTTCGTGATGAGTAGGTACTCCTTACCGGTGTCATCATCATGGGTTTCAATGTGGAACCCATTAACACGAATGTCTTTAAAACTTAAGAGAGTACGAGTCGCTTCCGGGTATAACAATGCATCATTAATGATCAAAGTTGTTCCCATGGGGAGTGTTATAGTGGCTCGTCCGGAGCCAACTATATGAGGACCGCAACCGGCGATCGTCGTAATACTCCCTGGAATTTTTTTGATGGACTCAAAGTACTTTGTATCTCTCAAGATGGTATTGGTGGTACCGCTATCGGCAAGGCACGTTTCCTCCATTCGGGCGCCACACGTGTTCTAAATATAGTTTCTAATTATTAAACGAGAGCGAGGAAGATGCTACAGTAATAATAATTAAACATGCAAATATTTCAGAACATAACATAAGTATCTCTATTTAAAATAATGGAATAAATGAATGATAATGAAGTCATCCAAGCGCCGATAAATGTTTAATGAAACAAATAGTATTGCTCTCATAGAGCTTACAACCAAATCGAATAAATTGTATCAAATTATTGCCATAAGATCATGAATAAATGGGCGGAGTTTAGATGGAGTCCACAAGGTAATCATCCAGCTCAGCCGAGATCTCCATCTCGCTAAGCTTCTCCTCAGTGGCTATCATGCTGGCGGCATCGGCGATGTCCAACTGTGGCGTTGGAGGGGACACGGTGTGCTCAACCTCCATGGACACGGTGGCGTTCGTGGGAACCGCCACGTGTGCCTCCACAGGTGCCCCGGTGTGCGCCACGACGGGCGCGGCGGGGGGCGTGGGGATCATCACGGGCGCCGCAGCGGGCGCCGGTGGTGCCTCCATCTGGACAAGGTGCGCCTCATGCGCTCTCTTGGCCTTGAAGGCGTCCACGACGTTCTTGGGAGCACGACACTGCCTGGAGAAGTGTAGCTTCGATCCGCAACGAAAGCAGTCTTGGGGCCTCACCTCCCCCTTACCCGTCTTTTGCTCCTTGGCCGGGTGGGGGTGGTTAGGTCCCTTCTTGCCTTTGCCTTTTCTGCCGCGCTGCTTGAACTTTGGCTGGCGCACTTTGTAGGCGCCGACATAAGCTTCCTGGCTTGGGCCCCCTACGAAAGGCTGCAAGTTGAAGTTCTTTTTCAGAACCTCATCCTGCGCCTCAGCCACCTGGAGGGCGTCAATGAGCGCCGAGTACTGCGTGAAGTTCTCCTCGCGGTAGTTCCGCGCATTCTGGAGGTTACTTGGATGGAAGGTGGAGAGAGTTTTCTCTATCTTCTCCGCGTCTGTGATTTTCGTACCACACATTTCGAGATTCGCACAAATCACGTGTAACACGGAGTTGAACGACGTCACCGACTTGTGGTCCACAAACTTCAGACGCAACCAATCCCCCTCCGTCTTTGGCTTGACGTGGTACTTCAACCTAGCGAACCTCTCTTTAAGAGCGGCCCACAGGGTTGAGGCACTTCGTTCAGCCATGTACTCGTTTTTCAACGTAGCACTCGTGTGGTGGCGGAGGAAATGCAGTGCCTGCGCATTCTCTACAGCAGTCGTGGTGCTGGGGGCCGTCGGGGTCCCCGCATCCAGCGCTCCCTTGATCTTTCGTCCCTCGAGGACGATCTCCACGTCCGAGGCCCAAGCAAGGTAGTTCAGCCCAGTCTGAGCCAACTCCTCGAATTCGCGGTTCATGATTCCGGCCGTCTGCGATTTATGCAAACATGTATCAGATTACAGCAGGTAATCGATTGCATAAAGCGATGTTGATACAAAAATTCAATATGACGGCGTTCCAAAATTTTAAATGACATGCTAACAGTGTTCTACTATGAATTAAACAATTAATTACGATAGTAAAACATGATATAAAAGCATGTATGAAGAGATATTGTGTTAAGCGCGTTCTAAACGTGAAAATTAGCCCTAAAAATGATTTTCCGAATTTATTTAGTGCCCAAATATACAATTTCAGCAAAAACAGACTATTCCAGGGGCTTACAGGCAAATTATTCAGCAGGAATAAAAATTTACGTAATTCCAGAGAAGTCCATGTGCTAAAATGTAAAAATTCAGCCCGTACACGCTTTCGGTCCGGCCCGTATCGGCAGCAGGCCAAAAACGGGCCGAAATCTGGTCTAAGCCCACCGCAGGCCTCCTCTGCCCCGCGCAGCAAATTTTTTTTTTTGGGCGCTGGCCAGACGACTATTGGGCCGTAAGCGGCCCAGCCGCGCAGCCACGCCGTGGGCCGGCCCAGATCGGGCGTCACCTACCCGATCGCATCGATCGGTAGGGAGACCGACGGGCAGCAGCCGCAGCGGGCGGCGCCGCCGGCCAGCAGGCGGGGGGGGGGGGGGCGGAGGGGCAGGAGCCGGCGCGCGCCGGTGGGTGAACGGCGGTGGCCACCGGCAGGCCGAACCCAGGGCGGCGGCACACGCGCACGCAGGACCGAGCCGGGTCTCAAGGTCGCGGTGGCGGCCGGCCGCCTCCGGGCTCGAGGCCGGCGAGGCATGGGGCGGGCGCGGTAGGCGGTGCGTTCACGGGCGACGGCGGCCGGCGGGGCGCGACGCGCCGGCAAGGGGCGGGGCAGCCACGGCGCGACGGCGGCCATGGCGGCGTGCGGCCGGGGCGGGGCAGCCACGGAGCGGCGCGGTGGCGCGGCCGGCCGCGGCGACCAGCCTGCTCGCGGCGCGGTTCGGCCATGGCGGCGGCCAGCCTGCTCGCGGTGGCGGCGACCAGCCTGCTCGCGGCGGCGATGACGAGCCTGCTCGGGCACACGGCCAGCGTGCGTCCAGCGGGGACGGGCGGCGCGGCGGCTCGCCGGCCAGTGGGCACGGGCGGAGCAGCGGTTCCGGGCGGCGGCGGCGGCAAGGTCCATGGCGACCATCAAGGACGGCGTCCATGCGCGGATGACAGCAGGTCAACCGGCGGCGACGGCGCGGCGCATGGCCGGTCATCTGTGGTACACGAGTGTGCAGAAAAATAAAGACGAAAAATCATCATGTTCATCGTCAGATCCATCTGGGATTTTGACGGCGCGTTGCACAGCCGGTGGAATCGCGGCGGTACCGTGACCAGCGGGATCACGATCTGTACCGTCTCTCCACGGTGTAGTCATCAAATCTCTCGTGATCCGGGGATATCTACATTGGCAGGCGACAGCGTGTCAGCTCGATCCCCGGGAGAGAAATCCACACCGTAGATGTGATCTAAAAATTACGCGGAACGCAAAAACGGAAAGGAAATTGCGAGACGGTTCCATTTTTGCGATCAGATCGAAGTTATACCTTCACGATTTTTGTAGAAACCCTGCTCGGTGCAGGCTCGGTGAAGAGGCGCGTGCTGATAACGTGTTGCACAACCTCTGTCGGCTGGCCGGTCCCGAGGGTGTGCGGCGGTGATGAAGTAGACGAAGACACAGATCTCACAAGTACAGAAAAGTAAAGGAGACACGGTATGGGGAAAGTAATCTTTATTGATGTGTTTCTGTCAACTAACTACGTACAGTCTTTGCCTCGTTATACAGATGGGATGGGCTAGATGGATAAGTACCCACTTATCGTGGAGAGGGACCAGGTAAACGTGGGCTGGGTAAACCCAACGTGTGGGCTACCCTGCCACGATACGTTTGGTTCCGTAACAGCGTTGAATAATCTGCTATGACATTTTTTTTCGTTTGGTTAGCGTTCAGCTTTTGCACCGCAGAAGTCGGTAGGGAAAGTCAAACCAAACGGACCCTCAGATTCCTAATATATGTACTGATGTAGCGTGCTACCCTGAATCATCGTAAATGTCTTTAGATCACATGTATCCTTGATCAACCTAGCTATGTATGTACATTTTAACGTTGCATGAGAAATAAGATATTTTCCCAAGGATCAGTGGGTTAGATTTTTATCAACTTACCGGTCTTTAGAAACAACAAAATATACGTGTCTTCTTCAAAAGAAGCATTGCTCCATGTTCCATTATCAAATAATGAAACAAAGTTGTCCTAACGCCACACACCAAGTTGGAAGCACCTCACACCTTAAAGACTAAAACATCAATGCAAAAAAGAAGTAACATCCATGTCAATAATGAAGACCCAAAATATACATATAGAATTATCCTGTAGATCAAAAATAAAAATAAAAATAGTCTGTAGATTAAGGAGAGACAACATTCTATAGATCAAACGGTTTTCTCTTTGACTGAATAGCAATCGAAATTCCTACATCAGAAAAGCTTTGACAAGAGATATTTCTACATTGCAGAAAAACAAATGGAGTATCTACAATATGTATTGTGAACACCTTAGCCTCGGATATGTCCGGGGAAATTTAATAAAAACCGCAGCCATTTCCTCTAAAAAAAATAATAAGCATGCGAGTGGGAACTAACTTTTTTCACCATGCCTTGGAAGGGTTTTTGCACAAGGTCGATGATTCGTTAGTTCAAAAACCTAGCTGAAATGTAAGTAAGATAGTTTTGGCACTGAACAAAATAATATGAGTTCAGTATTCAGTAGAACCGAACCTGGGGCTAGAATGGCTCAGAGCACACAGGCACTACGTCCACTCCGGACGCGGAAATTCCGCCTGGGCACACGCGTCCCCGCCTTATCTACCGGCTACGATCAGTGCAAGATTCGTGTAAACATATTAAGCAGAAACAACCTGTACACTGGACATCTTCCCACTCCTATGGGTATCAAAGTGTACAGGTACGGTTTGTTTTCTCGTCCCTTTCCCCGTCTCTCTCCTCCGGCGCCCTTGCCCATGACCACGGCCACCACTGCGCCCTTGCCCATTCCCTACCACCAGCGCCGCCTCCCTGCCCTCCCTAGTCTCCTGCTCCCCAACCGGCGCCGGCCTACATCCCCTAACAACGGTGATGGAATCATCCGTCCAAGGCCGCGGCGGGGCCTTCCGAGCCAGAGTCTTGTCGTGGATGGAGCGGAGGTGGAGCAGGCAAGGAGCGGCCAAGTCGTCGATGGCGGACGGCCAACTACCTCCACCGCGCAGTAGGGCGCAGGCGAGGCACTGATGGAGACAGCAGAGTCACATCTGTGGCGGATCTGCCATCTTTGGAGAGGAGTTGGTCGCGACGGCGGTCAAAGAAGGGTCCGGCACGACGGCCGTGGGAGGCCATGAAGACTCATTTTCAGTGGCGTGCATCTCGCCAGTGTGGATGGAGGCGGAGGAGTTCTCTCCTATGGCGTGCATCTTGCTAGGCCCGACCTGGAGCAAACCTCTTTCTTTTTTCTCTTCTTTTCTCGTTGGAGATTTCCCCATGTTCGTGGAGTTCGTTTTGATTTTTTCCCGATTTAGTTACTGCCATTCCGTGTACTAATCGAATTCTGTTTTATTGCCATCACGTGTACTAATCGAATTCTGTTTTGGAATACCAATTAATGTAAGAATGAATTGGTGCAGATCCAAATTTGGAATCTAAAATGGTTAGTATGCCAACATAATTTCATTGACTAATTTGGAATCTAAAATGATATGTACTATTCCGAACGTAGTTTGTACTTTTGGATTCATTGCCGATTCTCCAAAAAAGGAATTGTAAATAAATATTATTTCTGTTTGGTGGCAGAAATATGAATATTGTCCCAAAAGTTCTGATCTGAACGAACACTTAGTCACACCTACAAATATGCAAAAGATGGGGTAAGTTATGTAAATGAAGAGGGGCTTATGGACACGAATTTAATACACTCTAGGGTGTTTTCTGCAATGTACAGAAAGGGATGCACGAATCTGAAACAATGACTGGACGCATGAGGATAGGCCGGGGACACGCAACCGCGGGTGGGATTGCATTTTCGCGTCCACTCCAGCGCAGACACCGCTGCTACTACGGTAGCATCCTGGGGCTATGAACCGGAAGCATATGGAACAAAGGAGTAGAACCGAACTTGGGGCTAGAGTGGCTCGAGCACACATGCACTATGTCCCCTCCAGATAGGCACCGCCGCTACTACTGCAGCATCCAGCCCCATTCATTGCCATCCATGGCTCGCAACGCATCCCGTCGAGGACCAGGCAGCCCTGGCATTTGCCGCATGCCGTGACCGCCTGCGGATCGACTCTTCCACCCACTCCATGGACAGCAAGTCGCTGCCTCCCACAAGGGTCATTCTTTCTTTCAAGGCGTACACTCTTGACCCCGCCACCATCAACGCAACGGCTGCCGTTGCATCTTCCTCTGCTGCAGTCGGCGAGAGCACAAGCCAGTGCAGCCTTGGGCAGTCGGCGGCCCCTTATTTTGAGAAATCCTAAGCAGCTTTGGGTCCTGTTTTGAACATGTTTCCCTCTGTTTACTAGAAAGGGCAGAATAAGACTACTTATGGAAAATTGCATAATAAATTCAATAATAACCCAAAAATTATGTTTAATAGCTCAAAATGTTCAGTGAAACATTTGCTACATGTTCTCAACCTTTTCAATGCAATTTGTTTAATGTTTTTCCTAATTAAAAGTGGTGCAATAATTCAATGCTTTAATTAAACCTTTTAAATTGCAAAATTCATAACTTGGGCAATTCAAATCCAATTCCAACATGTAAAATATGTTTTCCATCCCATTTTTCATGAACTTTGCAAATATCAACTTTGTTTTCTATGTTGAATAATTTAAATTGCTAAAAACAACTATTTCTTATTTAGTGCATCTAAAATTGTCAATTTAATAACTTGCTCATCTAAAATCCAAATTCAACAAATGAAATATGTATTCCATCTAAAATTTTGTGTTCTTTCCAAATATGAATTTGCTTATCTATTTTGAACAATTAAAATGGGTGAAAACAACAAATGCTTGTGTAAATCATTTAAGAAGCCAAGTTTCCTAACTTACTAAATAAAATTTCTAAACTTGGTAAACAACATATCAAATTGAAGCTAATGTTGTTTTCTTATTGTTTTCATCATCCATGCATCATTCTAATCAACTTTCACATGATGGTTATTTGTAGATCATTTAATTCAACATTAATTCATGGGCTTTTCCATATGCAATCCAAATTGCATATGGGCCCATTTAAATATGTTTACCATGTCAACTAGTCTATCTTTGATGCATCCTTAAACCTGTCATGCATCCATATCTTGATCATGCTGAATCTTTTGCCGTAGTAGGAATTGTTGCATCCGGTGTTTGTTCGAGGTTCGTTGCTTCTTCGCGGATAGGACGTTGAGATGATGTGAGCAACGACAAGTTCTGCGGATGTACCCCTACTTGCTGGATCTCAGGCAAGTATACTCACTTGCTGCCAAATGGCTGCCTTTCATCACTTGTTACCGATTCTTTCCGTTGTTCTTCTGCTAGCCCTATGAATCGTTGCTTGTGTTCCGATCCTATCACATGTTATCCTTTAACCCTGATATAGCCTCACCTCCACACCTATAACCCCCTTGCTTGTTGCCTGTGTCTTACTAGCATGCTTAGGTTTGTTTTTGCTCGAGTCTGTTGTCCGTTATTTTCTGGTACTATATCATTATGTTCTGGGGCTCGATGTTAAACAATCAACCTGTTAATGTTTGAGGTAATAATAATTTGATGATAAGGCACCGACAGGAGGCCCGGCGTGGTTTTGAGGCCTGCTAGTGTCGACCCTAATTAGGAAAAGGGTCTTGTCTACTGATCCATGATGAGCGCACTAACCGCATGTGGGAAGCGAGTATGGGCGCCCCCCTCAACTTGATTCGATTCGCATCTCGTCCAAATCGCCACACTTAGTTCGGGCTTTCCATTTGATGCATGCATGTGCAGGTGCGAACCCTTGGCGCCAGGGTGGAACTTTTGTAGTCGGCATTTAGGGCGGCGTGGTCTTAGAGTGCTATGAGGGTCCCCCTTTTCTTCGTGGGGGCTCGATTAGCCGCGCACGCACAGCATGTGGTTCTTTGGGCTTGATGCGAAGAAGAGTTGGGTTGTGTTGAGTGCCTCGCTTGGTGGAAGTGCATTTCCATCCTGGCAGGGTATTCTTACGTGTACGGCCAAATTGGTGCATCCCTGCAGGGTTAAATCTTCTCGAGAAGCCGTGTTGTCCGCGGTTATGGATGACTTGGTGAAAGTACTGGCTAACAAGTACTCAGAACAACTTACACCTAACTAATGATAACTTGACTAGTAATAGTCTTATTGACACAATAACTTGAACCATCATTAATCCAACTGTGTGAGTTATCCTCGGATTGCTTCTTTGGATAATGGGCGAGATCCAGGATGGGTTTGTTTGATGTTAGTTGTAGTTGGTTACGACACGCTATCTTATCCCCCTCTTTTAGTCGGATGTTGTAGCGAGTCTTTGTAGTTAGTTAGTGCAGCCCGCTGCCGCTTCTTTGCAATAATCCTTTCCTTTCCGTTGAACCCAAAGTATTTGTATCTTGTGATGATTGGATACGCTGGTATCTTGTGAGTATGGTTTATCCACTTGCCAGTATTTAACCGTACTGACCCACGAATCCTTTTCGTGGCTGCATATTCCACATTGCAGTCAACAGGTTTGAAGTCTGACGACGTTAGCTTGGGAATCCCTCTGGCTTGGCCTGGGCAGGGATTGGACGCCATCGGTTATCTTCAGGACTCTTAGTCCAATTTGGATCTTGTCCGTAGTCGGACACTATGTTGTTTCTTCCGCTGTTATTTGCATCTTTGTATTGTATCAGTTGTATCCTTGACTCATTTGAGTCTTCTTGTATATATCTTTTCTGTTGTTGTTGCGGAATATTCGTGAACTGTTGTAATGTTATCACAAGTGGCAACCTGGAATCGGTTATTATGTGGATTTTGGCGGGAATGCTGAAATCTGCATAGTGCCCGATCTCGGGGCGTCACAATCCATCTCGAGCCGTTGTTCCTGCATAACATGATGCCGTTTGAAAGGATGAATGGGGTCATCAAAGGATGTGTTCGCAACAGGGCCCGTCCGGATGGAAGCATCGTTGAGGGCTTTCTCACCGAAGAGTGCATCTCTTTCTACACGAATCATATTGACGTGGAGGACCCTGTTAGTCTGCCGAGAAACAAGCACATTGGCAAGCTCGATGGAGCATGTCACAAAAATGGACATAGAGAAGTGCATGTGGATCGGGCTTGTCGACGCACCGACTTTAACAGGGCAAACTTAGTAGCTCTCCAACACATTGATATGGTCGATACTTGGGTGAAAAAACACAAGATCTCGACTAAGAAAAATTACACTGAACAAGGCAAGCGGAGGACCGAAGGAGAAATAATCAGAGAGCATAACCCTACTTTCTTGCGTTGGTTTAAAGATGAGATCGTCGCTAACCCACCTCCAAGGGATTGTGCGAAAAATAAACTATTGTACGCCTTGGCACATGGCCCCGCTCCCAACCTAGCAACGTTTCAAGCGTGTGATATCAATGGGTCACTTTCTACACAGAGGAGAAAGACAACACTTCCTATTATCAAAACTCAGGGGTAACGATGGAATCCTACACCGGTGACAAAAAGTTAAGATACTACAGAAGGATCGAGGAGATATGGGAGCTTAACTACTCTGGAGAGAAGGTGCCTATGTTCCACGTCAGATGGGCTAGGATGTCGTCCGTCAAAAAAGAAGACCAATACTTTCCAACCATGGTTATTCCAGAAGCTGGAACTTCATCAAGCGCGAACGTCACAGCGCAAAATTAGCCATGGGTATTGGCTAAGCATGTGTCCCAATGCTTCTTCATAAAAGACCCCGCAAGGCCTATCCGTGTTGTCGTGAGGAGAGGGAAAATAAATATCATCGGAATGGATGGAGTCCTTGACGGGACGAGTTCGACACGTTCGGCGACCCAAATATTGACGATGATCAAGAAGAAGATGATGATAGTCATGCAACATGCACCACAAGAAGAACCCGAACTACGCTACCTAGCACTACAAGAAATAGGTCAACTAGTGACCTTCTGCCGGTGACCGTAAAAAAATTGGTCACATATGTTGAGTCAATAGTTTGAGAGAGTGTATACATGTACCTGAGTTGGTCACAATACAAACAAAAGGGGTTTCCTTCCCTATTCTGCCATGACCGAGACCAATTTAAATGGTCATGGTGCCTCATTTGCCAAATCACCGCCTATGTGTCATAACTGGACCCACCATAGCTCAGCAGTTTTGCCTACATGTCATGGTAGAAACGGGTCCTCCATGGAGCTGACAAGGGTACTAGGCGAGCTTAGCAATTTTTCTTACATGCCATGCAAGCGGGGTCCACGTGGAAGCAGGGTTCTGCAACCTTAATTCGCATAAAAATGCGGATGGAGGGTTCGAACCCACGACTTCCATCCAGCGAGCTGCGATGCAATTCGCCTAACCAACAGGCCATCCCCTAGGTCGTGTTAACATACACAAACAATGTAATTTTTATCTGAACTTCCGGTCATGGGCCTTGGCCTCCCGCAGGTAATAAGGGTAGGCCCATTCATGGCCCTCAGCCTGGCCTAGGGAATAGAGAGGCCGGATGCACGCCCTGTCGGCCCGCTTAAAGCTTGGGCCGATTCGGTTAGCTTTTTTTCCCTTCTTTTTATTCTTTTTCTTTTATAGTTTTTCATTTTAAACTCTAATTTTAACCAAATAAATTTTATTTTATTTCCAAAAATGTCCTATGTCATTATAAAGTATTAAAAAATGTTTTTATCCAATAAAATATAAAAAACTATTTTTTGAATTTTTGAACCTTTTATGCCGATTTCGAAATACGGCCAAAATGGGGGGCATGACCGCTCATATATAGGTGTTGAATATTGATGAAATCTTGGTATATCTATGTTGAAATAGGTATTTGGGTACCTAAAAATGATTTTTGCAAAAAATAACGAGCAAACTACGAGGCACCTGTAGTTCAAATTTGGCCCGGTTTCACCTGAATCGGCTGAAATTTGTCTTTTTTAAAAGAGTTGGATGGAAAGATTTTAGAGGAATTAAGTTGAGTTTCTGTAGATAATATGTGTTCTATTAACTCTATTATTTTACTTGGTGCAATTTTGCAACATATTTTTGGTGGATGCTTCACAAAAAAACCCGTTTTCGACACTCCGGAAATGGGAAATGGTATTTTTATTCAACAAAAAATAAAACTTTCTTCGGCAACATTGTTCGTTGTTCCAATATGCATGTTTGTGTGGAATATGGGCACATTTAAAGAAAATATGCCATGGATGTGGCCATAACATCCGTCATTTGGCCCGAAAGCCATGAATCTTCGTAGATGATACCTCATTTTTGTCAACACTTTTTTGAGATAACTTCCGTATTCCAAGTTTATTATTTTTGATGGATACTAGGTTACATATAATGACACCACACGAAGGTCTTGCACCATTTCGTGTTTTTTTTTGAATTTTCTGGAATTTTCTAAGCCGGTTTCGGGAAACGGTCAAAACGGGGGACATGATCCTTCGTACCTAGGGGTTGAATCTTGATAAAATCTTGGTGTATCTATGTTGAAATAGGTATTTGGTTACCTAAAATGGATTTTTTTCAAAAAATAACGAGCAAACTACGAGGCACATGTAGTTCAAATTTGGCCCGGTTTCAGCTGAATCGGCTGAAATTTGACTTTTTTCAAAAGAGGTGGATGAAAAGATTTTTAGAGGAATTAATTTGAGTTTCTGTAGATAAAATGCGGTCTATTAACTCTATAATTTTATTTGGTGCAATTTTGCAACATATTTTTGGTAGATGCTTCAGAAAAAACCCGTTTTCGACACTCCGAAAATGGTATTTTTTAACGAAAAATAAAACTTTCTTCATGAACATTGTTCTTTGTTCCAATATGCATGTTTGTGTGGAATATGGGCACATTTAAAGAAACTATGCCATGGATGTGGCCATAACATCCGTCATTTGGCCCGAAAGCCATAAATCTTCGTAGATGATAGCTCATTTCTTGTTACACTTTCTCGAGATAACTTCTGTATTCCAATTATATTATTCTTGGTGGATACTAGGTTACATATAATGAGACCACGCGAAGGTCTTGCACCATTTCGTGTTTTTTTTTGAATTTTCTAGAATTTTCTAAGCCGGTTTCGGGAAACGGTCAAACCGGGGGACATGACCGTTCGTACGTAGGTGTTGAATTTGATGAACTCTTGGTGAATCTATGTTGAAGTAGGTACTTGGGTACCTAAAAATTATTTTTACAAAAAATCATGTGCAAACTACAAGGCACATGTAGTTCAAATTTGGCCCGGTTTCAGCGGAATCGTCTGAAATTTGTCTTTTTCAAAACAGGTGGATGGAAAGATTTTTAGAGGAAGTAAGTTGAGTTTATGTAGATAAAATGTGGTCTATTAACTCTATAATTTTATTTGGTGCAATTTTGCAACATATTTTTGGTAGATGCTTCAGAAAAAACCCGTTTTCGACACTCCGGAAATGGGAAATGGTATTTTTATTCAACGAAAAATAAAACTTTCTTTGGCAACATTGTTCGTTGTTCCAATATGCATGTTTGTGTGGAATATGGGCACATTTAAAGAAACTATGCCATGGATGTGGCCATAACATCCGTCATTTGGCCTGAAAGCCATGAATCTTCGTAGATGATAGCTCATTTTTGTGAACACTTTTTCGAGATAACTTACGTATTCCAAGTTTATTATTTTTTGTGGATACTAGGTTATATATAATGAGAGCACACGAAGGTCCTGCACCATTTTGTGTTTTTTTTGAATTTTATGGAATTTTCCAAGCCGATTTCGGGAAACTGTCAAAATAGAGGACATGACCGTTCGTACCTAGGGGTTGAATCTTGATAAACTCTTGATGTATCTATGTTGAAATAGGTATTTGAGTACCCAAAATGGATTTTTTTCAAAAAATAACGAGCAAACTACGAGGCACATGTAGTTCAAATTTGGCCCGGTTTCAGCTGAATCTGCTGAAATTTGTCTTTTTCAAAAGAGGTGGATGGAAAGATTTTTAGAGGAATTAATTTGCGTTTCTATAGATAAAATGTGGTCTATTAACTCTATAATTTTATTTGGTGCAATTTTGCAACATAGTTTTGGTAGATGCTTCACAAAAAAAATTGTTTTCGACACTCTAGAAATGGGAAAAGGTATTTTTATTCAACGAAAAATAAAACTTTCTTCGGCAACATTGTTTGTTGTTCAAATATGCATGTTTGTGTGGAATATGGGTGCATTTAAAGAAACTATGCCATGGATGTGGCCATAACATTCGTCATTTGGCCCGAAAGCCATGAATCTTCGTAGATGATAGCTCATTTTTGTGAACACTTTTTCGAGATAACTTTCGTATTCCAAGTTTATAATTTTTGGTGGATACTAGGTTACATATAATGAGACCACGCGAAGGTATTGCACCGTTTCGTGTTTTTTTTTGAATTTTATGGAATTTTCTAAGCCGATTTCGGGAAACTGTCAAAACGGGGGACATGACCGTTCGTACCTAGGCGTTGAATATTGATAAACTCTTGGTGTATCTATGTTGAAATAGGTATTTGGGTACCTGAAATGGATTTTTTCAAAAAATAACGAGCAAACTACGAGGCACCTGTAGTTCAAATTTGGCCCGGTTTCAGCTGAATCGGCTGAAATTTGTCTTTTTAAAAGAGGTGGATGAAAAGATTTTTAGAGGAATTAATTTGAGTTTCAGTAGATAAAATGCGGTCTATTAACTCTATAATTTTATTTGGTGCAATTTTGCAACATATTTTTGGTAGATGCTTCACAAAAAAAACCGTTTTCGACACTCCGGAAATGGGAAATGGTATTTTTTTTCAACGAAAAATAAAACTTTCTTCATGAACATTGTTCGTTGTTCCAATATGCATGTTTTTGTGGAATATGGGCACATTTAAAGAAACTATGCCATGGATGTGGCCATAACATCCGTCATTTGGCCCGAAAGCCATAAATCTTCGTAGATGATAGCTCATTTTGTGAACATTTTCTCGAGATAACTTCTGTATTCCAATTTTATTATTTTTGATGGATACTAGATCACTTATTATGACACCACGCGAAGGTCTTGCATCATTTCGACTTTTTTCTGAATTTTCTCGAATTTTCTAAGCCGGTTTCTGAAAAAGGTCAAAACGGGGGGCATGACCGTTCGTACGTATGTGTTGAATTTGATGAACTCTTGGTGAATCTATGTTGAAGTAGGTAATTGGGTACTTAAAAATTATTTTTACAAAAAATCATGTGCAAACTACAAGGCACCTATAGTTCAAATTTTACCCTGTTCCAGAGGAATCGGCAAAAAATTGTCTTTTTCAGAAGAGGTGGATTGAAATCTTTTACAAGGAAGGCATTTGGTTATATGTGCATAAAATGTGGTCTAGTAGTTTTAAAATTTATATTTCTTACATTTTGCAACTTATTTTTGGTATGTGCTTAAAAAAACTCATTTTTGGCACTCCAAAAATGAAAAAACTTATTTTTATTCGAAGAAAAAATAAACTTTCTTCGGCAACATTCCGCCATTCCAAGATGCACACTTGTGTCCAATATGTAAGCCTTTGCAACAAATATTTAGTAAACTCACCTTTGAAGGCACATAGAGGTATAATTTTTGTGTTGTTTATGACTTAAACACATTTATGCCTATTTATTGTATTAGCTTGAACCCATAGGCCTACAAAGCATGTTGGAGTTAAAAATACATTTTAGAATGAAACTCTTAATTATAATTCTTTGAAGATTTTTCTGTTTTTACCGAAACTAGTTAATTGTTAGTACCAAGCGTCTAACTGTTCAACGGGGCCAAAAAATTGAAGGTCCCAGCTGCAGCCACTGTGTGGTGAGATGCAAAAGTGAGAATGAAAAGCCGAATTGTTTTTGGATACGGGCGCGTGCGAGTCGCAATCGCATCCCGCGCCTCTTATGCTTAATAGATCGAAACCACCCTCCCTCCTCGCTAGGGTTTCCTTGCGCCGCCAGCACAAGAAACCCTCCTCCCTCCTGGGACAAGAAACCCTCCTCCCTCCTCACTTCTGGATCCAGCCGCCGGACACCTCTCTCGATCGAGATCCACCCATAGCGTTCCTCAATCGGTGTCGTCTTCGTCCCTCCACACCTACTCGCCCCTCAATCTGGTGTCGTCGTCGCATCCTCCTCTCTTGGACTCGGAGAGACGCCACCTTCCAACCACGTTATAGCACGGCGCCTTCCTCCAGATCGACGGCACGCTCCCCTCGATGATTCACAGGATGGGCGCGCTCCGCCGCCACCTTCTCTCCCGCAACTGTCCACGCGGCTGCGAAGGTGCGCTATGACGAAGGAGCGTTGGACGATGGTAGCTGGGTGAGTCCAGATCCGAGGAGCTCACGGCGGCGCTACCATCCACGACCGGCACTGCAGTACGCCTCTTCGACAAGGACGAATATGGTAATGGAATACCCAACTGTCTCCTCCTCTAGATCCTTTCCCTACTGACCCCCACCTCACTCGTGCTCTCGCAGACCAGAAGGAACTCGCGTCCTACGGCAAGGACGGAGATGCGCGCACCGCCTCTACTCCTAGGGTTTTTGTCGGCTGTACTCTTCAGTCGCCGCCATGGCTCGCCGCAGCTCAGGAGGTAGCCATCTTGTCCCTTCTTTCCCTATGGTTTCGTTTCCCACCGCAACGGCCCATCGATTCCTCTCTCCCCTCCCACCGATGTTGCCTAGTGAGATCCCTCCCCATCTCGCTAGTTTTCCGTACTGACTGGTGAATTTACAATTCGTAGTTCTTATTTGTGTTGTAGAACATGAACTGTTAGGTGCTGGCATGTTACTTTAGGTGCCAAAATAAATACTGTTAGGTGCTGGCATCTCTTCCATGTTGCTGGTTATTGGATCTGCATCTCTTGATTGTGCAGATTGCTCATGTTTTACCGAGTATAATAAAAGTATAATTCTCAACCTATATGCTAAGTGAGTATGAAATGTTGCAGTTAAACTGAAGATAACACATCGAAAAGAGATCAGATGACAGGTAGTCTACATCAGATATACCTTAAGAACTCCAACTGACAAGCTTAAAGTGAGCTATACATGAGAACTCACCCATCAATTCGGATGAAGACATTGAGGTTTTAATGTTACTCAAAATTTGCTTGCACTGCGAAATTTTGTACCAGCTACTTTACTTCATATGGAGCATTTTAATTTTTTAGTAAAACATCTGTGCTGGAATCATGTGTTCTTTTGCTATAATCTTAAGCTATCAATTTGTACTAAAACATGGTACGCGTCCCATTATCAAGCCTGTTTCATAAATGCAATCAGTTATCTATTTTGCTCATTATCTTAAGCTATCAATTTGTAGTAAAACATGCTATGGATGCAAATCTGGTGTGTGCATAGGCAGTAGATGTTATAGGAAATGGGTGTGCTCAGTTTCTTGATTTGTTTGTTTTTTATGCATATGAAGCACCAATCCCTGTTCGCAATGCTTATGTCTGTTGTAACACCTGGGGTGTTACCCTAGATAGAAAGTTGGTTGTTGCATTGCATCACATGCATCATATGCATTGCATCATGTTTTCAAAACAAATCTCAAATTTTCAAACCAAATTAAACTTTCAAACATTGTCCAAATTTCCAATTTAATAATTGCAACCAAACAACTCCAATTGTTTTCAATAGTTTGAAGTTGATGTAAATTGCTTGTGAATAAAATTCCTTTTTATCCACACCCTAATGGCAATTTAAATTTAAAATCAATTCATAATTGACATGTTTCAAATTGTGGTTTAGACATTAATTTCTTGCAAACAATTGAATTCAACAGTATTTTCATAATTGCTTGAGCTTATTAAATAGAATTTGTTGATTTCCAAAATTTCCAAATCAAACTAATAATTGAAATCCAACTAACCATTTAAAACCAAACTAATTTTCCAAATTATGAAAATCATTACCAACCTTGCTTTTACTCACTGTTCTGCAATTAATAAAAGTTTAATTATAAAATAAACCCCCCCCCCCAAATTCTATTCCTATCTCTCTTTCATCCTTACAAAAAATAATTATAAGGAAAAAAATAAAAAATAAAAAGAGAGGAGAGAGGCAGCCAGCCTTCTCCCTTTTTCCCTCAGCCACCTAGTGGCCCATCCCCCTCTGTTCTGTTTCGGCCCAGCCCACTCCACCTCATCTTCCTCGTACGGACAGAGGAGAGGTCGCTGTCATCTCCCCCCTCCATGGACCCCCCCAACTGCTCCTTTCCCCCTCTACAAGAAGATGCCGAGGAGGCCTCCAACCCTAATCCTCTCTTCTCCACGCCGCCGCCACCTTCCCATCTCCTCCACCTCCCTCTCTCTCTGAGTTTTTTTTTCTCTCCCACCACCGAACTGCCATGACCGGAGGAGGGAGATCTCCACGGCGACGGGGAAGGAGTAGGGGTCACGGGCTGCCGATCGCGGGAATGGAGCGCCGCGATTCCCTCTTCCTTGCCATCCCCTCAGCTTCCCCCGAGGACCACCGGAGCTCCGCCGCCATCGCCGGGTTCGCCACCGTCGACGCCACCGCTGCAGCACCTGCTCCCTCTGTTCGACACAGCGAGGTGAGCCCTCGCCCTTCCTTCCCACTCCCTCTCCTCTCTGCCCCTCGTGGCCCACGCACACGGAGCACCCACCGCACACACACAGCACTCGCGCCGCGGCGGCGGAGCAGCGAACCACCGCAGCGATCGCCGGCCGTCCCTGTCCGCCCTGCTGCAACCTGCACCTGTTCTGTTTCGCGTTCAGTTAAAATCCGCTCTAACTGCACCTTATTCCCCCCACCAGCCCCTACCCTGTCACGAATCTGAACCATACCGCACTGCAGAACACCTTGCGTGCACACCCTGGGTCCTGGGTTCGATCCCCAAGCCACACCCTTTTATTCTCTGCTTTTTTTTTCTTTTCTGCCCGAATTTCAGAAACCTAGATCTGAGCCATTACTTCAAAATCAATATAAAATTAAATACTACTCCAATTTGAATGATTCAAAATCCTGTGGCTTCATAATTCTGTGCTCTTTCTATTAATGTCAAGTTTGCAATATGTTTCTGTAACAATTTCTGCACTAAATAATTAATTACTGAAAATGCAATAAAAAGTGGAAACTTTGGAATTTCATAACTTTAGTTCTACTCATCCAATTTAAGCAAACTTGGGCTTTAAAATTTTGTCTTAACAAACGCTACACATTGGTATTTTATTTGGACACAATTGAATTAAATTTGAACATGTTTTCCTCTGTTTACAAAAAGGGGCAGAATAAGAATGATTATAAAAACTTGCATAATAAATTCATTAATAACCCAAAAATTATGTTTGATAGCTCTAAATGTTCAATGAAACATTTGCTACATGTTTTCAACCTTTTAAATGCAATTTGTTTATTGTTTTCCCTAATTAAAAATGGTTCAATAATCCAATGCTTTAATTAAACCCTTTAAATTGCAAAATTCATAACTTGGGCAATTCAAATCCAATTCCAACATGTAAAATATGTTTTCCATGCAAAATTGAATGAACTTTGCAAATATCAACTTTGTTTGCTGTTTTGAATAATTTAAATTGCTGAAAACAACTGTTTCTTATTTAATGCATTTAAAATTGTCAAATTAATAACTAATTCATCTTAATTCCAATTTCAACAAATAAAATATGTTTTCCAATTAAAATTAAATGCTCTACACAAATATAAATTTTGTTATCTGTTTTGAACAATTAAAATGGGTGAAAACAATAAATTCTTGTGTAACTCCCTTAAGAAGCCAAATTTCCTAACTTAATAAATAATTTCCCAAACTTGGTAAACCCTATTTCCAATTGGTTCTATTGTTGTTTTCCTCATCCATGCATCATACTAAACCACTTTCACCTGTTGGTTAGCTGTAAAACAATTGTTTCAACCATAATTCATGGGCTTTCCATATGCAACCCAAAATTGCATATGTGTCCATTTAATTGTGTTATCATGTCAACTAGTTTATCTTGATGCATCTTTAAACTTGTCATGCATCCATATCTTGATCATGCTGGATCTTTTGCCGTAGTAGTAATTGTTGCATCCGGTGTTTGTTCGAGGTTCGTTGCTTCTTCCCGGATTGGACGTTGAGATGATGTGAGCAACGACAAGTTCTTCGGATGTACCTCTACTTGATGGATCTCAGGAAAGTATACTCACTTGCTGCCAAATGGCTGCCTTTCATCACTTGTTACCGATTCTTTCCGTTGTTCTTGTTCTAGCCTGTTGATTCGATGCTTGTGTCTCGATCCTATTATATGTTTACCTTGCAGCCATGATATAGCCTTCCTTCCACTTCCTATTAACTGTTGTTTGTTTACCCTGTTGGCCCTCGTGTCGTAGTTGCATGCTTAGTGTTGTTTGCGCTCAAGTCTTGTTGTTCCTTTCATATCACCTGTTTAGTTGATAGTTGGGTTTCAATTCAATCAACATGTTAATGTTTTGGGTAATAATAATTTGATGATAAGGCACCGGCAGGAGGCCCGGGTTAGGGTTTTGGAGCCTGCTAGTGTCGAACTTAATTAGGAAAAGAGTCTTGTCTACTGATCAATGATGAGCGTGCTCACCGCATCCGGGTGGTAGTATGGGACCCCCTCGACTTAGAACTGATCTGCAGCTTGTCCGAAGAGCCACACTTAGTTCGGGTGTTCCATTTGCTCCTTGCATAATGGGTTGATCACCCATGGTTACTGATGATGATGATGATGCATATAGGGTGAGGCCCGTAGTGCCGGGGTGTTGTGTCCTGCGGGAGTTTTGCACACCTGCGCTGAGTATTCGGCTGCGTGGCTGGGACCTTATAGCTCCGTGGCTCCTAGGATGGGTTGTAGAGATGGTTTGGGCCGTGTCAAGCCAACCTGAGTTTTAGTTGGTGGCTTGAGTGTGTACGGGTACTGGAGCACACCCTGCAGGGATGAATCTTCTCGAGAAGCCGTGTTTTCCGCGGTTATGGATTACTTGGTGAAAGTACTGGCTAACAAGTACTCAGACAACTTACACCTAATCAATAATGATTTGACTAGTAATAGGCATATTGTCACAATAACCTGAACTTCACCCTAATCAACAGTGTGAGTTATCCTTGGGTTGCTTCCTTAGTAGGGGGTGACATTGGATGGGTATTGTTTGGTGAGTAGTTGTAGTTGGTTCCGATACGCTATCTTATCTTCTTTATGTTAGCCGGAAGTTGTAGTGTGTTTCTGTAGTTGGTTAGTGCAGCCCGCTGCCGCTTCTTTGCAATAATCTTTTCCTTCCCGTTGAACCCAAAGTATTTGTATCTTGTGATGACTGGCTACGCCGGTATCTTGTGAGTATGGGTTATCCACTTGCCAGTACTTAACCGTACTGACCCACAAATCCTTTTTCGTGGCTGCATATTCAACATTGCAGTCAACAGGTTTGAAGTCTGACGACGTTAGCTTGGGAATCCCTCCGGCTTGGCCTAGGCAGGGATTGGACGCTCTCGGTTATCTTCAGGACTCTTAGTCCAATTTGTATCTTGTCCGTAGCCGGACGCTATGTTGTTTCTTCCGCTGTTATTTGGATCTTTGTATTGTATCAGTTGTATCCTTGACTCGTTTGAGTCCTCTTGTATATATCTCATTCTGTTGTTGTTGCGGATTATTCGTGAACTATTGTAATGTTATCACAAGTGGCAACCTGGAATCGGTTATTATGTGGATTTTGGCGGGAATGCTGAAATCTGCATAGTGCCCGATCTCAGGGCGTCACATCTGTGAACCAACATTCTTGCACTAGTAGAAATGTTGCTATTGAACCAACTCACACTGTTAAAATCATGTTCTTGTGTTCCTGTTTGCAGACCAATGATGCGGTCTTGGAGCCCACATCTAGAAGTGGTCTCGTAGCGCCTCCCCGTGCAACCTCGAGCTGTTGCTACCGGCAAGTGCTCTGCTGGTGCTGCTGCTTCTGGGCTGGCCGTGGCCTCCAGGTGCTGCCAGTGTTGTCCTGGACTGCGCCCTTGAGCTGCTGCTTCTGGGCTGGTTGTGGCCTCCAGCTGCTGCCGGTAAGAGCTCCAGAGCTGCTGCCAGTGTTGTACTGGACTGCACCCTCGAGCTGCTGCTGCTATCCACAGCTCCAACCAGCTGCTGCAACTAATTTAGGACCCCATGGTATTGTTATATGACTCTGACACAATGCTGCCATCTATTAATTCTGTTGCTTTATCAACATATGGAAAGATGGATTTCTTCCCTTTGCCTGCGTATAAACAAAACAAATAAACTATATTGTCTTATAACTATGTTGCATATATATCCACACAACAAATGTATATTGATTATATGCTACACATATCGCCAATGTTTCTGCCTCTGCTATCTCTGTGTGTCGCCTAACCATGTATTGGTTTATACTGTTTGCTTATACTTAATTAAGTTTGAGCCTTATGTTAAGCCTAGCCTGATGTCTTTGTTATTCTTCAAGTCAACAACTCATTGGATGTATTGTTATTATGGCTATAGTTTGTATCCATATTAGCATTTGATTGGGATTGAGCTGTAGCACTGATCTTCCCATGCCAATAACTAGCTATCTATTGCTGCAGGAGCTATGTTGCCGACGGCGTGGCGGACGGGCTAGTTGACAACCTTGAAAATATGGCCTTGCAAGTGCACATGTACATGCAGCGGCTGATTTCTCACTTTAAATTGTGGCTGTTGCCTTCTCTGGATTAGGCAAGTCTTCAGTTTTTCACATTCTATCCTTAGCTATGTGATTGATAGGTCGCTGTTACATGACATACTGTTGTGCAAACCTCCTGTTTTCATGTGTACAATTATTGTTGCACTCCTGAAATGCTACTATTTGTTCGATTTGCTTTAATTGTCATGCATGGTTACATGTTCATCGAATCCTTTTGTATATCCAGTTGGTTGAGAGATTGTTGTAACTGATCAAGCAAATTCGTCGCACTAGTTATACATTTTTTTCTCAAATGTGCTAGTAGACTCTTGTTGTACCTGATCAAATCCTTTTGTATATCTAGTTTATGGAATCCAATATTAATCTCGTAACTTTTCTAGTAGACTAGCAGAAAGCATGCATGCATGGATGCAAATGTGTTGTGTGCGTAGGCAATGTATCTATAGGAAATGGATGCATTTTTTGATTTGTTTGCTACGTATGCATACTTAATGATGAAACTTGTATATTTCAGAGAAATTAAATAGGAATTGCTCCTCTATGTATTTTTGGTAATTTTGTTTACTTCCTGTTGAATGTGTTAATAGTGGTGAAAGAATGCATGTATAGCAGATGGAAACGATGGTACTTAGAAGTTTTTGTCTTAGGTTTATTTACTTGTTCTTTTTACAATGCATTGCTTTGATTGCTGTAGGGTAAACCAGAAGTCTCCCTGTTAAGTGAAGGCTGTTGCTTTAACAGAAGATCTGAAGAAACCTGGAGATGCCAACCGCAGTTTTAGAAGATCCAATGCTACATTTCTTTGTGGAAATCTGTCTGTTTTTTGATTTTTTGAACACTTTGCTGGATATAAATTGTAATTAGACATGTATCTTTTGTCTTGAATATTTGATAGAATTATTCATGGATTTTTAGCATTTCGTGCGAATTATTAATTTTTTGTTATGTGTGTAATTGATATCTGTGTGTTTGAATTCTACTATTCCAAATAATACTTGGTCTCTCAAAAGGCAAAGGCCAAAACTGTACTGGTTTTCAAAAAGGCCATAGTCCGCAGGAAATGCTCTGCAAAAGCCCATGGCCCAGAACAAAAAGCCTGATCGAAATGCACTACCAAAAGGCCATGGCCCAGTAAAAAAGGCATGGTCAAATAGACTGAAAAATGACATCGACCAAGAAAATAAAAAGGTTTTTTTAGGCTTGGCCCATGTAGACGTCTAGAATTGTGTGGGATTTTTGAAAATGGGCTCAATTATTGGGCTAGGCCCATATAAAAGGCTGGAATGGACCGGGCTTATTCTATGCCATGTCAGCTTTGCCACGTTGGATGTGATGTGGCTTGGAAAGACTGCGAGTGACCAAAAACATAGGTCACATACTCCAAGACCTTTTATTTTGGCTATAAAAGGTCACATGCGTTCATTTGCGACGCTCGTAACCTGACCAACTGATTTTGGTCACCGGAAGGTCGCAAATGAACACATGTGACCTTTCAGTGACCTATATTGAGAGTCACAAAATAGCATATTTCTTGTAGTGTAGGCATGGTATTCCATTCAAAAGAAGAAGTCATGATGTGGGGCTAAATTATGCAACTGCGACCAAAAAAGGCAAAAAGGTCAAACGCTGAGAAACTATGTATATATATGTCTGCCTTGTATGCGACGAAACTATGTATATGCATGGATCAACTGGTCTAATGTGCACTTATTATAAATTTAATGTACCTTGATCTGTATTTGAAATGTGTGGAGTTATTATTTGAAACATAAAGGAAAAATGGAAAACAGAATAAAACAATAGAAAACATAAAGGAAACAATGGAAAGCAATAGAAAACAATCGAAAACATAAAGGAAACAAGAGAAAACATAATAAAACAAGAGAAAACAAAAAGGAAACAAGAGAAAACCAAATAAAACAATAGAAAACATAAAGGAAACAAGAGAAAGCATAAAGGAAACAAAAGAAAACAAAAAGTAAATAATGGAAAACAAAATAAAACAATAGAAAACATAAAGGAAACAAGAGAAAACAAAAAAGGAAACAAGAGAAAATAAAATAAAACAATAGAAAACATAAGGGAAACAAGAGAAAACATAAAGGAAACAAGAGAAAACAAAAAGGAAATAATGGAAAACAAAATAAAACAATAAAAAACATAAAGGAAACAATGGAAAACAGGAAACAATTGAAAACATAAAGTAAATAATGAGAAACAAAATAAAACAACATAAAACATGAAGAAAACAAGAGAAAACAAAAAGAAAATAAAGGAAAACAAAATAAAACAATAGAAAACAAGAGAAAATAAAAAGGAAATAATGGTAAACAAAATAAAATAAGAGAAAACAGAAAGGAAATAAAGGAAAACAAAATAAAACAATAGAAAACATAAAGAAAACAATAGAAAACAAAAAGGAAATTATGGAAAAAAAGTAAAACAAGAGAAAACAAAAAGGAAATAATGGAAAAACAAATAAAACAACAGAATTTGTATAATGGAAAACAAAATATAACTATAGAAAACATTTTAAAATTTGTATTATATGGAAATGCACACATATGCATGTATTTTCAAATAAACATATTATTTAAATGCATGTATTATTTATATGCACACATATTATTTGAAACAAAATAAACTAAAGAAAAAAATGAAAAAAATGTAGCGCTGGCGAACAAACCAGCTGGTTCGCCATCGCAATGTTACCGTCGGGCGACAGTCCCGGATCGCCAGCGGTAACTTAGAGCTGGCGAACCAGCTGATATGTTCGCCAGCGGTACGCCGCACATGTGTGTCACTTACAGGCGGACCCTCCCTGCCCTCTCCATACAGACGAAAACACTTAGCCGTTTTTCGTATCTCCCTCGCGCGGGCAACTGCCCCGTTGACGACCGCCTGCCCCTCGCCGCTCGCCTTCGTCCGTCTGCCCTCCTCGCCGGACATCGACCTTCCCTCTACGTGCACTGCCCCTCCCCTCTCCTCTCTTCTTCCTCCTGCGGGCGCGACACCCACGGCCACCTCCTGCCCCGCTCGCCGCTGGCCACCTCCACTGCCACTCTCCGACCACCTCCTGCCCCGATCGCCATCGACCACCTCTCTGCAGCTCCCACACGCCTCCCCTGCGGCAGAGCTGCCACTTCTAGGTTGCTGCTACTCTCTACCACGCCTAGCACACCAGGTGCTCGACAGAAGGTGTGCAAGAGAGAATTTTGTTTTTGTTTTTTATGCATATGGATGCAGGTGTGGATGCATATGGATTGTGCAGTAGGTGTTATTGGTGAGGTAGATGGCGTGGGTGGTGTAGGTGGCAGTGATGGTGTGGGTCGGTAGTGTCGATGGCGGGTGGTGTCGATGGTGGGTGGTGTCGGTGGCGGTGATGGATGGTGTGAATGATATGTGCCCACCTTCGTGTGGATGACGATGGTGACGATGGTGTGGATGGTGCTGTGGGATCGTGTACGGATGACGACGGTGATGGTGGTGTGGATATGTGCCAACCTTTGTGTGGATGACGTGATAATTGGATGGGATTATATGAGGGGTGGGATTTTATGTGCAGGTTCCCCACGTGAGTCCCTATTGACCGAAATGTTGATTAATTTTCATTCCGGCAAATTTGGGTACTCCATTTTTGATATGTTTAGCAAAGGTCATGCCGAATTTTTTCGTGAATTTTGACATGACCTTTGCTAAAAATATCACATATTAGAGTGCACGAGAAATTTGGACTCATATGGCATATATATCGTTTAAATTGCAGGATATGTTAAACTAATTTTCGCTATTCTCTCCTTAGATATGGCTCACAACGACGAGGCGGGTGGTTCTAGGACCGGACACGGGGACGACGATGTGTGGCTCTCTATGCTTGGCGCCGGAGGAGGAACCCTAGTTCTGGGACCGAAGCCGGAGACGCAGGGCGATGCAGATGACGAGATGGAGGAAACCATTCGTCAGGAGGCGCCGCGCACCGATACATCGGCCGGAGAAGGTCAAACCGGTAGTGGCACCAGGGATGCCACCTCCGGTAGCGAGGCGTCGTGTAAGCGCAAAGAAAGACGACACAACATGCTCGCCGCCGTCCGGCAAGACTTCATGGTAGTGGACCCCAAAAGCGGTGCTCCTGTAGAGCCGGAGACGTACGCTAAGGAGTATGGAAACCAGATAGGCTGCATTGCTCAAGACTTTGGCAACGTTAATACGGGCTAGATCCGAGATAAAGAAAACAAGGCTATGGACGCCCTACTGATTGAGAAGCTGCACACACGGTACAAGTTCCCGGATCCTTACGACAACCAGGACCTGAAGAGCAATCTGGTCAACTCGTTAGCACTCGGAAATTTCACTAAGGCGTTTACGACTTGAAGATCCAGTTTGAGGCAGATGATTGCGAAGGGTAAGGGTTTTGATGAGATCCATAAAATCTGGCCCTCCATTTCTGAGGAAGACTTGGCCACATTCAAGCTCGATGAACTCAAACCGGAAAGGGCGGCGCTGAGTAAATGGGGAAAATATTTCCGAGAAAAGAACATTGGTACGCACAATATCGGAAACCGGGGTTATCTTGGGAAGCAGAAAGTTTGGGCTAAGCAGGATGTAGACAGAAAAGGGCCGAACCCGTATGACAAGATCGCCGACCCGTAGGTGAGAAATTTTGTCAGGACCCATTATAGGGAAGATTCCCAAAAGCCTGACGATCTTATGTTGAACGAGAAGGTCAAAGAGCTCGAGAAGAAATATCTCGAGGAAGAAGAAAAAGAACATCTATCTCAGTTTGACGCGGGGTCCTCGGCGACGATGAACAAGGACCCGTATGACACCCCTTTTATTAGGGCGCTTAACGCGACGAAGAGAGTGGCCATAGACAAGAAGCCGCATTGTGGCCATGTGCATGGCCTCGGAAACGGTCATCGGCATGTGCACTACTACCTAGACACTAAGGAGAAGAGAAAGGAGAGGAACAAGGTCCCGCAGAAGACGATCGACGAACTTGTGAATGAGAGGGTCAACGCGCTCCTCCCTAGCATCTGTGCGTCCATCGCTCAGTCCTTAGAGCCTTGGATGGAAGGTGGCGGACAAGGGGCTCCCACTACCGAATTCTGCGCGGTCTGGGACGTTTCAATACCGTTGCGGATGGGCTCCAAACCGTCGCTAAGGGCAATCCGGTATGTTTTGCGCGACGGAATAAAAACGTATCAGATCGACTGTCAGGGACGATTCTGCACGTTTATATGAACACTAAACTGTTACGGCTATCCGCAACTTACAACAAATCGTCGCCACCAGTTGGGCCGTCCGGACCAGGCCCAATAAGCATTCACGTTTTTATTTCGTCGCTATGAGGCGACACGTGACAAAAGAGGTTCTAATGGCCGTTAACGTAATCAGCTGACGTGGCAAAACGTGGGAACGTTTTTTTTACGTCAAAGCAGACGCCTACCGAACGGGAGTTCTTGTACCTGCTAGAACGGCATCTGCTCGAACTTTTGTTTATTAGAAAATAAAATATGAACTCACAATGTGCAACAGAAATGTACCCACCGGTTGAGAAACCACCATAGTTGGATGATTGCTCGCGCTAGTAAGACAGCTTTGACTCTTCTTGATCGTGATCTGGTGATCGGTCACACCCTCTTTAGAGGTTCTAGGCCCTGCCTATTGAGTCATCTACCACAGAAACAGAGTCTCGTGATGATCCAGGTACAAAAGGTTCGTC
The DNA here is from genome assembly GCA_028641055.1 of Alopecurus myosuroides. Taxonomy (NCBI): domain Eukaryota; kingdom Viridiplantae; phylum Streptophyta; class Magnoliopsida; order Poales; family Poaceae; genus Alopecurus; species Alopecurus myosuroides. Next base: position 479,918,301 of record CM054058.1, read on the forward strand.
AGGCCTGCATTCAGAGACTTCTGCCTCAGACTCAGTCTTTACCCATGAGGCGAAACCATGTGAACCAGTCGAAATACACCACACGAAAACAAAATGGTGCCACGTTGCCTTCTTCTGGGACGAAATCTGTTCGTCCCGGGCTACCCAGCGACTTTTTTCCGTCGCGAGTCTCGACCAATCAGGCGAAAGCATGTGGACCAATCAAAATACGCCACATGGAAACAAAATAGCGCCACTTCGCCTTCTTCTGGGACGAAATCTGCTCGTCTTGGGCTACCCAACGCCTTTTTTTTTCGTCGCTAAACTCGTGGCACGTGCACCAACCAAATGGTGCCACGCAACGTCTTTTCCGTGACGTTTTTTCCGTCTCGGATTTGGGTGATGTCATCACCGTGCCGGGAACGTTATTTTTACGTCGTCTAATCGCCCACTCATAGTAGGCCACGTGGGCTGGGCATACATTGCCACGTGCCGGTATTTGCCTTGACGGACTTTTACGTTACGTTACTATGATGTCGGTTTTGGTGCTATTTGGGTGGTTACATCATCGTTATAATTGCCAATTGCACACAAGCAGAAAAGGAAACCACATAACAGGCATCAAATAATTAGTTTTTCCCACAAAACATCAATCCAACATACAGAATCACAGTTTCAAGGACCACGCATCTGCTCAGCCAGCATCTCAAGTAGGGCAACTCCTTCTAGTTGAGATTTCTTTAGCGCAGCTTGTTGCTTCCGAATGTCTTCCATATCCACTAAAAACTTCAGCCTCAGGTGCTCGGTTGCGGTGGCATTAACAATGTAATTTAACGTGTTATAGTTAGTGCGGGGTGGCATTTGATGCGTAATTATATTGAGGTGTGAGTGTGTGACACCATGCCACCACAGTAACCTTAATAGTAAGCGTTAATTGGACATAGGCCACTGCAATTTCTAGCTATTTGAGAAACGCCACTCCAACTTTCATCTTTTGAAAAACGCCACTATAATGCTCCATACATTCCATAGATGCCATTATACCCACTTTAACACGTATATCAACTAATATACTTAGGTATTCCTGCCGTATGTACGTATACAGGATGGGCCTAACCTGAATATCAGGCTTATAACAAAAGTGCGATAAAATTTTGACAGAATAAAATTGAAAAAAACATGCGATAACATTTTGTGGAGAAAATAAATCTAAACTGAGCTCTAAAAAAAACAACTTATTTGATGCGGAATCAACATTCAAGTGACACCAGGTTGATGCGTACAAGAAGTTAGGAACACAGTCAATAATCCATATGCATACTTATGTTAGAGTACAGAAGTTAGGTTAAAAAAAACTAAACACGTGCGGCGTGCACATGTGATACTATTTTTTCCATGGAGTCCATGTGTGGCTGATTTCGAGGTGTCTAAAAAAACTTGATTGACGTGGGACCCACCCTATATGTAAATCATAAATACTGAGTATATTGGTCTGTATATGTGTTAAAGTGGGCATAATGGCGTCTATAGAATGTATAGAGAATTGCAATGTCGTTTTTCGAATGATGAAAATTACAGTGGTGCTTCTCAAATAGCCAAAAATTATAGTGGCATCTATCTAATTAACCCATTAAGTATACGTTGTTCCCCTCTATTCTAGTTCAACTTATCACATATGCTCAGTTGGTAGTCCAAGCACATACGCAACCACGCTTTTGCCAAATCTTCCATGCTTCTAGACATGTAGTATGGGGTCTACATCAAGAACAATTAAGACTTTCTATTGGACCATCAAGATATTTAATTGATAGAATATCCTATGAAAAGGTCTGCATGTCAGTCAAATATAGTAAGTATGCTGACGGCCCACAAGACAGCGTCATTTGCATATTTTGCATGACATTACACAAAACGTGACATACATGTTCAGTTTGCAAAATATTGATACACATGGTGACGTAGCCCTAACAATACTTAAAAAACTTATATCAAGAAACGAAAGTATTCCCTCTAGCACCACCTAAGGCTACAACATTACAAAATTGAATTCACTACCAAGTATCGATAAGACACTTGAGCTAGCATGGATGCTTCAGAGGCCTGAGCTGATGTTTCAATGAGCAAAAGAGCTTCAAGACAACTGTCTTCTGCAAACGCTTGTAGATATCCATGTTGTGGACTCTGGTTCGCGTGAACGGGAAATAATCAAAGTATACATACATCAGTTACATGTATGGAAGTGTCATAAATTCAAATATGACCACCAAACAAGAACAAAGGTCCAATAAAAATAATGTGTGAACGAAAACATGGATACTATAATTTCCTTCCGGCGAATAAGACCGAAAATGAAGGTGCGAAGTACACTCATCTTCAAGTAGAAAATATGGAAAATGATCCTTATAATAAAATGGCGGTGCCTAAAGGGGGAGAAATGACACAAATTAGTTATACTGAAATAAAGCAAAGAAATTATAGTAGGCTAAAGTACAATAAAGTGTGTCGATTGAGTCATCAGGTTTTACTCTATTTCCATTTTCACCATCAAAGAAAGATGTGAAATGAATGGACTAACTCCCTATTTCAATCTATAGCACCCTGGTCTAGTACTCTAGTTAGAACTCCCTCGGTAGCCATCAAAAGTTAAAGAGTTTTGAGCAGATTGTTTTAGTTGTAATATTTCACCAACAATACGTGCATGCCTCTTGATAGCATATTACTAGAAGTGGAAGGCGCACTTCGCTGCGCCCGGACATCACTCACGCCTTACAGTATGACACATTTGTATAAAATTTATTGCTTCCCGATAAAAATGATGTATCATATAATACAAAGCAAATATCTAAGTTTAATAGAAACAAGTCTATTTGCCTCTTCTTTGCACCATGTGAAGCTCATTGTCTCTTTTGGCACACATTGATATATATCTCAGTTTTTGTACGTCGGCATCTAATCACAAGACTTTATACCGACTCATACCGTCATATGTCCATACCATACCCTAGCTGGCAGCACACTCAGGGTGTGTTTGGTTGAGCCGTGGATTCTGAATAAGCTGCTATGGACTGCCAACTGTGGGAAAACAGCTGTGCGTTGAGAACTGTGGATTCTCTGAAAGTTGTTTGGTTAGAACAACTGTGAACTGTCGGTTTGATTGAAGATGTCGGTAATGCCCGTATGTATCCATGAAACCGCTTATATGCAAAATGGCCATAAAATATCGATATGTACACTAATTGATATGTAAATGCCCATTTTAGGATGGAAATTTATAATTTTTGTAAAGTTGCACGCTCATAGATAACATGAATAGAGAGATGTCCTAAAATTATAAAATATATATATAGATGATTCCATAACGATACAGGTAGCTATCCCATCTGCACCACTGAAAACATTATTATCCTAGAAACATGGTCGTGTCTCCAATTCTCCATATGCATGCATTGAGCCAAACAAAAAAAAACATCACCAGGACGTCTCTGGTCGCTGCAACGCCAGCATCAACAGGAATCCCACGAACATGGTCGCTCTTGTGTACCAGGATTGCTGCCGCCACGTGCCTGCGACCACTGCCAAACCATGGGGCGCCTGGCCATACCAAGCAAGGAACACCCGTACATGAAGCTCAAGCATCACGACATCTCGGCTTGTTGCTTCACTACGACGGTTGGTCCATCGATTCCTCGTCGCAGGTCTTCAGAGAGCGGGAGCAGGAACGCATTGGCACGACGAACAGCAGCGGCCCTACTGGGCCTGGCCTCTCCGCCGGTCGGCACACCACTGGATCCTCTCTTCTTGGTGGGAGCGATAGAAGAAACGAGGCCAGGCTCCGGAGTCCGGACCCTGCTCCGCAGGCCGGCTGCATCCACGGAAGAACCGGGAGGAGGAAGCGTGTGGGCTGGCGCGAGCTCCATGGATAAGACGCATGGATGAGAACGATCTGTACCGACGCCATGACCTCAGCAACATGGAGACCACCAGTTAACCATCCAGCACGGTTAACAAATGTGCATCCAATAAATCGGTTCTTAACAAGAACTCCGTGGACGAGGAGCATGGGATCCCCGAGACGAGGCCATCCGTGCGTCCTGGCGGAAAGAACTGGCGTAACCATGCATGCACCAGGCTCCAACAATATCCAAAATTGGAAGTCGGCGTATGCGATGGGAAGGTGGCCGCGGGGACGTTGGAGGGCGCAGACTTGGAGGCAGCCGAATGGCGACCAGATTCAAGAGGCGGTCGGAACCCTCGATGGTGGCCAGGGCAGTCCGTCCGGGACAGAGTGTCACGGCAAAGAACAGTCACTAGTGGAAACAACCCCTCTCGTCCAGGGGGCGGGGGGCAGCTGTCCCGGTTGCAACCAAATTCGGGACAAATGCCCTGCATTGGTCCCGGTTCGTGCGCCCGGGGCAACAGGAATCGCCTGGGCGCATTGGTCCCGGTTCGTGGGGGCCATTTCGGTCCCGGCTCTTGCCACGGACCGGGACCAATGCCTAGCCACAGGCCACGTGGCACGCGCATGACCTATTGTCCCGGTTCAGTCCACGAACCGGGACCAATGCCCCCTTCCCCTATATATACTGCCCCCGCCCCCCCCTCCTTCCATCTTTTTTTTTTCTTGGAGGTGTGAGAGAGTGTGGTGTTAGTGTGTTTTTTTTTTACTATGCACACGAGGTGTTCGACGAAATTCCCGAGCCGCACATAAGCTCACTGAAAATGGTATCTTCGACCGAGGTTAACAAATTATCTTTTTCATCTGTAACTTATACATAAAAAATTAGTATTTGTCGATGTACTGTGGTCATCTCTGTATTAATATGTTATTGTAATGTATTTTGATAAACTTAATTATACGATGCAGCTGGATGCACGGCAGCGATGGATGTATGGTGACCGACGCACTTCCGAGTATATGGCAGGCCTGAATGCATTTCTTGCTGTAGCTCAGGCGAACAAAGATAATGGCTTCATGTGTTGCCCATGTGTTGATTGTCGGAACGTCAGAGAACATTCTTCCGAAAGAATCCTTCACGGCCATCTACTTCGGAGAGGTTTCATGCCCAGCTATAATTGCTGGACCAAGCATGGAGAAAGAGGTGTTGTGATGGAAGACGATGAAGAAGAAGAAGAAGATCCTTTGTTCCCTGAATACGACGATACTGCAATGGAAGAGAATGCAGAAGAAGGAGGTGATCAAGAACAGGCATCAGAAGAGCCCGATGATGATCTTGGCCGAGTTATTGCTGATGCAAGGGAAGACTGTGAAAACAAATTGGAGAGGTTGAAACTGGACAACATGTTACAGGATCACAAAAAATTGTTGTACCCAAATTGCGAAGATGGTAGCACAAAGCTCGGTACCACACTGGAGTTGCTGAAATGGAAGGCACAGAACGGTGTGACTGACAAGGCATTTGAGAATTTACTTCAACTAATGAAGCCAAAATTTCCTAAGGATAACGAATTGCCTGAGAGTACGTACGAAGCAAAGAAAGCTCTCTGTCCTCTAGGATTAGATGTGCAGAAGATACATGCGTGCATTAATGACTGCATCCTATTCAGCGGTGAGAAGTACGAGAATTTGGATGAATGTCCGATATGCACTGCACTGCGGTATAAGATCAGAGCAGATGATCCTGGTGATGTTGACGGCGAGCCCCCCCGTAAGAGGGTTCCTGCTAAGGTGATGTGGTATGCTCCTATAATACCACGTCTGAAACGTCTGTTTAGAAACAAAGAGCATGCTAGGTTGTTGCGATGGCACAAAGAAGACCGTAAGAAAGATGGAAAGTTGAGGCACCCCGCCGATGGATCGCAGTGGAGAAAGATCGAGATTTTGTTAGCCAAAATGATATTTATACATATTATGTGATTATGAATGGAGTAGGTGCAAGTTTGACCAATAATTTGTATTGATCGGTCAAAAGCTGGCAAGCATTGAGTGCTTGACAACTATGACCAGTCTGACTTCATTATTATTCCAACCAGCGGCACACACCCACCCACTTTTCTGTTTCTCTCTCCTCCGTATGTTGGTGATGTGTAATAATAAGCGTGGAATACATGATCATATAGTTCTGTTTGATCAGTATTTTGTATTGACCGGTAAAAAGCTGACAACTATGACCCATATCCGAGTATGAGATAACTGTAGGCAGATATTGCAGGAACATTTCGAAGTGATAGTACGGATACCATCCTGACAGATATGGCAGGATTATAACTACTTTGGAGATGTAGTATGTGTTGACACACGGTATAGAACAAGTGATTATGGCAGGCCTCTATTGTTATTCATTGGAGTTAACCACCATAAACAACCCAAAAAAGTTTTGACTGACTGCTTTACATCGATAGGCCTTATGGGTGTCATATATTCCGCGCACATATTGCAGGCACACTTCGAAGTGATAGCAGGGATACCATCCTGACAGATATCCTTAAAACAGAAATAGAGCTTCGGTACTTCTTTAACAGATATGATAAATTTTTGGAGGAGAAACGTGTGGTTGGATTCCACCTTCCTAGTGACAGGAGTCCTCCTAAACAAGCTATTGGGCCACCCTACTTCTACTATGAAAATGAGGCCATAGCTTCAAAAAGTGTATGGGTGGAAATTTCCAGAAATTTGTATGACATAGAGCCGGAGTTTGTGGATTCTAAGCACTTCTGTGCAGCTGCTCAAGAAAGAGGCTACATCCATAATTTGCCAATTGAGAATAGGTCACGTCTCCTTCCTCTCGCTCCAAAGACCATATTTGAGGCATTCCCTCATTATGAGAATTGGTGGCCTTCCTAGGATCCTAGAAAGCAGCTCGATTGCTTGCAAACCCGTGTGGCAAGTTCAATTCTGATAAAACAGATCGAACGTACTCTTGCAGGCTCAAGTAATCCACCACCTCTAACTGTTCAGGGGTATGTTATGGACGAGTGCAGAAGATGGAACCTTGTTTGGGTTGGAAAGAACAAGGTTGCCCCTCTAGAGCCAGATGAGATGGAATTTTTACTCGGTCTCCCAAGAAACCACACAAGGGGAGTCGCGAAGAGAGAGAGGTACAAATCTCTTGGCAATTCATTCCAAATTGATACTATGGGTTGCCACTTGTCGGTGTTGAAGAACATGTTTCCCAATGGTGTTAATGTGGTGTCCTTATTCTCCGGTATTGGAGGAGGAGAGATAGCTTTGCACAGGCTTGGCATCCACATGAAGACAGTGATTTCAGTTGAGATAGGTGAAGTTAATAGGAGGATTCTGAGGGGTTGGTGGGATCAGACACAAACTGGCACTTTAATTGAGATTGCCGACGTGAAGTCTCTCACTAATGATAGCGTACACGGAAGTTACTATGTTTTCAAGCGGGGGTCGGGATAAAGGGAAAATACGTGTGGATGCGCAGAGTAAACCTTCGAAGGAAAACTATGGTTTTTCTGTTGTAGACGAAGATCTCAAATTCACCGTGTCAATAAGGTACAACTCGCTTTGAATTAGGAAGATCACGAGAGAAATCAAAAATTGTAACATTTTTATATTCAAATTATATACAAATGAAAAAATAATTAATAGTTTCAATAGTTAGAATAATTATTTAGTTAAACGAAAAATGGATTTAAATTAGTTTTGCAAATTCTAGCATTTTTCATGTTGGAATTTTTGTCAAATTTGAAAGTATATAGAAGTTGTTAATGTGCAAACTTAACCCTTTTCAAATTTTGGCGCTAAAAATTTTTGGGCGCGCAGGGGTGCCACCGAAATTCGAAATTTGTTTTTGGTCCCGGGCCGTGGTACCAACCGGGACCAAAGGGGCTCTAGTCCCGGTTGGTGGTACGGGCCGGGACTAGAGGCCCAGGTGTATAAAAATCGCGGCCCTCTCTCCAGGCCGAACGAACACCCTAGGGGCGGGTACGAGTGGACATGGCTGGGCGAAGCCCTGCCGGCGGCGGGAACGAGTAGACAGATCCCGCCGGCGGACAGCCGGCGGGGATGGGCTAGGGACACGGTAGACTAGGGGGGCGCACAACTTATATTAAAAAAAAGGACAGGGGCCTTGCTTACATAGATAGGGGGCGGCGCGGCCACAGGCGGCCGGCCATACTTGCATAAAGGGGCGGCGGCGCGGCCACAGGCGGCCGGCCGTTTTCTTGGGGGTAGCTAGGGGCCTTGCTTACATAGAATAGGGGGCGGCGGCGCGGCCACAGGCGACCGGCGCCGATCTAGTCGTCCTCCTCGTCGTCGGAGATGCAATGGTAGGCGGGTGGCTGCCACAGGTGGGCAGGCGGCTGGGCCGGGGGCGGAGGCATCGGGGGCGCGTACGGCGGCGGCGGGGGCAGCACCTCCTGCGGCGGCGGCGGCGGAGGGGGCAGCTCCTTCTCCGGCGTCTCCGGCGCCCAAACGCCACCGGTCCAGGCCCAGGACATGCCGTACTCCAGCCGGGGGGGGGGAGCGGCTGCGGCGGCGGCTGGTCCTCGGACGCCTCATACTCGGCGTAGAGCGCGTGCCACCAGGGGGTAGACTCGGGGGGCGGCGGCGGCGGCATGGCGGCGGCGTCGGCGGTCACGACCCGCTCCTACCGCTTGATTTCGTCCTCGACGAGTGAGCGGCGGGAGGCCTCGCAGGCCTCCTCCATGCTGGCCCGGAGCTCGGGGTCCTCCTCCCCGGAGAAGTCCTCCGGGATGTCCTCGAGGAGCCACAGCTCCCTCTCCCGGCCGGGCGGTGGCGGCGGGTAGTCCGCGACGTCCACCTCGTGGGGGGCGGGGCCGGGGTGGATGGGTTGTACGGGCGGCGGGGGCCCTTTAAAAAGGCCCCGGGGGGGGCTGGCATGCCAACCGCCGGCCTCAACGTGGCGGCGGTTGCAGGCGGCCATGAATGCGGGGCGGGAGCCGAGGCGTGGCGGCGGTTGCAGCTGTGGCACGCGCGCGTGGGGAAGTGGGGGCGCGGGAAGCCGAGGCGGGGCGGGAAGACGAGGTGACAGTGGCCCTTTGACCGTCCTAATTTAAGGGACCAGGCGAGCCAGCCAACGGCCGCTGGCCAGTGGCCCCTTCGAACCGTTGACTGACCATAATAAAAGACGCTGGCCAGTGGGCCCTTCGAACCGTTGACTGACCATAATAAAAGACGCGGGCCAGTGGGCCCTTTTGACAAAAAAATGTGACCAGTGGGCTTAATAAAAGACGTGGGTCTGGACGCGGTTGGGGAAGGGGAGGCCGGCTCGGGATTGGGATACAGGAGCCCAAAAGACGTGGGCCTAGACGCGGAAACTGAACGATTATATATATTTTTTTGTCAAAAAAGTATCCATCCCGGTCCCTTGAACGAACCGGGACGAACTCCCTGGCCCAGGTTCGCCACGTGGCCTATCCTTACCATCCCGGGTCCTGGAACAACCGGGACCAATGGGACGGGCCATTTGTCCCGGCCAGCCCATCCCTGTTGCACAACCGGGACAACTGGCCCTTACGACCCGGGACAAAAGGCCCTGTTTCCACTAGTGAGTCGCGCGAGGGAGCAGAGGATAGATATAAAGAACGAATCGTTTTCCACTTATTAATGGCAAGGTGGGTAATTTTAGCTAAAATTTGGTTTCCACCGCGATGGAAGCAAGGTCAAGGCTGCTGCTGATTATCGTGTCCGGAAGCAGGTTGCGTTTGTTGCACAACCTCTGCCAGCTGGCCGGTCCCGAGGGTGTGCGGCGATGATGAAGTAGACGAAGGCACATATCTCATAAGTACAGAAAAGTAAAGGAGACACAGTATAGGCAAAGTAATCTTTATTGATGTGTTTCTGTCAACTAGCTACGTACAGTCTTTGCCTCGTTATATAGATGGGATGGGCTAGATGGATAAGTACCCACTTATCATGGAGAGGGACCAGGTAAACGTGGGCTGGGTAAACCCAACGTGTGGGCTACCCTGCCACGATACGTTTGGTTCCGTAACACTCCCCCTTGGGTTTTATCCGTATAGCCATGCCTCAAAACTCCGAAAAACCCAGTGGAAAAAATATGGAGAAAAAGCACATGGTATACTATTGCTATGTTGCACGAATTTCCTCATTAAAAACCTCGTGTGAGAAACTTCATAAAAACTCACTTAAGGGAAAAAGAGTACAACTCACTTAACCATTAAGTTAAGTACTCAATCATCGGGATCAAGATTTTAGCGATGAGTTTGTGAAGATTCTCCCCTGAACCTTACATCTCCCTAAGTCTCATCATACCAATTCCACGAACACATCTCTCGAAAGAAGATGCAGGTAATGATTTATTGAACAAATCAGTAAGATTTTCACACGACTTAGTATGTAATTTTTTTTACTTCATTCAACTTCTGCAACTCATGTGCGTAGAAGAATTTGGGGTTGATATGCTTCGTGAGATTGCTCTTCACATAACCCGTCTGGACTTGTGCAACACAAGCGGCATTATCTTCATAGATAATAGTGGGGGTTTGGACGGTGTTCAGCCCACATGACAGCTGGATGTGGCCGATCACCCGTCGAAGCCATACACACTCACGTGATGCTTCATATAGTGCAATGATTTCCGAGTGGTTCGTCGAAGTTGACACTAGGCTTTGCTTAGACGATTTCCAAGAAATAGCGGTTCCACCACAAAGGAAAACATATCCAGTCTGAGACTTGGATGTGTGCGGGTCCGATAGGTACCCAGCATCAGCATAGCCTACAACCGTGAGGTCTTGAGTTCCTCCGGCAAAACAAGCCAAGATCTTTGGCCCTTGCAGGTATCGGAAGATGTCCTTAACGCCTTTCCAATGTCTCTTGGTAGGCTCAGAACTGTACCTGGCAAGCAAATTGACGGCGAACGCAATGTCCGGCCTTGTGCAATTCGCGAGGTACATGAGTGCGCCAACTGCACTCAAGTAGGGGAATTCTGGTCCCAGAATTTCCTCCCCCTCTTCCTTAGGCCTGAACGGGTCCTTATCCTGCTGTAAAGATCTCCCAATCATCGGGGTCTTAGAAGGATATGTCTTGTCAAATCCAAATCTTTCCAACACTTTCTGGGTGTAGGCAGACTGGTGCACTAAGATCCCAGCAGGGGAATGTTCAAGTTGCAAACCTAGGCAGAACTTGGTTTTGCCTAAGTCTTTCATTTCGAATTCCGACATCAGGTAGGAACTCGCTTCCTCAATATCCTCAGGTGTACCGATTATATTCAAATCGTCCACGTACACCGAGATAATACAGAAACCATCTTGTGATCTCCGTATAAAAACACATGGGCAATCTTCATTGCGCGTGTAGCCCTTCTGATGAAGGAAATCGCTTAAACGATTATACCACATCCTACCTGACTGTTTAAGTCCATACAGTGATTTCTTAAGCTGAACACTGTATAAACCTCTGTTAGCTCTATCTTGGTTTGGGACAGGGATACCTTCTGGTACCTTCATGTATATGTCCGAATCCAAATTACCATAAAGGTAAGCGGTGACAACATCCATAAGTTTCATTGTCAAGTCCAAGTTTACTGCCATTGAGATCAAATATCTAAAGGTAATTCCATCCATGGCTGGGGAGTAAGTTTCCTCGAAGTAGACACCTGGTCGCTGGGAGAAACCTTGAGCAACGAGCCTTGCTTTGTACCTTACTACCTCGTTAATTTCGTTCCTATTTCGAACAAATACCCATTTGTGGCCAACGGGGCGCACATGGGGAGGAGTTAGACAAACAGGTCCAAACACCACTCTTTTGTTGAGAGAAAATAACTCAGCAGTTATTGCCTTCTTCCAATCTTTCCAATCCGACCTTTGCTTACAATCAGCGAGAGTGTTAGGCTCTGGGTCAAGATCTATGATTGAGGCAATTTTCTTGGCAAAATAAATGTCGACATTTGCCATAGGTGGATTAATTGACTCGCCCGAATTAATATAATTAATGGCCATTTCGTCATGGAGTGCATCAGGCACATTCCCTTCCTCCACCGGATTTCCCATTCCGGGAGCAAAGTCATTTAGCTTTCCCACTCCAATGTGTGCACACACATCTTCGCTGGGTATTTCCGTAGTAGGAAAATTCAAGTCCGGAATTTCGTGCACTGAAACGTCCGTACTTGTGCCAGGTCTCAACTGGCTCCCCTTTGCAGGGGTAGACTGCGATAAATCTCTCTTAACCTTTTTCTTCGGGCGTCCCCGGGTACTTGGGATTGGAGAAACCGGATTCCTCGTCCTCTTAGGCCTAAGAACGGGAGCGAGTATAACGTGATTTCTCTTTGGTATTTCAACCCTTTCCGGTGCGTTGCGTGCAGGCACATGCGACTTTGTCACAGTCTTTAAGTCACTAAAGTGATCAGGCAGTTGATTCGCTAACGAGTGCAAATCTATTATCTTTTGAACTTCTCTATTAGACTCAGCAGTGCGCGGGTCATGAGCGTGGATCCCCGTGGCTTGCCACGTAAGTTCTCGACTTTTATCATCAAGGGGTTGATTATCTCCCCCTAAAGTCGGGAAAAGATCCTCGTCAAAAATGCAATCAGCGAAACGGGCCGTATGACAGTCACCTGTCGCGGGATCCAAAAACCTGATTATGGACACAATCTCATAACCAACGTATATCCACGACTTACGGAGCGGTCCCATTGCTGATCGCTGAGGGGGTGCTATTGGTACATATACCTCGCAACCGAACCTACGAAGGTGGGAAATTTTCGGTGTCGACCCTTGCGCAAGCTGCATAGGAGAATGGATGTTGTAGGCCGATGGTCGAAAGTTGATGAGATTGGCAGCGTGTAACACCGCGTGACCCCAACATGTAGTTGGTAAATTACAACCCTGAAGGAGCGGTCTGGCAATGAATTTAATTCTTTTAATCAATGCTTCCGCAAGTCCATTTTGTGTGTGGACGTGCGGTACAGAGTGCTCAAGTTTGATTCCTATTGCCATGCAATAATCATCGAACGCCTATGAAGTAAAATTCAACCGGCGTTGTCCCATTCGAATAGACTTAATACGATGATCAGGGAATTTATTTCCTCATTTGTATGTTCTGAGAGATCAACTTTGCAAAAGCATGGTTCCTTGTTGACAGCAGGCTAACATTGGACCATTTAGAGGAAGCATCGATGAGCACCATGAAGTACCTAAACGGACCCGAAAGGGGCTGAATAGGACCGCATATGTCCCCTCTGGATACGTTCCAAGAACGCGGGATTTCATCCTTCACCTTTAGGGGTGATGGTCTAATGATTAATATACCCTTAGCGCATGCGGAGCACACGAAATCATCAGGATTCGGGAAAGTTTTCACATAACATTTGGACCATTAGAGTTGGTAATTATGTTTTCATCATCGTAAGACCGGGATGGCCTAACCTATCGTGCCAAAGGCAAAATAGTTCAGAGCTTCTAAAAACAGTTATAAGGGTAGTGTACATGGCTAGTTCTACTATCTTAGTGTAGTACAACCCCTGTAGAGAACGAAGGAAGCCTTCGACAACTTGTTTACCATTTTCTCATCGCGTTTCGTGATGAGTAGGTACTCCTTACCGGTGTCATCATCATGGGTTTTCAATGTGGAACCCATTAACAAAACGAATGGTCTTTAAAACTTAAGAGAGTACGGTCGCTTCCGGGTATAACAATGCATCATTAATGATCAAAGTTGTTCCCATGGGGAGTGTTATAGTGGCTCGTCCGGAGCCAACTATATGATGGACGCAACCGGCGATCGTCGTAATACTCCCTGGAATTTTTTTGATGGACTCAAAGTACTTTGTATCTCTCAAGATGGTATTGGTGGTACCGCTATCGGCAAGGCACGTTTCCTCCATTCGGGCGCCACACGTGTTCTAAATATAGTTTCTAATTATTAAACGAGAGCGAGGAAGATGCTACAGTAATAATAATTAAACATGCAAATATTTCAGAACATACATAAGTATCTCTATTTAAAATAATGGAATAAATGAATGATAATGAAGTCATCCAAGCGCCGATAAATGTTTAATGAAACAAATAGTATTGCTCTCATAGAGCTTACAACCAAATCGAATAAATTGTATCAAATTATTGCCATAAGATCATGAATAAATGGGCGGAGTTTAGATGGAGTCCACAAGGTAATCATCCAGCTCAGCCGAGATCTCCATCTCGCTAAGCTTCTCCTCAGTGGCTATCATGCTGGCGGCATCGGCGATGTCCAACTGTGGCGTTGGAGGGGACACGGTGTGCTCAACCTCCATGGACACGGTGGCGTTCGTGGGAACCGCCACGTGTGCCTCCACAGGTGCCCCGGTGTGCGCCACGACGGGCGCGGCGGGGGGCGTGGGGATCATCACGGGCGCCGCAGCGGGCGCCGGTGGTGCCTCCATCTGGACAAGGTGCGCCTCATGCGCTCTCTTGGCCTTGAAGGCGTCCACGACGTTCTTGGGAGCACGGACACTGCCTGGAGAAGTGTAGCTTCGATCCGCAACGAAAGCAGTCTTGGGGCCTCACCTCCCCCTTACCCGTCTTTTGCTCCTTGGCCGGGTGGGGGTGGTTAGGTCCCTTCTTGCCTTTGCCTTTTCTGCCGCGCTGCTTGAACTTTGGCTGGCGCACTTTGTAGGCGCCGACATAAGCTTCCTGGCTTGGGCCCCCTACGAAAGGCTGCAAGTTGAAGTTCTTTTTCAGAACCTCATCCTGCGCCTCAGCCACCTGGAGGGCGTCAATGAGCGCCGAGTACTGCGTGAAGTTCTCCTCGCGGTAGTTCCGCGCATTCTGGAGGTTACTTGGATGGAAGGTGGAGAGAGTTTTCTCTATCTTCTCCGCGTCTGTGATTTTCGTACCACACATTTCGAGATTCGCACAAATCACGTGTAACACGGAGTTGAACGACGTCACCGACTTGTGGTCCACAAACTTCAGACGCAACCAATCCCCCTCCGTCTTTGGCTTGACGTGGTACTTCAACCTAGCGAACCTCTCTTTAAGAGCGGCCCACAGGGTTGAGGCACTTCGTTCAGCCATGTACTCGTTTTTCAACGTAGCACTCGTGTGGTGGCGGAGGAAATGCAGTGCCTGCGCATTCTCTACAGCAGTCGTGGTGCTGGGGGCCGTCGGGGTCCCCGCATCCAGCGCTCCCTTGATCTTCGGCCCTCGAGGACGATCTCCACGTCCGAGGCCAAGCAAGGTAGTTCAGCCCAGTCTGAGCCAACTCCTCGAATTCGCGGTTCATGATTCCGGCCTGTCTGCGATTTATGCAAACATGTATCAGATTACAGCAGGTAATCGATTGCATAAAGCGATGTTGATACAAAAATTCAATATGACGGCGTTCCAAAATTTTAAATGACATGCTAACAGTGTTCTACTATGAATTAAACAATTAATTACGATAGTAAAACATGATATAAAAGCATGTATGAAGAGATATTGTGTTAAGCGCGTTCTAAACGTGAAAATTAGCCCTAAAATGATTTTCCGAATTTATTTAGTGCCCAAATATACAATTTCAGCAAAAACAGACTATTCCAGGGGCTTACAGGCAAATTATTCAGCAGGAATAAAAATTTACGTAATTCCAGAGAAGTCCATGTGCTAAATGTAAAATTCAGCCCGTAACACGCTTTCGGTCCGGCCCGTATCGGCAGCAGGCCAAAAACGGGCCCGAAATCTGGTCTAAGCCCACCGCAGGCCTCCTCTGCCCCGCGCAGCAAATTTTTTTTTTGGGCGCTGGCCAGACGACTATTGGGCCGTAAGCGGCCCAGCCGCGCAGCCACGCCGTGGGCCGGCCAGATCGGGCGTCACCTACCCGATCGCATCGATCGGTAGGGAGACCGACGGGCAGCAGCCGCAGCGGGGCGGCGCCGCCGGCCAGCAGGCGGGGGGGGGGGGGGCGGAGGGGCAGGAGCCGGCGCGCGCCGGTGGGTGAACGGCGGTGGCCACCGGCAGGCCGAACCAGGGCGGCGGCACACGCGCACGCAGGACCGAGCCGGGTCTCAAGGTCGCGGTGGCGGCCGGCCGCCTCCCGGGCTCGAGGCCGGCGAGGCATGGGGCGGGCGCGGTAGGCGGTGCGTTCACGGGCGACGGCGGCCGGCGGGGCGCGACGCGCCGGCAAGGGGCGGGGCAGCCACGCGCGCGACGGCGGCCATGGCGGCGTGCGGCCGGGGCGGGGCAGCCACGGAGCGGCGCGGTGGCGCGGCCGGCCGCGGCGACCAGCCTGCTCGCGGCGCGGTTCGGCCATGGCGGCGGCCAGCCTGCTCGCGGTGGCGGCGACCAGCCTGCTCGCGGCGGCGATGACGAGCCTGCTCGGGCACACGGCCAGCGTGCGTCCAGCGGGGACGGGCGGCGCGGCGGCTCGCCGGCCAGTGGGCACGGGCGGAGCAGCGGTTCCGGGCGGCGGCGGCGGCAAGGTCCATGGCGACCATCAAGGACGGCGTCCATGCGCGGATTGACAGCAGGTCAACCGGCGGCGACGGCGCGGCGCATGGCCGGTCATCTGTGGTACACGAGTGTGCAGAAAAATAAAGACGAAAAATCATCATGTTCATCGTCAGATCCATCTGGGATTTTGACGGCGCGTTGCACAGCCGGTGGAATCGCGGCGGTACCGTGACCAGCGGGATCACGATCTGTACCGTCTCTCCACGGTGTAGTCATCAAATCTCTCGTGATCCGGGGATATCTACATTGGCAGGCGACAGCGCGTCAGCTCGATCCCCGGGAGAGAATCCACACCGTAGATGTGATCTAAAAATTACGCGGAACGCAAAAACGGAAAGGAAATTGCGAGACGGTTCCATTTTTGCGATCAGATCGAAGTTATACCTTCACGATTTTTGTAGAAACCCTGCTCGGTGCAGGCTCGGTGAAGAGGCGCGTGCTGATAACGTGTTGCACAACCTCTGTCGGCTGGCCGGTCCCGAGGGTGTGCGGCGGTGATGAAGTAGACGAAGACACAGATCTCACAAGTACAGAAAAGTAAAGGAGACACGGTATGGGGAAAGTAATCTTTATTGATGTGTTTCTGTCAACTAACTACGTACAGTCTTTGCCTCGTTATACAGATGGGATGGGCTAGATGGATAAGTACCCACTATCGTGGAGAGGGACCAGGTAAACGTGGGCTGGGTAAACCCAACGTGTGGGCTACCCTGCCACGATACGTTTGGTTCCGTAACAGCGTTGAATAATCTGCTATGACATTTTTTTTCGTTTGGTTAGCGTTCAGCTTTTGCACCGCAGAAGTCGGTAGGGAAAGTCAACCAAACGGACCCTCAGATTCCTAATATATGTACTGATGTAGCGTGCTACCCTGAATCATCGTAAATGTCTTTAGATCACATGTATCCTTGATCAACCTAGCTATGTATGTACATTTTAACGTTGCATGAGAAATAAGATATTTTCCCAAGGATCAGTGGGTTAGATTTTTATCAACTTACCGGTCTTTAGAAACAACAAAATATACGTGTCTTCTTCAAAAGAAGCATTGCTCCATGTTCCATTATCAAATAATGAAACAAAGTTGTCCTAACGCCACACACCAAGTTGGAAGCACCTCACACCTTAAAGACTAAAACATCAATGCAAAAAAGAAGTAACATCCATGTCAATAATGAAGACCCAAAATATACATATAGAATTATCCTGTAGATCAAAAATAAAAATAAAAATAGTCTGTAGATTAAGGAGAGACAACATTCTATAGATCAAACGGTTTTCTCTTTGACTGAATAGCAATCGAAATTCCTACATCAGAAAAGCTTTGACAAGAGATATTTCTACATTGCAGAAAAACACATGGAGTATCTACAATATGTATTGTGAACACCTTAGCCTCGGATATGTCCGGGGAAATTTAATAAAAACCGCAGCCATTTCCTCTAAAAAAATAATAAGCATGCGAGTGGGAACTAACTTTTTTCACCATGCCTTGGAAGGGTTTTTGCACAAGGTCGATGATTCGTTAGTTCAAAAACCTAGCTGAAATGTAAGTAAGATAGTTTTGGCACTGAACAAAATAATATGAGTTCAGTATTCAGTAGAACCGAACCTGGGGCTAGAATGGCTCAGAGCACACAGGCACTACGTCCACTACCGGACGCGGAAATTCCGCCTGGGCACACGCGTCCCCGCCTTATCTACCGGCTACGATCAGTGCAAGATTCGTGTAAACATATTAAGCAGAAACAACCTGTACACTGGACATCTTCCCACTCCTATGGGTATCAAAGTGTACAGGTACGGTTTGTTTTCTCGTCCCTTTCCCCGTCTCTCTCCTCCGGCGCCCTTGCCCATGACCACGGCCACCACTGCGCCCTTGCCCATTCCCTACCACCAGCGCCGCCTCCCTGCCCTCCCTAGTCTCCTGCTCCCCAACCGGCGCCGGCCTACATCCCCTAACAACGGTGATGGAATCATCCGTCAAGGCCGCGGCGGGGCCTTCCGAGCCAGAGTCTTGTCGTGGATGGAGCGGAGGTGGAGCAGGCAAGGAGCGGCCAAGTCGTCGATGGCGGACGGCCAACTACCTCCACCGCGCAGTAGGGCGCAGGCGAGGCACTGATGGAGACAGCAGAGTCACATCTGTGGCGGATCTGCCATCTTTGGAGAGGAGTTGGTCGCGACGGCGGTCAAAGAAGGGTCCGGCACGACGGCCGTGGGAGGCCATGAAGACTCATTTTCAGTGGCGTGCATCTCGCCAGTGTGGATGGAGGCGGAGGAGTTCTCTCCTATGGCGTGCATCTTGCTAGGCCCGACCTGGAGCAAACCTCTTTCTTTTTTCTCTTCTTTTCTCGTTGGAGATTTCCCCATGTTCGTGGAGTTCGTTTTGATTTTTTCCCGATTTAGTTACTGCCATTCCGTGTACTAATCGAATTCTGTTTTATTGCCATCACGTGTACTAATCGAATTCTGTTTTGGAATACCAATTAATGTAAGAATGAATTGGTGCAGATCCAAATTTGGAATCTAAAATGGTTAGTATGCCAACATAATTTCATTGACTAATTTGGAATCTAAAATGATATGTACTATTCCGAACGTAGTTTGTACTTTTGGATTCATTGCCGATTCTCCAAAAAAGGAATTGTAAATAAATATTATTTCTGTTTGGTGGCAGAAATATGAATATTGTCCCAAAAGTTCTGATCTGAACGAACACTTAGTCACACCTACAAATATGCAAAAGATGGGGTAAGTTATGTAAATGAAGAGGGGCTTATGGACACGAATTTAATACACTCTAGGGTGTTTTCTGCAATGTACAGAAAGGGATGCACGAATCTGAAACAATGACTGGACGCATGAGGATAGGCCGGGGACACGCAACCGCGGGTGGGATTGCATTTTCGCGTCCACTCCAGCGCAGACACCGCTGCTACTACGGTAGCATCCTGGGGCTATGAACCGGAAGCATATGGAACAAGGGAGTAGAACCGAACTTGGGGCTAGAGTGGCTCGAGCACACATGCACTATGTCCCCTCCAGATAGGCACCGCCGCTACTACTGCAGCATCCAGCCCCATTCATTGCCATCCATGGCTCGCAACGCATCCCGTCGAGGACCAGGCAGCCCTGGCATTTGCCGCATGCCGTGACCGCCTGCGGATCGACTCTTCCACCCACTCCATGGACAGCAAGTCGCTGCCTCCCACAAGGGGTCATTCTTTCTTTCAAGGCGTACACTCTTGACCCCGCCACCATCAACGCAACGGCTGCCGTTGCATCTTCCTCTGCTGCAGTCGGCGAGAGCACAAGCCAGTGCAGCCTTGGGCAGTCGGCGGCCCCTTATTTTGAGAAATCCTAAGCAGCTTTGGGTCCTGTTTTGAACATGTTTCCCTCTGTTTACTAGAAAGGGCAGAATAAGACTACTTATGGAAAATTGCATAATAAATTCAATAATAACCCAAAAATTATGTTTAATAGCTCAAAATGTTCAGTGAAACATTTGCTACATGTTCTCAACCTTTTCAATGCAATTTGTTAATGTTTTTCCTAATTAAAAGTGGTGCAATAATTCAATGCTTTAATTAAACCTTTTAAATTGCAAAATTCATAACTTGGGCAATTCAAATCCAATTCCAACATGTAAAATATGTTTTCCATCCCATTTTTCATGAACTTTGCAAATATCAACTTTGTTTCTATGTTGAATAATTTAAATTGCTAAAAACAACTATTTCTTATTTAGTGCATCTAAAATTGTCAATTTAATAACTTGCTCATCTAAAATCCAAATTCAACAAATGAAATATGTATTCCATCTAAAATTTTGTGTTCTTTCCAAATATGAATTTGCTTATCTATTTTGAACAATTAAAATGGGTGAAAACAACAAATGCTTGTGTAAATCATTTAAGAAGCCAAGTTTCCTAACTTACTAAATAAAATTTCTAAACTTGGTAAACAACATATCAAATTGAAGCTAATGTTGTTTTCTTATTGTTTTCATCATCCATGCATCATTCTAATCAACTTTCACATGATGGTTATTTGTAGATCATTTAATTCAACATTAATTCATGGGCTTTTCCATATGCAATCCAAATTGCATATGGGCCCATTTAAATATGTTTACCATGTCAACTAGTCTATCTTTGATGCATCCTTAAACCTGTCATGCATCCATATCTTGATCATGCTGAATCTTTTGCCGTAGTAGGAATTGTTGCATCCGGTGTTTGTTCGAGGTTCGTTGCTTCTTCGCGGATAGGACGTTGAGATGATGTGAGCAACGACAAGTCTGCGGATGTACCCCTACTTGCTGGATCTCAGGCAAGTATACTCACTTGCTGCCAAATGGCTGCCTTTCATCACTTGTTACCGATTCTTTCCGTTGTTCTTCTGCTAGCCCTATAATCGTTGCTTGTGTTCCGATCCTATCACATGTTATCCTTTAACCCTGATATAGCCTCACCTCCACACCTATAACCCCCTTGCTTGTTGCCTGTGTCTTACTAGCATGCTTAGGTTTGTTTTTGCTCGAGTCTGTTGTCCGTTATTTTCTGTACTATATCATTATGTTCTGGGCTCGATGTTAAACAATCAACCTGTTAATGTTTGAGGTAATAATAATTTGATGATAAGGCACCGACAGGAGGCCCGCGTGGTTATGGAGCCTGCTAGTGTCGACCCTAATTAGGAAAAGGGTCTTGTCTACTGATCCATGATGAGCGCACTAACCGCATGTGGAAGCGAGTATGGGCGCCCCCCTCAACTTGATTCGATTCGCATCTCGTCCAAATCGCCACACTTAGTTCGGGCTTTCCATTTGATGCATGCATGTGCAGGTGCGAACCCTTGGCGCCAGGGTGGAACTTTGTAGTCGGCATTTAGGGCGGCGTGGTCTTAGAGTGCTATGAGGTCCCCCTTTTCTTCGTGGGGGCTCGATTAGCCGCGCACGCACAGCATGTGGTTCTTTGGGCTTGATGCGAAGAAGAGTTGGGTTGTGTTGAGTGCCTCGCTTGGTGGAAGTGCATTTCCATCCTGGCAGGGTATTCTTACGTGTACGGCCAAATTGGTGCATCCCTGCAGGGTTAAATCTTCTCGAGAAGCCGTGTTGTCCGCGGTTATGGATGACTTGGTGAAAGTACTGGCTAACAAGTACTCAGAACAACTTACACCTAACTAATGATAACTTGACTAGTAATAGTCTTATTGACACAATAACTTGAACCATCATTAATCCAACTGTGTGAGTTATCCTCGGATTGCTTCTTTGGATAATGGGCGAGATCCAGGATGGGTTTGTTTGATGTTAGTTGTAGTTGGTTACGACACGCTATCTTATCCCCCTCTTTTAGTCGGATGTTGTAGCGAGTCTTTGTAGTTAGTTAGTGCAGCCCGCTGCCGCTTCTTTGCAATAATCCTTTCCTTTCCGTTGAACCCAAAGTATTTGTATCTTGTGATGATTGGATACGCTGGTATCTTGTGAGTATGGTTTATCCACTTGCCAGTATTTAACCGTACTGACCCACGAATCCTTTTCGTGGCTGCATATTCCACATTGCAGTCAACAGGTTTGAAGTCTGACGACGTTAGCTTGGGAATCCCTCTGGCTTGGCCTGGGCAGGGATTGGACGCCATCGGTTATCTTCAGGACTCTTAGTCCAATTTGGATCTTGTCCGTAGTCGGACACTATGTTGTTTCTTCCGCTGTTATTTGCATCTTTGTATTGTATCAGTTGTATCCTTGACTCATTTGAGTCTTCTTGTATATATCTTTTCTGTTCTTGTTGCGGAATATTCGTGAACTGTTGTAATGTTATCACAAGTGGCAACCTGGAATCGGTTATTATGTGGATTTTGGCGGGAATGCTGAAATCTGCATAGTGCCCGATCTCGGGGCGTCACAATCCATCTCGAGCCGTTGTTCCTGCATAACATGATGCCGTTTGAAAGGATGAATGGGGTCATCAAAGGATGTGTTCGCAACAGGGCCCGTCCGGATGGAAGCATCGTTGAGGGCTTTCTCACCGAAGAGTGCATCTCTTTCTACACGAATCATATTGACGTGGAGGACCCTGTTAGTCTGCCGAGAAACAAGCACATTGGCAAGCTCGATGGAGCATGTCACAAAAATGGACATAGAGAAGTGCATGTGGATCGGGCTTGTCGACGCACCGACTTTAACAGGGCAAACTTAGTAGCTCTCCAACACATTGATATGGTCGATACTTGGGTGAAAAAACACAAGATCTCGACTAAGAAAAATTACACTGAACAAGGCAAGCGGAGGACCGAAGGAGAAATAATCAGAGAGCATAACCCCACTTTCTTGCGTTGGTTTAAAGATGAGATCGTCGCTAACCCACCTCCAAGGGATTGTGCGAAAAATAAACTATTGTACGCCTTGGCACATGGCCCCGCTCCCAACCTAGCAACGTTTCAAGCGTGTGATATCAATGGGTCACTTTCTACACAGAGGAGAAAGACAACACTTCCTATTATCAAAACTCAGGGGTAACGATGGAATCCTACACCGGTGACAAAAAGTTAAGATACTACAGAAGGATCGAGGAGATATGGGAGCTTAACTACTCTGGAGAGAAGGTGCCTATGTTCCACGTCAGATGGGCTAGGATGTCGTCCGTCAAAAAAGAAGACCAATACTTTCCAACCATGGTTATTCCAGAAGCTGGAACTTCATCAAGCGCGAACGTCACAGCGCAAAATTAGCCATGGGTATTGGCTAAGCATGTGTCCCAATGCTTCTTCATAAAAGACCCCGCAAGGCCTATCCGTGTTGTCGTGAGGAGAGGGAAAATAAATATCATCGGAATGGATGGAGTCCTTGACGGGACGAGTTCGACACGTTCGGCGACCCAAATATTGACGATGATCAAGAAGAAGATGATGATAGTCATGCAACATGCACCACAAGAAGAACCCGAACTACGCTACCTAGCACTACAAGAAATAGGTCAACTAGTGACCTTCTGCCGGTGACCGTAAAAAAATTGGTCACATATGTTGAGTCAATAGTTTGAGAGAGTGTATACATGTACCTGAGTTGGTCACAATACAAACAAAAGGGGTTTCCTTCCCTATTCTGCCATGACCGAGACCAATTTAAATGGTCATGGTGCCTCATTTGCCAAATCACCGCCTATGTGTCATAACTGGACCCACCATAGCTCAGCAGTTTTGCCTACATGTCATGGTAGAAACGGGTCCTCCATGGAGCTGACAAGGGTACTAGGCGAGCTTAGCAATTTTTCTTACATGCCATGCAAGCGGGGTCCACGTGGAAGCAGGGTTCTGCAACCTTAATTCGCATAAAAATGCGGATGGAGGGTTCGAACCCACGACCTCCATCCAGCGAGCTGCGATGCAATTCGCCTAACCAACAGGCCATCCCCTAGGTCGTGTTAACATACACAAACAATGTAATTTTTATCTGAACTTCCGGTCATGGGCCTTGGCCTCCCGCAGGTAATAAGGGTAGGCCCATTCATGGCCCTCAGCCTGGCCTAGGGAATAGAGAGGCCGGATGCACGCCCTGTCGGCCCGCTTAAAGCTTGGGCCGATTCGGTTAGCTTTTTTTCCCTTCTTTTTATTCTTTTTCTTTTATAGTTTTTCATTTTAAACTCTAATTTTAACCAAATAAATTTTATTTTATTTCCAAAAATGTCCTATGTCATTATAAAGTATTAAAAAATGTTTTTATCCAATAAAATATAAAAAACTATTTTTTGAATTTTTGAACCTTTTATGCCGATTTCGAAATACGGCCAAAATGGGGGGCATGACCGCTCATATATAGGTGTTGAATATTGATGAAATCTTGGTATATCTATGTTGAAATAGGTATTTGGGTACCTAAAAATGATTTTTGCAAAAAATAACGAGCAAACTACGAGGCACCTGTAGTTCAAATTTGGCCCGGTTTCACCTGAATCGGCTGAAATTTGTCTTTTTTAAAAGAGTTGGATGGAAAGATTTTAGAGGAATTAAGTTGAGTTTCTGTAGATAATATGTGTTCTATTAACTCTATTATTTTACTTGGTGCAATTTTGCAACATATTTTTGGTGGATGCTTCACAAAAAAACCCGTTTTCGACACTCCGGAAATGGGAAATGGTATTTTTATTCAACAAAAAATAAAACTTTCTTCGGCAACATTGTTCGTTGTTCCAATATGCATGTTTGTGTGGAATATGGGCACATTTAAAGAAAATATGCCATGGATGTGGCCATAACATCCGTCATTTGGCCCGAAAGCCATGAATCTTCGTAGATGATACCTCATTTTTGTCAACACTTTTTTGAGATAACTTCCGTATTCCAAGTTTATTATTTTTGATGGATACTAGGTTACATATAATGACACCACACGAAGGTCTTGCACCATTTCGTGTTTTTTTTTGAATTTTCTGGAATTTTCTAAGCCGGTTTCGGGAAACGGTCAAAACGGGGGACATGATCCTTCGTACCTAGGGGTTGAATCTTGATAAAATCTTGGTGTATCTATGTTGAAATAGGTATTTGGTTACCTAAAATGGATTTTTTTCAAAAAATAACGAGCAAACTACGAGGCACATGTAGTTCAAATTTGGCCCGGTTTCAGCTGAATCGGCTGAAATTTGACTTTTTTCAAAAGAGGTGGATGAAAAGATTTTTAGAGGAATTAATTTGAGTTTCTGTAGATAAAATGCGGTCTATTAACTCTATAATTTTATTTGGTGCAATTTTGCAACATATTTTTGGTAGATGCTTCAGAAAAAACCCGTTTTCGACACTCCGAAAATGGTATTTTTTAACGAAAAATAAAACTTTCTTCATGAACATTGTTCTTTGTTCCAATATGCATGTTTGTGTGGAATATGGGCACATTTAAAGAAACTATGCCATGGATGTGGCCATAACATCCGTCATTTGGCCCGAAAGCCATAAATCTTCGTAGATGATAGCTCATTTCTTGTTACACTTTCTCGAGATAACTTCTGTATTCCAATTATATTATTCTTGGTGGATACTAGGTTACATATAATGAGACCACGCGAAGGTCTTGCACCATTTCGTGTTTTTTTTTGAATTTTCTAGAATTTTCTAAGCCGGTTTCGGGAAACGGTCAAACCGGGGGACATGACCGTTCGTACGTAGGTGTTGAATTTGATGAACTCTTGGTGAATCTATGTTGAAGTAGGTACTTGGGTACCTAAAAATTATTTTTACAAAAAATCATGTGCAAACTACAAGGCACATGTAGTTCAAATTTGGCCCGGTTTCAGCGGAATCGTCTGAAATTTGTCTTTTTCAAAACAGGTGGATGGAAAGATTTTTAGAGGAAGTAAGTTGAGTTTATGTAGATAAAATGTGGTCTATTAACTCTATAATTTTATTTGGTGCAATTTTGCAACATATTTTTGGTAGATGCTTCAGAAAAAACCCGTTTTCGACACTCCGGAAATGGGAAATGGTATTTTTATTCAACGAAAAATAAAACTTTCTTTGGCAACATTGTTCGTTGTTCCAATATGCATGTTTGTGTGGAATATGGGCACATTTAAAGAAACTATGCCATGGATGTGGCCATAACATCCGTCATTTGGCCTGAAAGCCATGAATCTTCGTAGATGATAGCTCATTTTTGTGAACACTTTTTCGAGATAACTTACGTATTCCAAGTTTATTATTTTTTGTGGATACTAGGTTATATATAATGAGAGCACACGAAGGTCCTGCACCATTTTGTGTTTTTTTTGAATTTTATGGAATTTTCCAAGCCGATTTCGGGAAACTGTCAAAATAGAGGACATGACCGTTCGTACCTAGGGGTTGAATCTTGATAAACTCTTGATGTATCTATGTTGAAATAGGTATTTGAGTACCCAAAATGGATTTTTTTCAAAAAATAACGAGCAAACTACGAGGCACATGTAGTTCAAATTTGGCCCGGTTTCAGCTGAATCTGCTGAAATTTGTCTTTTTCAAAAGAGGTGGATGGAAAGATTTTTAGAGGAATTAATTTGCGTTTCTATAGATAAAATGTGGTCTATTAACTCTATAATTTTATTTGGTGCAATTTTGCAACATAGTTTTGGTAGATGCTTCACAAAAAAAATTGTTTTCGACACTCTAGAAATGGGAAAAGGTATTTTTATTCAACGAAAAATAAAACTTTCTTCGGCAACATTGTTTGTTGTTCAAATATGCATGTTTGTGTGGAATATGGGTGCATTTAAAGAAACTATGCCATGGATGTGGCCATAACATTCGTCATTTGGCCCGAAAGCCATGAATCTTCGTAGATGATAGCTCATTTTTGTGAACACTTTTTCGAGATAACTTTCGTATTCCAAGTTTATAATTTTTGGTGGATACTAGGTTACATATAATGAGACCACGCGAAGGTATTGCACCGTTTCGTGTTTTTTTTTGAATTTAATGGAATTTTCTAAGCCGATTTCGGGAAACTGTCAAAACGGGGGACATGACCGTTCGTACCTAGGCGTTGAATATTGATAAACTCTTGGTGTATCTATGTTGAAATAGGTATTTGGGTACCTGAAATGGATTTTTTCAAAAAATAACGAGCAAACTACGAGGCACCTGTAGTTCAAATTTGGCCCGGTTTCAGCTGAATCGGCTGAAATTTGTCTTTTTAAAAGAGGTGGATGAAAAGATTTTTAGAGGAATTAATTTGAGTTTCAGTAGATAAAATGCGGTCTATTAACTCTATAATTTTATTTGGTGCAATTTTGCAACATATTTTTGGTAGATGCTTCACAAAAAAAACCGTTTTCGACACTCCGGAAATGGGAAATGGTATTTTTTTTCAACGAAAAATAAAACTTTCTTCATGAACATTGTTCGTTGTTCCAATATGCATGTTTTTGTGGAATATGGGCACATTTAAAGAAACTATGCCATGGATGTGGCCATAACATCCGTCATTTGGCCCGAAAGCCATAAATCTTCGTAGATGATAGCTCATTTTGTGAACATTTTCTCGAGATAACTTCTGTATTCCAATTTTATTATTTTTGATGGATACTAGATCACTTATTATGACACCACGCGAAGGTCTTGCATCATTTCGACTTTTTTCTGAATTTTCTCGAATTTTCTAAGCCGGTTTCTGAAAAAGGTCAAAACGGGGGGCATGACCGTTCGTACGTATGTGTTGAATTTGATGAACTCTTGGTGAATCTATGTTGAAGTAGGTAATTGGGTACTTAAAAATTATTTTTACAAAAAATCATGTGCAAACTACAAGGCACCTATAGTTCAAATTTTACCCTGTTCCAGAGGAATCGGCAAAAAATTGTCTTTTTCAGAAGAGGTGGATTGAAATCTTTTACAAGGAAGGCATTTGGTTATATGTGCATAAAATGTGGTCTAGTAGTTTTAAAATTTATATTTCTTACATTTTGCAACTTATTTTTGGTATGTGCTTAAAATAACTCATTTTTGGCACTCCAAAAATGAAAAAACTTATTTTTATTCGAAGAAAAAATAAACTTTCTTCGGCAACATTCCGCCATTCCAAGATGCACACTTGTGTCCAATATGTAAGCCTTTGCAACAAATATTTAGTAAACTCACCTTTGAAGGCACATAGAGGTATAATTTTTGTGTTGTTTATGACTTAAACACATTTATGCCTATTTATTGTATTAGCTTGAACCCATAGGCCTACAAAGCATGTTGGAGTTAAAAATACATTTTAGAATGAAACTCTTAATTATAATTCTTTGAAGATTTTTCTGTTTTTACCGAAACTAGTTAATTGTTAGTACCAAGCGTCTAACTGTTCAACGGGGCCAAAAAATTGAAGGTCCCAGCTGCAGCCACTGTGTGGTGAGATGCAAAAGTGAGAATGAAAAGCCGAATTGTTTTTGGATACGGGCGCGTGCGAGTCGCAATCGCATCCCGCGCCTCTTATGCTTAATAGATCGAAACCACCCTCCCTCCTCGCTAGGGTTTCCTTGCGCCGCCAGCACAAGAAACCCTCCTCCCTCCTGAGACAAGAAACCCTCCTCCCTCCTCACTTCTGGATCCAGCCGCCGGACACCTCTCTCGATCGAGATCCACCATAGCGTTCCTCAATCCGGTGTCGTCTTCGTCCCTCCACACCTACTCGCCCCTCAATCTGGTGTCGTCGTCGCATCCTCCTCTCTTGGATCGGAGAGACGCCACCTTCCAACCACGTTATAGCACCGGCGCCTTCCTCCAGATCGACGGCACGCTCCCCTCGATGATTCACAGGATGGGCGCGCTCCGCCGCCACCTTCTCTCCCGCAACTGTCCACGCGGCTGCGAAGGTGCGCTATGACGAAGGAGCGTTGGACGATGGTAGGCTGGGTGAGTCCAGATCCGAGGAGCTCACGGCGGCGCTACCATCCACGACCGGCACTGCAGTACGCCTCTTCGACAAGGACGAATATGGTAATGGAATACCCAACTGTCTCCTCCTCTGGATCCTTTCCCTACTGACCCCCACCTCACTCGTGCTCTCGCAGACCAGAAGGAACTCGCGTCCTACGGCAAGGACGGAGATGCGCGCACCGCCTCTACTCCTAGGGTTTTTGTCGGCTGTACTCTTCAGTCGCCGCCATGGCTCGCCGCAGCTCAGGAGGTAGCCATCTTGTCCCTTCTTTCCCTATGGTTTCGTTTCCCACCGCAACGGCCCATCGATTCCTCTCTCCCCTCCCACCGATGTTGCCTAGTGAGATCCCTCCCCATCTCGCTAGTTTTCCGTACTGGCTGGTGAATTTACAATTCGTAGTTCTTATTTGTGTTGTAGAAACATGAACTGTTAGGTGCTGGCATGTTACTTTAGGTGCCAAAATAAATACTGTTAGGTGCTGGCATCTCTTCCATGTTGCTGGGTTATTGGATCTGCATCTCTTGATTGTGCAGATTGCTCATGTTTTACCGAGTATAATAAAAGTATAATTCTCAACCTATATGCTAAGTGAGTATGAAATGTTGCAGTTAAACTGAAGATAACACATCGAAAAGAGATCAGATGACAGGTAGTCTACATCAGATATACCTTAAGAACTCCAACTGACAAGCTTAAAGTGAGCTATACATGAGAACTCACCCATCAATTCGGATGAAGACATTGAGGTTTTAATGTTACTCAAAATTTGCTTGCACTGCGAAATTTTGTACCAGCTACTTTACTTCATATGGAGCATTTTAATTTTTTTAGTAAAACATCTGTGCTGGAATCATGTGTTCTTTTGCTATAATCTTAAGCTATCAATTTGTACTAAAACATGGTACGCGTCCCATTATCAAGCCTGTTTCATAAATGCAATCAGTTATCTATTTTGCTCATTATCTTAAGCTATCAATTTGTAGTAAAACATGCTATGGATGCAAATCTGGTGTGTGCATAGGCAGTAGATGTTATAGGAAATGGGTGTGCTCAGTTTCTTGATTTGTTTGTTTTTTATGCATATGAAGCACCAATCCCTGTTCGCAATGCTTATGTCTGTTGTAACACCTGGGGTGTTACCCTAGATAGAAAGTTGGTTGTTGCATTGCATCACATGCATCATATGCATTGCATCATGTTTTCAAAACAAATCTCAAATTTTCAAACCAAATTAAACTTTCAAACATTGTCCAAATTTCCAATTTAATAATTGCAACCAAACAACTCCAATTGTTTTCAATAGTTTGAAGTTGATGTAAATTGCTTGTGAATAAAATTCCTTTTTATCCACACCCTAATGGCAATTTAAATTTAAAATCAATTCATAATTGACATGTTTCAAATTGTGGTTTAGACATTAATTTCTTGCAAACAATTGAATTCAACAGTATTTTCATAATTGCTTGAGCTTATTAAATAGAATTTGTTGATTTCCAAAATTTCCAAATCAAACTAATAATTGAAATCCAACTAACCATTTAAAACCAAACTAATTTTCCAAATTATGAAAATCATTACCAACCTTGCTTTTACTCACTGTTCTGCAATTAATAAAAGTTTAATTATAAAATAAACCCCCCCCCAAATTCTATTCCTATCTCTCTTTCATCCTTACAAAAAAATAATTATAAGGAAAAAAATAAAAAATAAAAAGAGAGGAGAGAGGCAGCCAGCCTTCTCCCTTTTTCCCTCAGCCCACCTAGTGGCCCATCCCCCTCTGTTCTGTTTCGGCCCAGCCCACTCCACCTCATCTTCCTCGTACGGACAGAGGAGAGGTCGCTGTCATCTCCCCCCTCCATGGACCCCCCCAACTGCTCCTTTCCCCCTCTACAAGAAGATGCCGAGGAGGCCTCCAACCCTAATCCTCTCTTCTCCACGCCGCCGCCACCTTCCCATCTCCTCCACCTCCCTCTCTCTCTGAGTTTTTTTTTCTCTCCCACCACCGAACTGCCATGACCGGAGGAGGGAGATCTCCACGGCGACGGGGAAGGAGTAGGGGTCACGGGCTGCCGATCGCGGGAATGGAGCGCCCGCGATTCCCTCTTCCTTGCCATCCCCTCAGCTTCCCCCGAGGACCACCGGAGCTCCGCCGCCATCGCCGGGTTCGCCACCGTCGACGCCACCGCTGCAGCACCTGCTCCCTCTGTTCGACACAGCGAGGTGAGCCCTCGCCCTTCCTTCCCACTCCCTCTCCTCTCTGCCCCTCGTGGCCCACGCACACGGAGCACCCACCGCACACACACAGCACTCGCGCCGCGGCGGCGGAGCAGCGAACCACCGCAGCGATCGCCGGCCGTCCCTGTCCGCCCTGCTGCAACCTGCACCTGTTCTGTTTCGCGTTCAGTTAAAATCCGCTCTAACTGCACCTTATTCCCCCACCAGCCCCTACCCTGTCACGAATCTGAACCATACCGCACTGCAGAACACCTTGCGTGCACACCCTGGGTCCTGGGTTCGATCCCCAAGCCACACCCTTTTATTCTCTGCTTTTTTTTTCTTTTCTGCCCGAATTTCAGAAACCTAGAACTGAGCCATTACTTCAAAAATCAATATAAAATTAAATACTACTCCAATTTGAATGATTCAAAA
This sequence comes from Alopecurus myosuroides, assembly GCA_028641055.1. Lineage (NCBI taxonomy): Eukaryota > Viridiplantae > Streptophyta > Magnoliopsida > Poales > Poaceae > Alopecurus > Alopecurus myosuroides. The sequence goes on from CM054058.1 coordinate 479,949,694, forward strand.
TCCTGTGGCTTCATAATTCTGTGCTCTTTCTATTAATGTCAAGTTTGCAATATGTTTCTGTAACAATTTCTGCACTAAATAATTAATTACTGAAAATGCAATAAAAAGTGGAAACTTTGGAATTTCATAACTTTAGTTCTACTCATCCAATTTAAGCAAACTTGGGCTTTAAAATTTTGTCTTAACAAACGCTACACATTGGTATTTTATTTGGACACAATTGAATTAAATTTGAACATGTTTTCCTCTGTTTACAAAAAGGGGCAGAATAAGAATGATTATAAAAACTTGCATAATAAATTCATTAATAACCCAAAAATTATGTTTGATAGCTCTAAATGTTCAATGAAACATTTGCTACATGTTTTCAACCTTTTAAATGCAATTTGTTTATTGTTTTCCCTAATTAAAAATGGTTCAATAATCCAATGCTTTAATTAAACCCTTTAAATTGCAAAATTCATAACTTGGGCAATTCAAATCCAATTCCAACATGTAAAATATGTTTTCCATGCAAAATTGAATGAACTTTGCAAATATCAACTTTGTTTGCTGTTTTGAATAATTTAAATTGCTGAAAACAACTGTTTCTTATTTAATGCATTTAAAATTGTCAAATTAATAACTAATTCATCTTAATTCCAATTTCAACAAATAAAATATGTTTTCCAATTAAAATTAAATGCTCTACACAAATATAAATTTTGTTATCTGTTTTGAACAATTAAAATGGGTGAAAACAATAAATTCTTGTGTAACTCCCTTAAGAAGCCAAATTTCCTAACTTAATAAATAATTTCCCAAACTTGGTAAACCCTATTTCCAATTGGTTCTATTGTTGTTTTCCTCATCCATGCATCATACTAAACCACTTTCACCTGTTGGTTAGCTGTAAAACAATTGTTTCAACCATAATTCATGGGCTTTCCATATGCAACCCAAAATTGCATATGTGTCCATTTAATTGTGTTATCATGTCAACTAGTTTATCTTGATGCATCTTTAAACTTGTCATGCATCCATATCTTGATCATGCTGGATCTTTTGCCGTAGTAGTAATTGTTGCATCCGGTGTTTGTTCGAGGTTCGTTGCTTCTTCCCGGATTGGACGTTGAGATGATGTGAGCAACGACAAGTTCTTCGGATGTACCTCTACTTGATGGATCTCAGGAAAGTATACTCACTTGCTGCCAAATGGCTGCCTTTCATCACTTGTTACCGATTCTTTCCGTTGTTCTTGTTCTAGCCTGTTGATTCGATGCTTGTGTCTCGATCCTATTATATGTTTACCTTGCAGCCATGATATAGCCTTCCTTCCACTTCCTATTAACTGTTGTTTGTTTACCCTGTTGGCCCTCGTGTCGTAGTTGCATGCTTAGTGTTGTTTGCGCTCAAGTCTTGTTGTTCCTTTCATATCACCTGTTTAGTTGATAGTTGGGTTTCAATTCAATCAACATGTTAATGTTTTGGGTAATAATAATTTGATGATAAGGCACCGGCAGGAGGCCCGGGTTAGGGTTTTGGAGCCTGCTAGTGTCGAACTTAATTAGGAAAAGAGTCTTGTCTACTGATCAATGATGAGCGTGCTCACCGCATCCGGGTGGTAGTATGGGACCCCCTCGACTTAGAACTGATCTGCAGCTTGTCCGAAGAGCCACACTTAGTTCGGGTGTTCCATTTGCTCCTTGCATAATGGGTTGATCACCCATGGTTACTGATGATGATGATGATGCATATAGGGTGAGGCCCGTAGTGCCGGGGTGTTGTGTCCTGCGGGAGTTTTGCACACCTGCGCTGAGTATTCGGCTGCGTGGCTGGGACCTTATAGCTCCGTGGCTCCTAGGATGGGTTGTAGAGATGGTTTGGGCCGTGTCAAGCCAACCTGAGTTTTAGTTGGTGGCTTGAGTGTGTACGGGTACTGGAGCACACCCTGCAGGGATGAATCTTCTCGAGAAGCCGTGTTTTCCGCGGTTATGGATTACTTGGTGAAAGTACTGGCTAACAAGTACTCAGACAACTTACACCTAATCAATAATGATTTGACTAGTAATAGGCATATTGTCACAATAACCTGAACTTCACCCTAATCAACAGTGTGAGTTATCCTTGGGTTGCTTCCTTAGTAGGGGGTGACATTGGATGGGTATTGTTTGGTGAGTAGTTGTAGTTGGTTCCGATACGCTATCTTATCTTCTTTATGTTAGCCGGAAGTTGTAGTGTGTTTCTGTAGTTGGTTAGTGCAGCCCGCTGCCGCTTCTTTGCAATAATCTTTTCCTTCCCGTTGAACCCAAAGTATTTGTATCTTGTGATGACTGGCTACGCCGGTATCTTGTGAGTATGGGTTATCCACTTGCCAGTACTTAACCGTACTGACCCACAAATCCTTTTTCGTGGCTGCATATTCAACATTGCAGTCAACAGGTTTGAAGTCTGACGACGTTAGCTTGGGAATCCCTCCGGCTTGGCCTAGGCAGGGATTGGACGCTCTCGGTTATCTTCAGGACTCTTAGTCCAATTTGTATCTTGTCCGTAGCCGGACGCTATGTTGTTTCTTCCGCTGTTATTTGGATCTTTGTATTGTATCAGTTGTATCCTTGACTCGTTTGAGTCCTCTTGTATATATCTCATTCTGTTGTTGTTGCGGATTATTCGTGAACTATTGTAATGTTATCACAAGTGGCAACCTGGAATCGGTTATTATGTGGATTTTGGCGGGAATGCTGAAATCTGCATAGTGCCCGATCTCAGGGCGTCACATCTGTGAACCAACATTCTTGCACTAGTAGAAATGTTGCTATTGAACCAACTCACACTGTTAAAATCATGTTCTTGTGTTCCTGTTTGCAGACCAATGATGCGGTCTTGGAGCCCACATCTAGAAGTGGTCTCGTAGCGCCTCCCCGTGCAACCTCGAGCTGTTGCTACCGGCAAGTGCTCTGCTGGTGCTGCTGCTTCTGGGCTGGCCGTGGCCTCCAGGTGCTGCCAGTGTTGTCCTGGACTGCGCCCTTGAGCTGCTGCTTCTGGGCTGGTTGTGGCCTCCAGCTGCTGCCGGTAAGAGCTCCAGAGCTGCTGCCAGTGTTGTACTGGACTGCACCCTCGAGCTGCTGCTGCTATCCACAGCTCCAACCAGCTGCTGCAACTAATTTAGGACCCCATGGTATTGTTATATGACTCTGACACAATGCTGCCATCTATTAATTCTGTTGCTTTATCAACATATGGAAAGATGGATTTCTTCCCTTTGCCTGCGTATAAACAAAACAAATAAACTATATTGTCTTATAACTATGTTGCATATATATCCACACAACAAATGTATATTGATTATATGCTACACATATCGCCAATGTTTCTGCCTCTGCTATCTCTGTGTGTCGCCTAACCATGTATTGGTTTATACTGTTTGCTTATACTTAATTAAGTTTGAGCCTTATGTTAAGCCTAGCCTGATGTCTTTGTTATTCTTCAAGTCAACAACTCATTGGATGTATTGTTATTATGGCTATAGTTTGTATCCATATTAGCATTTGATTGGGATTGAGCTGTAGCACTGATCTTCCCATGCCAATAACTAGCTATCTATTGCTGCAGGAGCTATGTTGCCGACGGCGTGGCGGACGGGCTAGTTGACAACCTTGAAAATATGGCCTTGCAAGTGCACATGTACATGCAGCGGCTGATTTCTCACTTTAAATTGTGGCTGTTGCCTTCTCTGGATTAGGCAAGTCTTCAGTTTTTCACATTCTATCCTTAGCTATGTGATTGATAGGTCGCTGTTACATGACATACTGTTGTGCAAACCTCCTGTTTTCATGTGTACAATTATTGTTGCACTCCTGAAATGCTACTATTTGTTCGATTTGCTTTAATTGTCATGCATGGTTACATGTTCATCGAATCCTTTTGTATATCCAGTTGGTTGAGAGATTGTTGTAACTGATCAAGCAAATTCGTCGCACTAGTTATACATTTTTTTCTCAAATGTGCTAGTAGACTCTTGTTGTACCTGATCAAATCCTTTTGTATATCTAGTTTATGGAATCCAATATTAATCTCGTAACTTTTCTAGTAGACTAGCAGAAAGCATGCATGCATGGATGCAAATGTGTTGTGTGCGTAGGCAATGTATCTATAGGAAATGGATGCATTTTTTGATTTGTTTGCTACGTATGCATACTTAATGATGAAACTTGTATATTTCAGAGAAATTAAATAGGAATTGCTCCTCTATGTATTTTTGGTAATTTTGTTTACTTCCTGTTGAATGTGTTAATAGTGGTGAAAGAATGCATGTATAGCAGATGGAAACGATGGTACTTAGAAGTTTTTGTCTTAGGTTTATTTACTTGTTCTTTTTACAATGCATTGCTTTGATTGCTGTAGGGTAAACCAGAAGTCTCCCTGTTAAGTGAAGGCTGTTGCTTTAACAGAAGATCTGAAGAAACCTGGAGATGCCAACCGCAGTTTTAGAAGATCCAATGCTACATTTCTTTGTGGAAATCTGTCTGTTTTTTGATTTTTTGAACACTTTGCTGGATATAAATTGTAATTAGACATGTATCTTTTGTCTTGAATATTTGATAGAATTATTCATGGATTTTTAGCATTTCGTGCGAATTATTAATTTTTTGTTATGTGTGTAATTGATATCTGTGTGTTTGAATTCTACTATTCCAAATAATACTTGGTCTCTCAAAAGGCAAAGGCCAAAACTGTACTGGTTTTCAAAAAGGCCATAGTCCGCAGGAAATGCTCTGCAAAAGCCCATGGCCCAGAACAAAAAGCCTGATCGAAATGCACTACCAAAAGGCCATGGCCCAGTAAAAAAGGCATGGTCAAATAGACTGAAAAATGACATCGACCAAGAAAATAAAAAGGTTTTTTTAGGCTTGGCCCATGTAGACGTCTAGAATTGTGTGGGATTTTTGAAAATGGGCTCAATTATTGGGCTAGGCCCATATAAAAGGCTGGAATGGACCGGGCTTATTCTATGCCATGTCAGCTTTGCCACGTTGGATGTGATGTGGCTTGGAAAGACTGCGAGTGACCAAAAACATAGGTCACATACTCCAAGACCTTTTATTTTGGCTATAAAAGGTCACATGCGTTCATTTGCGACGCTCGTAACCTGACCAACTGATTTTGGTCACCGGAAGGTCGCAAATGAACACATGTGACCTTTCAGTGACCTATATTGAGAGTCACAAAATAGCATATTTCTTGTAGTGTAGGCATGGTATTCCATTCAAAAGAAGAAGTCATGATGTGGGGCTAAATTATGCAACTGCGACCAAAAAAGGCAAAAAGGTCAAACGCTGAGAAACTATGTATATATATGTCTGCCTTGTATGCGACGAAACTATGTATATGCATGGATCAACTGGTCTAATGTGCACTTATTATAAATTTAATGTACCTTGATCTGTATTTGAAATGTGTGGAGTTATTATTTGAAACATAAAGGAAAAATGGAAAACAGAATAAAACAATAGAAAACATAAAGGAAACAATGGAAAGCAATAGAAAACAATCGAAAACATAAAGGAAACAAGAGAAAACATAATAAAACAAGAGAAAACAAAAAGGAAACAAGAGAAAACCAAATAAAACAATAGAAAACATAAAGGAAACAAGAGAAAGCATAAAGGAAACAAAAGAAAACAAAAAGTAAATAATGGAAAACAAAATAAAACAATAGAAAACATAAAGGAAACAAGAGAAAACAAAAAAGGAAACAAGAGAAAATAAAATAAAACAATAGAAAACATAAGGGAAACAAGAGAAAACATAAAGGAAACAAGAGAAAACAAAAAGGAAATAATGGAAAACAAAATAAAACAATAAAAAACATAAAGGAAACAATGGAAAACAGGAAACAATTGAAAACATAAAGTAAATAATGAGAAACAAAATAAAACAACATAAAACATGAAGAAAACAAGAGAAAACAAAAAGAAAATAAAGGAAAACAAAATAAAACAATAGAAAACAAGAGAAAATAAAAAGGAAATAATGGTAAACAAAATAAAATAAGAGAAAACAGAAAGGAAATAAAGGAAAACAAAATAAAACAATAGAAAACATAAAGAAAACAATAGAAAACAAAAAGGAAATTATGGAAAAAAAGTAAAACAAGAGAAAACAAAAAGGAAATAATGGAAAAACAAATAAAACAACAGAATTTGTATAATGGAAAACAAAATATAACTATAGAAAACATTTTAAAATTTGTATTATATGGAAATGCACACATATGCATGTATTTTCAAATAAACATATTATTTAAATGCATGTATTATTTATATGCACACATATTATTTGAAACAAAATAAACTAAAGAAAAAAATGAAAAAAATGTAGCGCTGGCGAACAAACCAGCTGGTTCGCCATCGCAATGTTACCGTCGGGCGACAGTCCCGGATCGCCAGCGGTAACTTAGAGCTGGCGAACCAGCTGATATGTTCGCCAGCGGTACGCCGCACATGTGTGTCACTTACAGGCGGACCCTCCCTGCCCTCTCCATACAGACGAAAACACTTAGCCGTTTTTCGTATCTCCCTCGCGCGGGCAACTGCCCCGTTGACGACCGCCTGCCCCTCGCCGCTCGCCTTCGTCCGTCTGCCCTCCTCGCCGGACATCGACCTTCCCTCTACGTGCACTGCCCCTCCCCTCTCCTCTCTTCTTCCTCCTGCGGGCGCGACACCCACGGCCACCTCCTGCCCCGCTCGCCGCTGGCCACCTCCACTGCCACTCTCCGACCACCTCCTGCCCCGATCGCCATCGACCACCTCTCTGCAGCTCCCACACGCCTCCCCTGCGGCAGAGCTGCCACTTCTAGGTTGCTGCTACTCTCTACCACGCCTAGCACACCAGGTGCTCGACAGAAGGTGTGCAAGAGAGAATTTTGTTTTTGTTTTTTATGCATATGGATGCAGGTGTGGATGCATATGGATTGTGCAGTAGGTGTTATTGGTGAGGTAGATGGCGTGGGTGGTGTAGGTGGCAGTGATGGTGTGGGTCGGTAGTGTCGATGGCGGGTGGTGTCGATGGTGGGTGGTGTCGGTGGCGGTGATGGATGGTGTGAATGATATGTGCCCACCTTCGTGTGGATGACGATGGTGACGATGGTGTGGATGGTGCTGTGGGATCGTGTACGGATGACGACGGTGATGGTGGTGTGGATATGTGCCAACCTTTGTGTGGATGACGTGATAATTGGATGGGATTATATGAGGGGTGGGATTTTATGTGCAGGTTCCCCACGTGAGTCCCTATTGACCGAAATGTTGATTAATTTTCATTCCGGCAAATTTGGGTACTCCATTTTTGATATGTTTAGCAAAGGTCATGCCGAATTTTTTCGTGAATTTTGACATGACCTTTGCTAAAAATATCACATATTAGAGTGCACGAGAAATTTGGACTCATATGGCATATATATCGTTTAAATTGCAGGATATGTTAAACTAATTTTCGCTATTCTCTCCTTAGATATGGCTCACAACGACGAGGCGGGTGGTTCTAGGACCGGACACGGGGACGACGATGTGTGGCTCTCTATGCTTGGCGCCGGAGGAGGAACCCTAGTTCTGGGACCGAAGCCGGAGACGCAGGGCGATGCAGATGACGAGATGGAGGAAACCATTCGTCAGGAGGCGCCGCGCACCGATACATCGGCCGGAGAAGGTCAAACCGGTAGTGGCACCAGGGATGCCACCTCCGGTAGCGAGGCGTCGTGTAAGCGCAAAGAAAGACGACACAACATGCTCGCCGCCGTCCGGCAAGACTTCATGGTAGTGGACCCCAAAAGCGGTGCTCCTGTAGAGCCGGAGACGTACGCTAAGGAGTATGGAAACCAGATAGGCTGCATTGCTCAAGACTTTGGCAACGTTAATACGGGCTAGATCCGAGATAAAGAAAACAAGGCTATGGACGCCCTACTGATTGAGAAGCTGCACACACGGTACAAGTTCCCGGATCCTTACGACAACCAGGACCTGAAGAGCAATCTGGTCAACTCGTTAGCACTCGGAAATTTCACTAAGGCGTTTACGACTTGAAGATCCAGTTTGAGGCAGATGATTGCGAAGGGTAAGGGTTTTGATGAGATCCATAAAATCTGGCCCTCCATTTCTGAGGAAGACTTGGCCACATTCAAGCTCGATGAACTCAAACCGGAAAGGGCGGCGCTGAGTAAATGGGGAAAATATTTCCGAGAAAAGAACATTGGTACGCACAATATCGGAAACCGGGGTTATCTTGGGAAGCAGAAAGTTTGGGCTAAGCAGGATGTAGACAGAAAAGGGCCGAACCCGTATGACAAGATCGCCGACCCGTAGGTGAGAAATTTTGTCAGGACCCATTATAGGGAAGATTCCCAAAAGCCTGACGATCTTATGTTGAACGAGAAGGTCAAAGAGCTCGAGAAGAAATATCTCGAGGAAGAAGAAAAAGAACATCTATCTCAGTTTGACGCGGGGTCCTCGGCGACGATGAACAAGGACCCGTATGACACCCCTTTTATTAGGGCGCTTAACGCGACGAAGAGAGTGGCCATAGACAAGAAGCCGCATTGTGGCCATGTGCATGGCCTCGGAAACGGTCATCGGCATGTGCACTACTACCTAGACACTAAGGAGAAGAGAAAGCAGAGGAACAAGGTGCCGCAGAAGACGATCGACGAACTTGTGAACGAGAGGGTCAACGCGCTCCTCCCTAGCATCTGTGCGTCCATCGCTCAGTCCTTAGAGCCTTGGATGGAAGGTGGCGGACAAGGGGCTCCCACTACCGAATTCTGCGCGGTCTGGGACGTTTCAATACCGTTGCGGATGGGCTCCAAACCGTCGCTAAGGGCAATCCGGTATGTTTTGCGCGACGGAATAAAAACGTATCAGATCGACTGTCAGGGACGATTCTGCACGTTTATATGAACACTAAACTGTTACGGCTATCCGCAACTTACAACAAATCGTCGCCACCAGTTGGGCCGTCCGGACCAGGCCCAATAAGCATTCACGTTTTTATTTCGTCGCTATGAGGCGACACGTGACAAAAGAGGTTCTAATGGCCGTTAACGTAATCAGCTGACGTGGCAAAACGTGGGAACGTTTTTTTTACGTCAAAGCAGACGCCTACCGAACGGGAGTTCTTGTACCTGCTAGAACGGCATCTGCTCGAACTTTTGTTTATTAGAAAATAAAATATGAACTCACAATGTGCAACAGAAATGTACCCACCGGTTGAGAAACCACCATAGTTGGATGATTGCTCGCGCTAGTAAGACAGCTTTGACTCTTCTTGATCGTGATCTGGTGATCGGTCACACCCTCTTTAGAGGTTCTAGGCCCTGCCTATTGAGTCATCTACCACAGAAACAGAGTCTCGTGATGATCCAGGTACAAAAGGTTCGTCAGGCCTGCATTCAGAGACTTCTGCCTCAGACTCAGTCTTTACCCATGAGGCGAAACCATGTGAACCAGTCGAAATACACCACACGAAAACAAAATGGTGCCACGTTGCCTTCTTCTGGGACGAAATCTGTTCGTCCCGGGCTACCCAGCGACTTTTTTCCGTCGCGAGTCTCGACCAATCAGGCGAAAGCATGTGGACCAATCAAAATACGCCACATGGAAACAAAATAGCGCCACTTCGCCTTCTTCTGGGACGAAATCTGCTCGTCTTGGGCTACCCAACGCCTTTTTTTTTCGTCGCTAAACTCGTGGCACGTGCACCAACCAAATGGTGCCACGCAACGTCTTTTCCGTGACGTTTTTTCCGTCTCGGATTTGGGTGATGTCATCACCGTGCCGGGAACGTTATTTTTACGTCGTCTAATCGCCCACTCATAGTAGGCCACGTGGGCTGGGCATACATTGCCACGTGCCGGTATTTGCCTTGACGGACTTTTACGTTACGTTACTATGATGTCGGTTTTGGTGCTATTTGGGTGGTTACATCATCGTTATAATTGCCAATTGCACACAAGCAGAAAAGGAAACCACATAACAGGCATCAAATAATTAGTTTTTCCCACAAAACATCAATCCAACATACAGAATCACAGTTTCAAGGACCACGCATCTGCTCAGCCAGCATCTCAAGTAGGGCAACTCCTTCTAGTTGAGATTTCTTTAGCGCAGCTTGTTGCTTCCGAATGTCTTCCATATCCACTAAAAACTTCAGCCTCAGGTGCTCGGTTGCGGTGGCATTAACAATGTAATTTAACGTGTTATAGTTAGTGCGGGGTGGCATTTGATGCGTAATTATATTGAGGTGTGAGTGTGTGACACCATGCCACCACAGTAACCTTAATAGTAAGCGTTAATTGGACATAGGCCACTGCAATTTCTAGCTATTTGAGAAACGCCACTCCAACTTTCATCTTTTGAAAAACGCCACTATAATGCTCCATACATTCCATAGATGCCATTATACCCACTTTAACACGTATATCAACTAATATACTTAGGTATTCCTGCCGTATGTACGTATACAGGATGGGCCTAACCTGAATATCAGGCTTATAACAAAAGTGCGATAAAATTTTGACAGAATAAAATTGAAAAAAACATGCGATAACATTTTGTGGAGAAAATAAATCTAAACTGAGCTCTAAAAAAAACAACTTATTTGATGCGGAATCAACATTCAAGTGACACCAGGTTGATGCGTACAAGAAGTTAGGAACACAGTCAATAATCCATATGCATACTTATGTTAGAGTACAGAAGTTAGGTTAAAAAAAACTAAACACGTGCGGCGTGCACATGTGATACTATTTTTTCCATGGAGTCCATGTGTAGCTGATTTCGAGGTGTCTAAAAAAACTTGATTGACGTGGGACCCACCCTATATGTAAATCATAAATACTGAGTATATTGGTCTGTATATGTGTTAAAGTGGGCATAATGGCGTCTATAGAATGTATAGAGAATTGCAATGTCGTTTTTCGAATGATGAAAATTACAGTGGTGCTTCTCAAATAGCCAAAAATTATAGTGGCATCTATCTAATTAACCCATTAAGTATACGTTGTTCCCCTCTATTCTAGTTCAACTTATCACATATGCTCAGTTGGTAGTCCAAGCACATACGCAACCACGCTTTTGCCAAATCTTCCATGCTTCTAGACATGTAGTATGGGGTCTACATCAAGAACAATTAAGACTTTCTATTGGACCATCAAGATATTTAATTGATAGAATATCCTATGAAAAGGTCTGCATGTCAGTCAAATATAGTAAGTATGCTGACGGCCCACAAGACAGCGTCATTTGCATATTTTGCATGACATTACACAAAACGTGACATACATGTTCAGTTTGCAAAATATTGATACACATGGTGACGTAGCCCTAACAATACTTAAAAAACTTATATCAAGAAACGAAAGTATTCCCTCTAGCACCACCTAAGGCTACAACATTACAAAATTGAATTCACTACCAAGTATCGATAAGACACTTGAGCTAGCATGGATGCTTCAGAGGCCTGAGCTGATGTTTCAATGAGCAAAAGAGCTTCAAGACAACTGTCTTCTGCAAACGCTTGTAGATATCCATGTTGTGGACTCTGGTTCGCGTGAACGGGAAATAATCAAAGTATACATACATCAGTTACATGTATGGAAGTGTCATAAATTCAAATATGACCACCAAACAAGAACAAAGGTCCAATAAAAATAATGTGTGAACGAAAACATGGATACTATAATTTCCTTCCGGCGAATAAGACCGAAAATGAAGGTGCGAAGTACACTCATCTTCAAGTAGAAAATATGGAAAATGATCCTTATAATAAAATGGCGGTGCCTAAAGGGGGAGAAATGACACAAATTAGTTATACTGAAATAAAGCAAAGAAATTATAGTAGGCTAAAGTACAATAAAGTGTGTCGATTGAGTCATCAGGTTTTACTCTATTTCCATTTTCACCATCAAAGAAAGATGTGAAATGAATGGACTAACTCCCTATTTCAATCTATAGCACCCTGGTCTAGTACTCTAGTTAGAACTCCCTCGGTAGCCATCAAAAGTTAAAGAGTTTTGAGCAGATTGTTTTAGTTGTAATATTTCACCAACAATACGTGCATGCCTCTTGATAGCATATTACTAGAAGTGGAAGGCGCACTTCGCTGCGCCCGGACATCACTCACGCCTTACAGTATGACACATTTGTATAAAATTTATTGCTTCCCGATAAAAATGATGTATCATATAATACAAAGCAAATATCCAAGTTTAATAGAAACAAGTCTATTTGCCTCTTCTTTGCACCATGTGAAGCTCATTGTCTCTTTTGGCACACATTGATATATATCTCAGTTTTTGTACGTCAGCATCTAATCACAAGACTTTATACCGACTCATACCGTCATATGTCCATACCATACCCTAGCTGGCAGCACACTCAGGGTGTGTTTGGTTGAGCCGTGGATTCTGAATAAGCTGCTATGGACTGCCAACTGTGGGAAAACAGCTGTGCGTTGAGAACTGTGGATTCTCTGAAAGTTGTTTGGTTAGAACAACTGTGAACTGTCGGTTTGATTGAAGATGTCGGTAATGCCCGTATGTATCCATGAAACCGCTTATATGCAAAATGGCCATAAAATATCGATATGTACACTAATTGATATGTAAATGCCCATTTTAGGATGGAAATTTATAATTTTTGTAAAGTTGCACGCTCATAGATAACATGAATAGAGAGATGTCCTAAAATTATAAAATATATATATAGATGATTCCATAACGATACAGGTAGCTATCCCATCTGCACCACTGAAAACATTATTATCCTAGAAACATGGTCGTGTCTCCAATTCTCCATATGCATGCATTGAGCCAAACAAAAAAAAACATCACCAGGACGTCTCTGGTCGCTGCAACGCCAGCATCAACAGGAATCCCACGAACATGGTCGCTCTTGTGTACCAGGATTGCTGCCGCCACGTGCCTGCGACCACTGCCAAACCATGGGGCGCCTGGCCATACCAAGCAAGGAACACCCGTACATGAAGCTCAAGCATCACGACATCTCGGCTTGTTGCTTCACTACGACGGTTGGTCCATCGATTCCTCGTCGCAGGTCTTCAGAGAGCGGGAGCAGGAACGCATTGGCACGACGAACAGCAGCGGCCCTACTGGGCCTGGCCTCTCCGCCGGTCGGCACACCACTGGATCCTCTCTTCTTGGTGGGAGCGATAGAAGAAACGAGGCCAGGCTCCGGAGTCCGGACCCTGCTCCGCAGGCCGGCTGCATCCACGGAAGAACCGGGAGGAGGAAGCGTGTGGGCTGGCGCGAGCTCCATGGATAAGACGCATGGATGAGAACGATCTGTACCGACGCCATGACCTCAGCAACATGGAGACCACCAGTTAACCATCCAGCACGGTTAACAAATGTGCATCCAATAAATCGGTTCTTAACAAGAACTCCGTGGACGAGGAGCATGGGATCCCCGAGACGAGGCCATCCGTGCGTCCTGGCGGAAAGAACTGGCGTAACCATGCATGCACCAGGCTCCAACAATATCCAAAATTGGAAGTCGGCGTATGCGATGGGAAGGTGGCCGCGGGGACGTTGGAGGGCGCAGACTTGGAGGCAGCCGAATGGCGACCAGATTCAAGAGGCGGTCGGAACCCTCGATGGTGGCCAGGGCAGTCCGTCCGGGACAGAGTGTCACGGCAAAGAACAGTCACTAGTGGAAACAACCCCTCTCGTCCAGGGGGCGGGGGGCAACTGTCCCGGTTGCAACCAAATTCGGGACAAATGCCCTGCATTGGTCCCGGTTCGTGCGCCCGGGGCAACAGGAATCGCCTGGGCGCATTGGTCCCGGTTCGTGGGGGCCATTTCGGTCTCGGCTCTTGCCACGGACCGGGACCAATGCCTAGCCACAGGCCACGTGGCACGCGCATGACCTATTGTCCCGGTTCAGTCCACGAACCGGGACCAATGCCCCCTTCCCCTATATATACTGCCCCAGCCCCCCCTCCTTCCATCTTTTTTTTTTGCTTGGAGGTGTGAGAGAGTGTGGTGTTAGTGTGTTTTTTTTTTACTATGCACACGAGGTGTTCGACGAAATTCCCGAGCCGCACATAAGCTCACTGAAAATGGTATCTTCGACCGAGGTTAACAAATTATCTTTTTCATCTGTAACTTATACATAAAAAATTAGTATTTGTCGATGTACTGTGGTCATCTCTGTATTAATATGTTATTGTAATGTATTTTGATAAACTTAATTATACGATGCAGCTGGATGCACGGCATCGATGGATGTATGGTGACCGACGCACTTCCGAGTATATGGCAGGCCTGAATGCATTTCTTGCTGTAGCTCAGGCGAACAAAGATAATGGCTTCATGTGTTGCCCATGTGTTGATTGTCGGAACGTCAGAGAACATTCTTCCGAAAGAATCCTTCACGGCCATCTACTTCGGAGAGGTTTCATGCCCAGCTATAATTGCTGGACCAAGCATGGAGAAAGAGGTGTTGTGATGGAAGACGATGAAGAAGAAGAAGAAGATCCTTTGTTCCCTGAATACGACGATACTGCAATGGAAGAGAATGCAGAAGAAGGAGGTGATCAAGAACAGGCATCAGAAGAGCCCGATGATGATCTTGGCCGAGTTATTGCTGATGCAAGGGAAGACTGTGAAAACAAATTGGAGAGGTTGAAACTGGACAACATGTTACAGGATCACAAAAAATTGTTGTACCCAAATTGCGAAGATGGTAGCACAAAGCTCGGTACCACACTGGAGTTGCTGAAATGGAAGGCACAGAACGGTGTGACTGACAAGGCATTTGAGAATTTACTTCAACTAATGAAGCCAAAATTTCCAAAGGATAACGAATTGCCTGAGAGTACGTACGAAGCAAAGAAAGCTCTCTGTCCTCTAGGATTAGATGTGCAGAAGATACATGCGTGCATTAATGACTGCATCCTCTTCCGCGGTGAGAAGTACGAGAATTTGGATGAATGTCCGATATGCACTGCACTGCGGTATAAGATCAGAGCAGATGATCCTGGTGATGTTGACGGCGAGCCCCCTCGTAAGAGGGTTCCTGCTAAGGTGATGTGGTATGCTCCTATAATACCACGTCTGAAACGTCTGTTTAGAAACAAAGAGCATGCTAGGTTGTTGCGATGGCACAAAGAAGACCGTAAGAAAGATGGAAAGTTGAGGCACCCCGCCGATGGATCGCAGTGGAGAAAGATCGAGATTTTGTTAGCCAAAATGATATTTATACATATTATGTGATTATGAATGGAGTAGGTGCAAGTTTGACCAATAATTTGTATTGATCGGTCAAAAGCTGGCAAGCATTGAGTGCTTGACAACTATGACCAGTCTGACTTCATTATTATTCCAACCAGCGGCACACACCCACCCACTTTTCTGTTTCTCTCTCCTCCGTATGTTGGTGATGTGTAATAATAAGCGTGGAATACATGATCATATAGTTCTGTTTGATCAGTATTTTGTATTGACCGGTAAAAAGCTGACAACTATGACCCATATCCGAGTATGAGATAACTGTAGGCAGATATTGCAGGAACATTTCGAAGTGATAGTACGGATACCATCCTGACAGATATTGTAGGATTATAACTACTTTGGAGATGTAGTATGTGTTGACACACGGTATAGAACAAGTGATTATGGCAGGCCTCTATTGTTATTCATTGGAGTTAACCACCATAAACAACCCAAAAAAGTTTTGACTGACTGCTTTACATCGATAGGCCTTATGGGTGTCATATATTCCGCGCACATATTGCAGGCACACTTCAAAGTGATAGCAGGGATACCATCCTGACAGATATCCTTAAAACAGAAATAGAGCTTCGGTACTTCTTTAACAGATATGATAAATTTTTTGAGGAGAAACGTGTGGTTGGATTCCACCTTCCTAGTGACAGGAGTCTTCCTAAACAAGCTATTGGGCCACCCTACTTCTACTATGAAAATGAGGCCATAGCTTCAAAAAGTGTATGGGTGGAAATTTCCAGAAATTTGTATGACATAGAGCCGGAGTTTGTGGATTCTAAGCACTTCTGTGCAGCTGCTCAAGAAAGAGGCTACATCCATAATTTGCCAATTGAGAATAGGTCACGTCTCCTTCCTCTCGCTCCAAAGACCATATTTGAGTCATTCCCTCATTATGAGAATTGGTGACCTTCCTAGGATCCTAGAAAGCAGCTCGATTGCTTGCAAACCCGTGTGGCAAGTTCAATTCTGATAAAACAGATCGAACGTACTCTTGCAGGCTCAAGTAATCCACCACCTCTAACTGTTCAGGGGTATGTTATGGACGAGTGCAGAAGATGGAACCTTGTTTGGGTTGGAAAGAACAAGGTTGCCCCTCTAGAGCCAGATGAGATGGAATTTTTACTCGGTCTCCCAAGAAACCACACAAGGGGAGTCGCGAAGAGAGAGAGGTACAAATCTCTTGGCAATTCATTCCAAATTGATACTGTGGGTTGCCACTTGTCGGTGTTGAAGAACATGTTTCCCAATGGTGTTAATGTGGTGTCCTTATTCTCCTGTATTGGAGGAGGAGAGATAGCTTTGCACAGGCTTGGCATCCACATGAAGACAGTGATTTCAGTTGAGATAGGTGAAGTTAATAGGAGGATTCTGAGGGGTTGGTGGGATCAGACACAAACTGGCACTTTAATTGAGATTGCCGACGTGAAGTCTCTCACTAATGATAGCGTACACGGAAGTTACTATGTTTTCAAGCGGGGGTCGGGATAAAGGGAAAATACGTGTGGATGCGCAGAGTAAACCTTCGAAGGAAAACTATGGTTTTTCTGTTGTAGACGAAGATCTCAAATTCACCGTGTCAATAAGGTACAACTCGCTTTGAATTAGGAAGATCACGAGAGAAATCAAAAATTGTAACATTTTTATATTTAAATTATATACAAATGAAAAAATAATTAATAGTTTCAATAGTTAGAATAATTATTTAGTTAAACGAAAAATGGATTTGAATTAGTTTTGCAAATTCTAGCATTGTTCATGTTGGAATTTTTGTCAAATTTGAAAGTATATAGAAGTTGGTAATGTGCAAACTTAACCCTTTTCAAATTTTGGCGCTAAAAATTTTTGGGCGCGCAGGGGTGCCACCGAAATTCGAAATTTGTTTTTGGTCCCGGGCCGTGGTACCAACCGGGACCAAAGGGGCTCTAGTCCCGGTTGGTGGTACGGGCCGGGACTAGAGGCCCAGGTGTATAAAAATCGCGGCCCTCTCTCCAGGCCGAACGAACACCCCAGGGGCGGGTACGAGTGGACATGGCTGGGCGAAGCCCTGCCGACGGCGGGAACGAGTAGACAGATCCCGCCGGCGGACCGCCGGCGGGGATGGGCTAGGGACACGGTAGACTAGGGGGGCGCACAACTTATATAAAAAAAAAGGCCAGGGGCCTTGCTTACATAGATAGGGGGCGGCGCGGCCACAGACGGCTGGCCGTACTTGCATAAAGGGGCGGCGGCGCGGCCACAGGCGGCCGACCGTTTTCTTGGGGGTAGCTAGGGGGCTTGCTTACATAGAATAGGGGGCGGCGGCGCCGCCACAGGCGACCGGCGCCGATCTAGTCGTCCTCCTCGTCGTCGGAGATGCAATGGTAGGCGGGTGGCTGCCACAGGTGGGCAGGCGGCTGGGCCAGGGGCGGAGGCATCGGGGGCATCGGGGGCGCGTACGGCGGCGGCGGCGGAGGGGGCAGCTCCTTCTCCGGCGACTCCGGCGCCCAAACGCCACCGGTCCAGGCCCAGGACATGCCGTACTCCAGCCCGGGGGGGAGCGGCTGCGGCGGCGGCTGGTGCTCGGACGCCTCATACTCGGCGTAGAGCGCGTGCCACCAGGGGGTAGGCTCGGGGGGCGGCGGCGGCGGCATGGCGGCGGCGGCGGCGGCCACGACCCGCTCCCACCGCTTGATTTCGTCCTCGACGAGTGAGCGGCGGGAGGCCTCGCAGGCCTCCTCCATGCTGGCCCGGAGCTCAGGGTCCTCCTCCCCGGAGAAGTCCTCCGGGATGTCCTCGAGGAGCCACAGCTCCCTCTCCCGGCCGGGCGGTGGCGGCGGGTAGTCCGCGACGTCCACCTCGTGGGGGGCGGGGATGAAGGAGCGCCGGCGCTGCTCGTGCTCCTGCTCGAGCCAGGCGCCCTAGTAGGGGGAGCTGCGCGCGTACGCGCGCTCCCTGCGGACGGGAGCTGGCAGGAGCTCGCGCCGGCGGTCGATCTCCTCGAGCAGCGCCTGGCCGGTCAGGACCGGCGGCACAGGGATCCGCTGGGGGTTCAGGTGCCCGCCGTCCGGGAGGTGGACGTCAGCATAGAACACCGGCGTGGCGTTGTTCCAGTGCCACTCGTCCTCGTCCACCCGGACGTACCGGCGGAACCTCTTGCCCTTGGGCGTGGCGCTGGGCGGCGGGCGTGCAGCCGGAGGTGGCGCGGGGACGCGCGGCGCCCCGCCGAGGCGGACACCTCCAGGGCCGTAGCCGAAGGCCTCCGCCGGCGGTGGTGGGATGCGGCCGGCGCCGCTCGAGGAGCCTTCGTGGTCGTTCCTGGGGCGTTTGCCGGAGCCGCTGCCGGAGCCGCTGCCGAACCAGCGGGACATGGTGGCTATGGTTGCTCTGCCTTGGGCGCGGCCGGGGTGGATGGGTTGTACGGGCGGCGGGGGCCCTTTAAAAAGGCCCCGGGGGGGCTGGCATGCCAACCGCCGGCCTCAACGTGGCGGCGGTTGCAGGCGGCCATGAATGCGGGGCGGGAGCCGAGGCGTGGCGGCGGTTGCAACTGTGGCACGCGCGCGTGGGGAAGTGGGGGCGCGGGAAGCCGAGGCGGGGCGGGAAGACGAGGTGACAGTGGCCCTTTGACCGTCCTAATTTAAGGGACCAGGCGAGCCAGCCAACGGCCGCTGGCCAGTGGCCCCTTCGAACCGTTGACTGACCATAATAAAAGACGCTGGCTAGTGGGCCCTTCGAACCGTTGACTGACCATAATAAAAGACGCGGGCCAGTGGGCCCTTTTGACAAAAAATGTGACCAGTGGGCTTAATAAAAGACGTGGGTCTGGACGCGGTTGGGGAAGGGGAGGCCGGCTCGGGATTGGGAGACAGGAGCCCAAAAGACGTGGGCCTGGACGCGGAAACTGAACGATTATATATATTTTTTTGTCAAAAAAGTATCCATCCCGGTCCCTTGAACGAACCGGGACGAACTCCCTGGCCCAGGTTCGCCACGTGGCCTATCCTTACCATCCCGGGTCCTGGCACAACCGGGACCAATGGGACGGACCATTTGTCCCGGCCAGCCCATCCCGGTTGCACAACCGGGACAACTGGCTCTTACGACCCGGGACAAAAGGCCCTGTTTCCACTAGTGAGTCGCGCGAGGGAGCAGAGGATAGATATAAAGAACGAATCGTTTTCCACTTATTAATGGCAAGGTGGGTAATTTTAGCTAAAATTTGGTTTCCACCGCGATGGAAGCAGGGTCAAGGCTGCTGCTGATTATCGTGTCCGGAAGCAGGTTGCGTTTGTTGCACAACCTCTGCCGGCTGGCCGGTCCCGAGGGTGTGCGGCGATGATGAAGTAGACGAAGGCACATATCTCATAAGTACAGAAAAGTAAAGGAGACACAGTATGGGCAAAGTAATCTTTATTGATGTGTTTCTGTCAGCTAGCTACGTACAGTCTTTGCCTCGTTATATAGATGGGATGGGCTAGATGGATAAGTACCCACTTATCGTGGAGAGGGACCAGGTAAACGTGGGCTGGGTAAACCCAACGTGTGGGCTACCCTGCCACGATACGTTTGGTTCCGTAACACTCCCCCTTGGGTTTTATCCGTATAGCCATGCCTCAAAACTCCGAAAAACCCAGTGGGAAAAATATGGAGAAAAAGCACATGGTATACTATTGCTATGTTGCACGAATTGCCTCATTAAAAACCTCGTGTGAGAAACTTCATAAAAACTCACTTAAGGGAAAAAGAGTACAACTCACTTAACCATTAAGTTAAGTACTCAATCATCGGGATCAAGATTTTAGCGATTAGTTTGTGAAGATTCTCCCCCTGAACCTTACATCTCCCTAAGTCTCATCATACCAATTCCACGAACACATCTCTCGAAAGAAGATGCAGGTAATGATTTATTGAACAAATCAGCAAGATTTGCACACGACTTAGTATGTAATTTTTTTTACTTCATTCAACTTCTGCAACTCATGTGCGTAGAAGAATTTGGGGTTGATATGCTTCGTGAGATTGCTCTTCACATAACCCGTCTGGACTTGTGCAACACAAGCGGCATTATCTTCATAGATAATAGTGGGGGTTTGGACGGTGTTCAGCCCACATGACAGCTGGATGTGGCCGATCACCCGTCGAAGCCATACACACTCACGTGATGCTTCATATAGTGCAATGATTTCCGAGTGGTTCGTCGAAGTTGACACTAGGCTTTGCTTAGACGATTTCCAAGAAATAGCGGTTCCACCACAAAGGAAAACATATCCAGTCTGAGACTTGGATGTGTGCGGGTCCGATAGGTACCCAGCATCAGCATAGCCTACAACCGTGAGGTCTTGAATTCCTCCGGTAAAACAAGCCAAGATCTTTGGTCCCTTGCAGGTATCAGAAGATGTCCTTAACGCCTTTCCAATGTCTCTTGGTAGGCTCAGAACTGTACCTGGCAAGCAAATTGACGGCGAACGCAATGTCCGGCCTTGTGCAATTCGCGAGGTACATGAGTGCGCCAACTGCACTCAAGTAGGGGAATTCTGGTCCCAGAATTTCCTCCCCCTCTTCCTTAGGCCTGAACGGGTCCTTATCCTGCTGTAAAGATCTCCCAATCATCGGGGTCTTAGAAGGATATGTCTTGTCAAATCCAAATCTTTCCAACACTTTCTGGGTGTAGGCAGACTGGTGCACTAAGATCCCAGCAGGGGAATGTTCAAGTTGCAAACCTAGGCAGAACTTGGTTTTGCCTAAGTCTTTCATTTCGAATTCCGACATCAGGTAGGAACTCGCTTCCTCAATATCCTCAGGTGTACCGATTATATTCAAATCGTCCACGTACACCGAGATAATACAGAAACCATCTTGTGATCTCCGTATAAAAACACATGGGCAATCTTCATTGCTCGTGTAGCCCTTCTGATGAAGGAAATCGCTTAAACGATTATACCACATCCTACCTGACAGGGGGATGCTAACCCGGTATGCCAAGCTCTGAGGAAATAACCCGGCCCGAAGGATGGCGTGCAGGATTCGGCTAAGAATAAAGAAGCTTGTGGAGGCCCAAACTTGTGGGCTTAACGGCCCGGGTTATGGGCTATTGTAAAGGAAAGTTATGGTTAGTGCACCGTGTTCATGTAGGATCCGGAATATGCCTTGCCGAATAAGTTAGGGGGTACGGGTGCTTTATAAACCGACCCTCAGGTATAGTTTTAGAGAGAGATCTAAGAACCCTAGCAATATCGTGTGATATCGAGTATCTAGTGTAAACCCTAAATCGAGTTATTGTATCGAGAATAGAGATCCGGCGACTTCGATTGCCGGCTATCAGATCAAGTTGTACCATGTCTTCTCTTGAGCTAAACCCTCTCCCGAACGCCTGTGTCGACTTGCCCCAAGATCAGTTACCCCTGGTAACATCTGCCGTGATTATCCCACGACAGTTGGCGCCCACCGTGGGGCCTGCGTCCAAAGGTGTTTACATCACGGGAGAAGCTCGGAAGGGCATGGAGAATCTTGTCATTGGCGAAATCTACATCGACCACGAAGAAGAAAAGTTGGTGGACGATTCCGGCTGGGGGCCAGAATCGGATCACCTCGAGTCCGGATTTATATTGACGATCGGCCGGATCGACATCTTCGTCGACACGGTACGAACGACTAACTTAAAAGGACAATATCATGTGCATACTACAGGAACTTCTAGCAGGAACAAAGAGACATCAAAGCAAGCGGCAAATTCGGTTTCATCAGCCGCGCCGGGATATCTTAGATGGGCAGAACAAGAGATAACGTGGAGTAGAAGAGATCATCCGGAAAAAGTGGAGCGTCCAGGAGTCTTGGCGTTGGTGGTCGCTCCGCAGGTTAATGGTTACGAGCTGAAGAAGGTCCTGATGGACGGTGGAAGTAGCATCAACATTCTTTATTGGGAGACCTTCTTACGGATGAGTCTCAAAGAGTCCCAGCTGCAGAAAAGTTCGACAATCTTTCACGGGATCGTACCGGGTCACTCGGCGAGCCCCGAGGGAAGGATCACCTTGGAAGTTGCTTTTGGGGAATCGACGGATAATTATCGAGTGGAGTGGCTCACGTTCGAGGTGGTCAAGTTGCGCAGTCCCTTACCATGCGCTGTTGGGGAGGCCGGCTTACGCCCAATTCATGGCTAGGCCGTGCTACGTGTATTTGCAGCTGAAAATCCCGGTCCTAAACGGACCATCACTATACATGGAACCGGGATATAGCGGCCGAGTGCGACGAAGGAGGATTCAGTTATGGCCGAGCAGGCATGCAGGAAGGAAGAGCTCGAATATTACCGGTCTCAAGTAAATCCGGACGATAGAACAGCCTTGAAAAAGCCGAATACTGAGGATGAGAGAGCAAAATTCAAGGCAGCGCAAGACACCAAGAAGATAGAATTTGTCGAAGGGGATTCTACTAAGCAGTTTACCATAGGTCTAACCTGGGAAAAGAGCAGGAGGAGCGCTCGTGGAGTTCATTTCGCTCGAATGCAGATGTGTTTGCCTGGACAACCCAGCGACATGTCGGGTATCCCTACAGAATTGGCTGAGCACAGTTTGCATGTGGATCCCAAGTCCAGGCCCGTGAAACAAGGTTTGAGGAAAATGAATGAGGAAAGAAGAAAGCAATAGGCGAGAGATATCGCTCGGCTATTGGCAGCCGCTTTATCATGGAAGTATTTCACCCGGATTGGTTGGCTAACCCGGTTCTGGTGATGAAAAAGACCAACGAGTGGAGGATGTGCTTTGACTTCACTAGTCTCAACATGCATTGCCCAAAGGATCCGTTCGCGCTCCCAAGGATAGATCAAATTAATAGACGCGAGTAGCTGGAAGCGATCTGTTATGCTTCCTGGATGCATATTCCGGGTATCATCAGATTAAGCTCAAAAGGGGAGGATTGGGAGAAAACATCATTCATAACCCCGTTTGGGGCCTTTTGTTATAAAACTATGACGTTTGGGTTGAAGAACGCTGCCGCAACTTACCAACGGTGTATTCAAAAGTGCTTTGAGGACCAAATCGGACGTAACGTCCATGCTTATGTGGATGACGTGGTCATCAAGACTAGGAAGGCGGAGACATTTATCGATGATCTAAAGGAGACATTCAAAAACCTGAGGAGGTATCAGATGAGCTTAATCCAACGAAGTGCGTGTTCGGAGTTCCGGCTGGGAAATTACTCGGCTTCATAGTTTCCGAGAGAGGAATTGAGGCAAATCCAGATAAAATCAAGGCAATCCAGAGTTTGAAAAAAGCCGGAAAACTTGAAGCATGTTCAAAAGCTCACGGGCTGTGTAGCAGCCTTGAGCCGATTCATATCTAGACTCGAGAAAAAGCAATACCCTTGTATCGGCTCTTGCGGAAATCGGATAAATTCGTATGGGACGAAGAGGCAGATGAAGCGTTTGAAGCACTAAAGAAGCAATTATCTGAAAGCACCAGTACTAGCGGCGCCGGGTCCTAAAGAACCTATGTTGCTATACGTGGCAGATGGCCCCCGAGCCGTTAGCGCAGTGGTTGTCGTGGAACGCAAAGAGGACGGGAAAGGTTACCCGGTTCAGAGGCCGGTTTATTACGTCAGTGAGGTATTATCAGAAGCAAAGCAGCGCTATCCGCATTGCAAAAGTTGGTGTTCGGGGTCTTTATGGCGAGCCGGAAGTTGAAGCCGTATTTCCAAGAGCATCCGATAACAGTGGTTAGTTCAATACCAATGTCGGATATCATCAGAAACTCGGACGCGACGGGAAGAATAGCCAAATGGGCGATAGAGATGGGGGATTATCATATCAACTACGAACCCAGGTCAGCAATCAAGTCTCAAGCTTTAGTTGATTTCGTTAACGACTGGACACATACAGGCATGACTGCAACGGTTCCAAATTCCGAGTCATGGATCATGCACTTCGACGGCTCAAAGCAGTACGAGGGATCAGGAGCTGGGGTGGTGCTAACATCACCCAAAGGGGACAAATTGAGTTACGTGCTACAAATTCACTTCGACTGTTCCAACAACGTGGCCGAGTATGAGGCCCTATTGCATGGCTTAAAGGTAGCCAAAGAGATGAACATCAAGAGGATACGGTGCTTCGGAGACTCGGACCTTGTGGTACAGCAGGTGTCAGGAACGTGGGACAGAAAGGACGCAACTATGGCGGCATACCGCAGGGAAGTTGATAGGGTAGCAGGATGTTTTTCCGGGTATGAGGTGGAGCATATAGACAGAAGAAAGAACGAGGCAGCCGACGCCCTCGCCAGACTCAGCTCGCGCAGAGAGCCGGTTCCACCTAACGTTTTCCTGGACGAATTATGGCGACCATCAGTTAAAATCGAGTCAGAGGAGGAATTGGCAAATCAAGACTCGGATTCAGGGCTCGTAGCCACTGTACGTACTATTCCCGAGTGGACAGAACCGTTTTTGGCCTACCTATCACGAGGCGAGTTACCACAACAGGAGGTATTAGCAAGGCAAATTTTGAGGCGAGCAAAGGGGTACTCTATCATCAATGGGGAATTGTACAAAAGAAGTGCAGCAGGAGTCTTTTTGCGCTGCGTGGCGCCGGAAGAAGGCAGACAGATTCTCAAGGAAATCCATGAAGGCGACTGTGGACGTCATGCGTCCACAAGGTCTCTTGTGGCTAAAGCTTATCGACACGGGTTTTTCTGGCTCACGGCCCTAACGGATGCGGAGCGATTGGTAGCAAGGTGTGACGGATGTCAAAGGTACGCTCGCCAAACCCATGTGCCGGCTATGGAGTTGCGGACTATCCCGTTAACTTGGCCGTTTGCCGTCTGGGGTATGGACATGGTTGGCCCCTTCCATATGTCACCATGTAAGAAAACACATCTTTTGGTGGCCATTGATAAGTTTACCAAGTGGGTTGAGGTTATGCCAGTTACTAATTGCGAAGCAGCTACAGCAGTCAAGTTCCTGAAAAGGATTATCTACCGGTTTGGGTACCCCCACAGCATAATTACCGACAATGGAACCAACATGTCCCTTGGTGAGATGGAGAAATTTTGTGGCAACAATGGAATCCGGCTCGATGTGGCATCGGTGGCTCATCCCCAGGCCAATGGACAAGTGGAGAGGGCAAACCAAGAATTGCTTCGCGGATTAAAACTACGATTGCGAGTTCCCTGTGTCAGGGCCGCTGGTGCATGGGTCGAGGAACTTCCTTCTGTGGTTTGGGGTATCAACACTACACCTAACAGATCCACTCAGATGACACCCTTCTTCATGGTCTATGGTGCAGAAGCAGTGTTACCAAGTGATATTATTCACGATTCGCCTAGAGTATCAGCTTACGTCGAAGTAGAGAACGAAAAAACCCGGCAGGACGCCGTAGATATGTTAGAAGAGCAAAGAGAACAAGCCCTGGAAAGATCAGCCATATATCAGCAAGATCTACGGAGGTATCATAGCCGGCGTGTGAAGACCCGGGTATTCCAGGAAGGAGACTTGGTTCTGCGTCTGGTACAGTCAAACGAAGGAAAACACAAATTATCACCACCATGGGAAGGACCATTTATCATAAGCCGGAGCCTACATAACGGATCATATTATTTGATAGATGCAAGGGAAGAGTCGGCTACAGTCAATGACACCGCACACACCACTTCATCTATGCAAGAAAGAGATAGACCATGGAACGTGGCTCAGCTGCGTCCGTATTATACTTAGTAAAGACTATATTGGCAAGTGGAATTGCACGATGTAATAGGCAGCAGGTTTTCGGACGTACTCTTTTCCTATCCAGGGCACCTTTGGGGACTGGACGGGTTTTTAATGAGGCGGCTTGCTGACCTACATTTTTCATATCAAGTAAAGAGATGGTTATCAAGAAAAGAGATGGTTGTTATCAGTTTTTCATATCAAGTAAAGATATGGTTATCAAGAAAAGAGATGGTTGTTATCAGGTTATGTATTCTCAGTACGATGCGTATATCTAGGTCTTGGGGGCTGGTCGCTTAAATAGCACAGTTACAAACTCAAAGACCCGGCCATGATGCCTATGAGTTATAAGGGCCGATTACTCGCAAACGAGTACGGCTACAATCTTATAACCGGACAAAGAAGTCCAAATTTCTTGGCTACTCTTACTTAAGCTCGATGTGACTCGCATTAAAGTGGCATGATTTGTTCGCTTACGATGGCAGTTAGTCATGAAACCCGACGGGAATGGGCTGGCTACGTCTTCGTATTGATGTAACAACATGGTATCCACGCGAAAGCCGGCTTACAGTACAAGACAGTCAAAAGGGTCATCTAAACCACAAGTTATGCAGAGTACAAGGCTGAATAGCTGGAAACTCAATGACTATTAAGCATAACTTCAAAGCCGATGTGAAACAACTCATGGATCCTTGTGAAAATAGCAATAAGCATTTTGTTGCCTTTTCAAGATCAAGTGTCCTAGGCTTGGCAATCCGGGCCCGGTAGCTTGAAATCTTGAAAAGAACTGGCTTACTTGTATAGTTGCAAAAATCCAAATATCCGAGTCTTGGGGACTTGGGGACTTCGAAGCAAAATCCGCTTGTCAATACCCATGAGACCCGGAAATTGAGTTTTCACAAAAGGAGCAATAAATAAAACCAGATATCGAGAACAGATGAGCTTAAACTTAAAAAGGTCGGAACAGGCATCGAGTATATCAAGGCCTTAGTGTGCATTACAAAATACTGGTGAAAAATTATCAAAGGTGCACAGGCGCACCGCCTAAAAAATGACTGTTTCAAAAAGTATGTCGACCGACTGACGCTTAAGAAGAGGCATTGGAAACCATATATCACTCGGCGCCCATCTTGGCCTTACCCTTGCCATCATTGGTGGTAGCAGCAACACCCGGATCGGCGGCGCCAGCCCCTGCAGGGGGCGGAACGACTGATGTTGAGGCAGCAGGAGCAGAGCCGGCTTCAGCTTGTTTCTTGGCAGCCTCCGCCCTTATCGCAGCAGCTTCCTCCTTCCACCGAGCCAGCATGTCATATGGCTCAGGAAGATCCGACTTAATTACTTTATCGGCAGAATCATATGCTGGAACAAGTATGTTAACGTCCAGTTCATCAGCAATTACGCTGGCCGGGTAACGGACCTCCTTCTGGACGGCCTGGAAATCCTTTACTGAAAACTTGGATCCGTCAAGCTTGAACTCTGGGAAGCCGCCCATAAGCTTCGCTAACTCGAGCTTGGGGAGATAAGCTTTCGCAAGTGCAAGCCCCCGGGTCACTCCAACCCGGCAAGATGAGCGTTTCCAGTGCCGAATCCACTCGGGAATAGTGGATAGGGCGTCCAACAGCCTCTTCAGGTCAACATGTCCTCTACCCGGACACCGTAACTCGTCAAGGATCCATCTGGTCCCGGCACATAGCTGCCGGATATCACTCTTTATGGTTTTGAGCTTGGCAATGTCATCTTCATCCGGCATGGCTTCGTCCGGGCCTGAAGTAAAATGAAGATATAAGTCGGAAAACTTTTGCTGTTTGTCAAAAGGATAAAACCGGAGAAGGAAGCATACCAAGCAAAGAACGATAGGTGTCAGATATTTCGACGGAAAGGCTTGTCAGGTCATCTTCGGCTTGGTGAGCCCTTCTTCGGTACTTCTTCATTAATTGCCTATTCCTCCTGGCTTCAGCCTCGGCTGCTTCACGTAAAGATATCTCCTTTTCAACGAGCTTGGCGGCGTCCGCAAGTTTCTCCTCGTATTGAGTCACGTAAGACTGCATGGATGTTAAAAAAAGCATTAGTCAGGAAGAAGAGCACAGTTATCAGTCATTGGTATAATAAAAGTACCGAGCAAGTCATGAATGAACTCCCTCGGAACTTGGGGACTGGACAAAGGTACAAGCAACATTAATCGAACTTACCTCGTGTTTGGTTATTAAAGACCCCAAGATATTTTCCTCGTTAGCCCTTAAGGCGCGCAGGGTTTCTAGCATCTGGGCAAAAGTTAACTCCTCGGAGCGAGTCCCGGAAGAGCCGGCAGCTTGATCATCTGGTAGGAGGGTTCCCCTTGCATTTGGAGTGGAGACCCGGAAAGTCTGAGTGTCCGGGTTGGGAGGGCTCATCCTTGTATCTAGAATTTCTATCTCTTCGTCTACTGGTTCCGATAAGGAAGGAGATCCGACGGTTTGGGAAAGTGGATTGTTCAGAGGGCCTTGTTCCCGGTTAGTGGTCGCATCACCACCAGTTGCGGCGTCTGCGTCGTCAGTCGGCTTCTCCACCTGGAGGTTATCCGTTTCTGTGTTTTCCGGGTCACTGACGGTGACCTGAGCGCTGAAAGAAAGATGAAAAAAGGCAGTTATTAATGATGACGGCGGCTCGGATGAAAGTTCGTTAGATGCAAAAAGAAATAGTAAGGCAAAAGCTTACCCGGTATTTACGGTGTAATCCGGTGGGAGCTCGCCACTGGAAGCAGACGAGGTATTCGCAGGAACCACTAGTGGAACCCGGAATTGCCCGGCACGTGGGTGGTTAGGAGAAGGGTGGCGCTGAGGAGAGTTGGAAGAACGAGATGGAGGAGCACTGCCACGAGGGACCGAGGGGGCGGAGATGCCCGGGTTAAGTGGATCTTCACCTGGGGAGCTCCGAGTTACTCTGCGCTTGGCTAGGAAGGAATCCTTCAAGCATGATGAATTTGATAATTGATGGTTAAGTCGTCGCATGACGTCAAAGGAGTAAGGTTCAGAGGATAATGAGGAAAAAGGAACCTTGGACACTGTCCCCCTGCCTTTCCTCTTGGCCCCGACTGTTGCCTCTGGGTCAGACTCGGTTCTCTCCGGGTCGTCTTCATTGTTTCCACCCTCGTCCTCTAGCCCTGCGAACCGGGTGTGCATTCATTGGAAAAAAGACAGACGAGAGGAAAGTAATGCAAGTAAAAATATGCAGATCCTGAGTGAATACCTTCACTATCGTCAGTCGCCTCGTCCTCCTCTTCCGGGTCTCTGGAGGGGGGGAGTGGTTCAACTCTCCAGAAAGGGTCATCAGCCTGAGGTAAAAAGATAAGATTAAAGGCTTAGAAGCAGTATCGAGTTGAAATGTGGAAACAAGCTATGAGCGCCGGGTATTACCGCTGGAGCTGGATTTTCCCGGGTAAACGGAGGTAACCCGGCGATGCCCTTTATCGCCTCCAGTTTCTCCGCCAAGAAGCCCTTGATAGTCTTTATAGTATCACCGGTCGCAAAGCTCTTGGTGGAGTAGCGGAGCGCGTCTGTGGTGTGCCCCGAATACTCGCACATCAATTTGGCGCGAACGGAATTAGGTTGGATTCGGAAATCGACCCAAGTTTTTATTAAATTGAGCCCTAGGAGGCCCTGGGCTGAGAGAATGGCTATCTTGGCTAGCGAAGGAAGGATTGCCTCCCTGTCTGAGTCTGATGCGAAGGCATTGAAAGACTCGGAGAGCTTGAGGGGGGCCTCTGAGTAACCCGGCAGCTTCTTTTCGCTGTCGGGGGAGGTATCGTGGCAGTAAAAGAAGGATAGCTGCCAATGTTTAACGTGGGAGTGCAGGTTGAGGGTTGGCATCAAAGAATTCTTACGGCGTTGTATGGATACCCCGCCGCAAGTGAGAAGCGCTTCGTCGCCGCTTTCGCGGCACGGCTTGCACTGGAATAACTCAATGAAGAGAGTCAGACTCGGTGGCATGCACAAGTACGACTCAGATAGAACAATGAAGTGGGTAATGTTTAACATGGAGTTAGGCCCTATGTCGAACACCCTGAGTCCATAATGATCTAAGACCTCCCTAAAGAAAGGATGACCCGGAGGACGAAATCCCCGGGTCACGTGGTCAACGAAGCAGATTACCTCGTTTTCTTCGGGGGTGGGACGAGTCTCATTACCCGGGACCCTCCAGTGGATGTCTTTTTGAGAAGGGAGGGTTCCTAATTCGGCTAGCTCGTCCAATTTGGCTTTGGTGGTTGTGGAACGCCCCCAGTTGGCAGATATGGTTTGGGTGGTCCTCGTCGGAGCCGGTTGTTTTCCTTGTCGCTTGGGAGCCATGGGGCCAGCCTGCAAAACACAAAGAGAAGAGGCGTGTGAAATAAGACCCGGGAATACTGAGACATCCGAGTATAAAGGTATCAAGAAGGTGCGAAGCCGAGAACTGTCCGGGTATTGAGCACACTTGTGAAATTGTTGGTCATTTACATAGGGAAAGGTATTCGGGGATGACGGATGGTTGCCCATATTTATATCGCAAATGAAATGGCTGGAAAAGGAGGGTTTTTCCGGGTGTTAATGCAATAAGCGGAAAATTGAGGAGGAACGGATCTAGATGGAAATGCTTGCGGATGATTTTTAAGTAAAATTGGTAATCAATGAGGGTTGGAGGATCATTTGTGACTATAGGGAAGATGATTAAAGGAGTTGGCAAGCCTCGAGTCGATCTAATTTGGTGCAATCGGACAAATGATTTGCGGGTTGACCTAGATCCGATCTTGGATAAATTGAAAGTTGTGAGGATTAATTGACTGGTTGCGAGGAGCTTACCGGGGAGATTGGAGTCTAATACGATGGCGACGGGCGGCGTGGCTCGAATGAGAGAAACGGAGGAGCAACGGTGACACTTGACGGTGGCGTAAGGCGACTCAAGGGCGGGCGCGGCCGCTGGTGATCTTGCGTTGGTGACAGGTGCGAGCTCCTCGTGGTGGTGTTGCGAGGGTGTTGGGAGCAAGGAAGAAGAGGGGAAGTTGTGGCGTGGTGAGAGGCTTAGGGTTGCCCATTAAGTACTATTTATAAGGCAAGGGTGAGCCTATCCTAACGGCCAGTAGCCGGAAACCGCGGGGTAAAGGTTATCAGCGAAGATCTTGCGAGATATGCGTCGAGTATTGGGCGAGGCATTGGGACAGAAGAAGGAAAGGATTTGCCCCGTAATGACGGGACTGATTATCGAGCATGAGATCTTGGCATTTTTGTTGTAGTCTGGACCTGGGAATTTGAACCTAAATGTCTGGAGGCCAAATCCGGGTTATCACATGGCCACCATGGAGTGAGGCCTAGCCGAATATCAAAACATCTTAACCCGGTCTTCATACGCCCGTATGATCGATATCTTTGCAGGGAATAGCAAGCGCTTCAAGGAGATCCATGAAGCCCAGGCTATTCTGGGGACTACTGACAGGGGGATGCTAACCCGGTATGCCAAGCTCTGAGGAAATAACCCGGCCCGAAGGATGGCGTGCAGGATTCGGCTAAGAATAAAGAAGCTTGTGGAGGCCCAAACTTGTGGGCTTAACGGCCCGGGTTATGGGCTATTGTAAAGGAAAGTTATGGTTAGTGCACCGTGTTCATGTAGGATCCGGAATATGCCTTGCCGAATAAGTTAGGGGGTACGGGTGCTTTATAAACCGACCCTCAGGTATAGTTTTAGAGAGAGATCTAAGAACCCTAGCAATATCGTGTGATATCGAGTATCTAGTGTAAACCCTAAATCGAGTTATTGTATCGAGAATAGAGATCCGGCGACTTCGATTGCCGGCTGTCAGATCAAGTTGTACCATGTCTTCTCTTGAGCTAAACCCTCTCCCGAACTCCTGTGTCGACTTGCCCCAAGATCAGTTACCCCTGGTAACATCTGCCGTGATTATCCCACGACACTACCTGACTGTTTCAGTCCATACAGTGATTTCTTAAGCTGAACACTGTATAAACCTCTGTTAGCTCTATCTTGGTTTGGGACAGGGATACCTTCTGGTACCTTCATGTATATGTCCGAATCCAAATTACCATAAAGGTAAGCGGTGACAACATCCATAAGTTTCATTGTCAAGTCCAAGTTTACTGCCATTGAGATCAAATATCTAAAGGTAATTCCATCCATGGCTGGGGAGTAAGTTTCCTCGAAGTAGACACCTGGTCGCTGGGAGAAACCTTGAGCAACGAGCCTTGCTTTGTACCTTACTACCTCGTTAGTTTCGTTCCTATTTCGAACAAATACCCATTTGTGGCCAACGGGGCGCACATGGGGAGGAGTTAGACAAACAGGTCCAAACACCACTCTTTTGTTGAGAGAAAATAACTCAGCAGTTATTGCCTTCTTCCAATCTTTCCAATCCGACCTTTGCTTACAATCAGCAAGAGTGTTAGGCTCTGGGTCAAGATCTATGATTGAGGCAATTTTCTTGGCAAAATAAATGTCGACATTTGCCATAGCTCGATTAATTGACTCGCCCGAATTAATATAATTATTGGCCATTTCGTCATGGAGTGCATCAGGCACATTCCCTTCCTCCACCGGATTTCCCATTCCGGGAGCAAAGTCATTTAGCTTTCCCACTCCAATGTGTGCGCACACATCTTCGCTGGGTATTTCCGTAGTAGGAAAATTCAAGTCCGGAATTTCGTGCACTGAAACGTCCGTACTTGTGCCAGGTCTCAACTGGCTCCCCTTTGCAGGGGTAGGCTGCGATAAATCTCTCTTAACTTTTTTCTTCGGGCGTCCCCGGGTACTTGGGATTGGAGAAACCGGATTCCTCGTCCTCTTAGGCCTAAGAACGGGAGCGAGTATACCGTGATTTCTCTTTGGTATTTCAACCCTTTCCGGTGCATTGCGTGCAGGCACATGCGACTTTGTCACAGTCTTTAAGTCACTAAAGTGATCAGGCAGTTGATTCGCTAACGAGTGCAAATCTATTATCTTTTGAACTTCTCTATTAGACTCAGCAGTGCGCGGGTCATGAGCGTGGATCCCCGTGGCTTGCCACGTAAGTTCTCGACTTTTATCATCAAGGGGTTGATTATCTCCCCCTAAAGTCGGGAAAAGATCCTCGTCAAAAATGCAATCAGCGAAACGGGCCGTATGACAGTCACCTGTCGCGGGATCCAAAAACCTGATTATGGACACAGTCTCATAACCAACGTATATCCACGACTTACGGAGCGGTCCCATTGCTGATCGCTGAGGGGGTGCTATTGGTACATATACCTCGCAACCGAACCTACGAAGGTGGGAAATTTTCGGTGTCGACCCTTGCGCAAGCTGCATAGGAGAATGGATGTTGTAGGCCGATGGTCGAAAGTTGATGAGATTGGCAACGTGTAACACCGCGTGACCCCAACATGTAGTTGGTAAATTACAACCCTGAAGGAGCGGTCTGGCAATGAATTTAATTCTTTTAATCAATGCTTCCGCAAGTCCATTTTGTGTGTGGACGTGCGGTACAGAGTGCTCAATTTTGATTCCTATTGCCATGCAATAATCATCGAACGCCTTTGAAGTAAATTCACCGGCGTTGTCCATTCGAATAGACTTAATACGATGATCAGGGAATTTATTCCTCATTTGTATGATCTGAGAGATCAACTTTGCAAAAGCATGGTTCCTTGTTGACAGCAGGCTAACATTGGACCATTTAGAGGAAGCATCGATGAGCACCATGAAGTACCTAAATGGACCCGAAAGGGGCTGAATAGGACTGCATATGTCCCCTTGGATACGTTCCAAGAACGCGGGGATTTCATCCTTCACCTTTAGGGGTGATGGTCTAATGATTAATTTGCCCTTAGCGCATGCGGAGCACACGAAATCATCAGGATTCGGGAAAGTTTTCACATTAACATTATGACCATTAGAGTTGTTAATTATGTTTCTCATCATCGTAAGACCGGGATGGCCTAACCTATCGTGCCAAAGGCAAAATAGTTCAGAGCTTCTAAAAACAGTTTTAAGGGTAGTGTACATGGCTAGTGCTACTATCTTAGTGTAGTACAACCCTGTAGCGAACGAAGGAAGCCTTTCGACAACATGTTTACCATTTTCATCGCGTTTCGTGATGAGTAGGTACTCCTTACCGGTGTCATCATCATGGGTTTCAATGTGGAACCCATTAACACGAATGTCTTTAAAACTTAAGAGAGTACGAGTCGCTTCCGGGTATAACAATGCATCATTAATGATCAAAGTTGTTCCCATGGGGAGTGTTATAGTGGCTCGTCCGGAGCCAACTATATGAGGACCGCAACCGGCGATCGTCGTAATACTCCCTGGAATTTTTTTGATGGACTCAAAGTACTTTGTATCTCTCAAGATGGTATTGGTGGTACCGCTATCGGCAAGGCACATTTCCTCCATTCGGGCGCCACACGTGTTCTAAAATATAGTTTCTAATTATTAAACGAGAGCGAGGAAGATGCTACAGTAATAATAATTAAACATGCAAATATTTCAGAACATAACATAAGTATCTCTATTTAAAATAATGGAATAAATGAATGATAACGAAGTCATCCAAGCGCCGATAAATGTTTAATGAAACAAATAGTATTGCTCTCATAGAGCTTACAACCAAATCGAATAAATTATATCAAATTATTGCCATAAGATCATGAATAAATGGGCGGAGTTTAGATGGAGTCCACAAGGTAATCATCCAGCTCAGCCGAGATCTCCATCTCGCTAAGCTTCTCCTCAGTGGCTATCATGCTGGCGGCATCGGCGATGTCCAACTGTGGCGTTGGAGGGGACACGGTGTGCTCAACCTCCATGGACACGGTGGCGTTCGTGGGAACCGCCACGTGTGCCTCCACAGGTGCCCCGGTGTGCGCCACGACGGGCGCGGCGGGGGGCGTGGGGATCATCACAGGCGCCGCAGCGGGCGCCGGTGGTGCCTCCATCTGGACAAGGTGCGCCTCATGCGCTCTCTTGGCCTTGAAGGCGTCCACGACGTTCTTGGGAGCACGACACTGCCTGGAGAAGTGTAGCTTCGATCCGCAACGAAAGCAGTCTTGGGGCCTCACCTCCCCCTTACCCGTCTTTTGCTCCTTGGCCGGGTGGGGGTGGTTAGGTCCCTTCTTGCCTTTGCCTTTTCTGCCGCGCTGCTTGAACTTTGGCTGGCGCACTTCGTAGGCACCGGCATAAGCTTCCTGGCTTGGGCCCCCTCCGAAAGGCTGCAAGTTGAAGTTCTTTTTCAGAACCTCATCATGCGCCTCAGCCACCTGGAGGGCGTCAATGAGCGCCGAGTATTGCGTGAAGTTCTCCTGGCGGTAGTTCCGCGCATTCTGGAGGTTACTTGGATGGAAGGTGGAGAGAGTTTTCTCTATCTTCTCCGCGTCTGTGATTTTCGTACCACACATTTCGAGATTCGCACAAATCACGTGTAACATGGAGTTGAACGACGTCACCGACTTGTGGTCCACAAACTTCAGACGCAACCAATCCCCCTCCGTCTTTGGCTTGACGTGGTACTTCAACCTAGCGAACCTCTCTTTAAGAGCGGCCCACAGGGTTGAGGCACTTCGTTCAGCCATGTACTCGTTTTTCAACGTAGCACTCGTGTGGTGGCGGAGGAAATGCAGTGCCTGCGCATTCTCTACAGCAGTCGTGGTGCTGGGGGCCGTCGGGGTCCCCGCATCCAGCGCTCCCTTGATCTTTCGGCCCTCGAGGACGATCTCCACGTCCGAGGCCCAAGCAAGGTAGTTCAGCCCAGTCTGAGCCAACTCCTCGAATTCGCGGTTCATGATTCCGGCCGTCTGCGATTTATGCAAACATGTATCAGATTACAGCAGGTAATCGATTGCATAAAGCGATGTTGATACAAAAATTCAATATGACGGCGTTCCAAAATTTTAAATGACATGCTAACAGTGTTCTACTATGAATTAAACAATTAATTACGATAGTAAAACATGATATAAAAGCATGTATGAAGAGATATTGTGTTAAGCGCGTTCTAAACGTGAAAATTAGCCCTAAAAATGATTTTCCGAATTTATTTAGTGCCCAAATATACAATTTCAGCAAAAACAGACTATTCCAGGGGCTTACAGGCAAATTATTCAGCAGGAATAAAAATTTACGTAATTCCAGAGAAGTCCATGTGCTAAAATGTAAAAATTCAGCCCGTACACGCTTTCGGTCCGGCCCATATCGGCAGCAGGCCAAAAACGGGCCGAAATCTGGTCTAAGCCCACCGCAGGCCTCCTCTGCCCCGCGCAGCAAATTTTTTTTTTTTGGGTGCTGGCCAGACGACTATTGGGCCGTAAGCGGCCCAGCCGCGCAGCCACGCCGTGGGCCGGCCCAGATCGGGCGTCACCTACCCGATCGCATCGATCGGTAGGGAGACCGACGGGCAGCAGCCGCAGCGGGCGGCGCCGCCGGCCAGCAGGCGGGGGGGGGGGGGCGGAGGGGCAGGAGCCGGCGCGCGCCGGTGGTTGAACGGCGGCGGCCACCGGCCGGCCGAACCCAGGGCGGCGGCACACGCGCACGCAGGACCGAGCCGGGGCTCAAGGTCGCGGTGGCGGCCGGCCGCCTCCGGGCTCGAGGCCGGCGAGGCATGGGGCAGGCGCGGTAGGCGGTGCGTTCACGGGCGACGGCGGCCAGCGGGGCGCGACGCGCCGGCACGGGGCGGGGCAGCCACGGCGCGACGGCGGCCATGGCGGCGTGCGGCCGGGGCGGGGCAGCCACGGAGCGGCGCGGTGGCGCGGCCGGCCGCGGCGACCAGCCTGCTCGCGGCGGCGGAGACCAGCCTGCTCGCGGCGTGGTTCGGCCATGGCGGCGGCCAGCCTGCTCGCGGCGGCGGCGACCAGCCTGCTCGCGGCGGCGATGACGAGCCTGCTCGGGCACACGGCCAGCGTGCGTCCAGCGGGGACGGGCGGCGGCGCGGCGGCTCGCCGGCCAGTGGGCACGGGCGGAGCAGCGGTTCCGGGCGGCGGCGGCGGCCAGGTCCATGGCGACCATCAAGGACGGCGTCCATGCGCGGATGACGGCAGGTCAACCGGCGGCGACGGCGCGGCGCATGGCCGGTCATCTGTGGTACACAAGTGTGCAGAAAAATAAAGACGAAAAATCATCATGTTCATCGTCAGATCCATCTGGGATTTTGACGGCGCGTTGCACAGCCGGTGGAATCGCGGCGGTACCGTGACCAGCGGGATCACGATCTGTACCGTCTCTCCACGGTGTAGTCATCAAATCTCTCGTGATCCGGGGATATCTACATTGGCCGGCGACAGCGTGTCAGCTCGATCCCCGGGAGAGAAATCCACACCGTAGATGTGATCTAAAAATTACGCGGAACGCAAAAACGGAAAGGAAATTGCGAGACGGTTCCATTTTTGCGATCAGATCGAAGTTATACCTTCACGATTTTTGTAGAAAGCCTGCTCGGTGCAGGCTCGGTGAAGAGGCGCGTGCTGATAACGTGTTGCACAACCTCTGTCGGCTGGCCGGTCCCGAGGGTGTGCGGCGGTGATGAAGTAGACGAAGACACAGATCTCACAAGTACAGAAAAGTAAAGGAGACACGGTATGGGCAAAGTAATCTTTATTGATGTGTTTCTGTCAACTAACTACGTACAATCTTTGCCTCGTTATATAGATGGGATGGGCTAGATGGATAAGTACCCACTTATCGTGGAGAGGGACCAGGTAAAC
Organism: Alopecurus myosuroides; assembly: GCA_028641055.1. NCBI lineage: Eukaryota > Viridiplantae > Streptophyta > Magnoliopsida > Poales > Poaceae > Alopecurus > Alopecurus myosuroides. The sequence goes on from CM054058.1 coordinate 479,987,320, forward strand.
GTGGGCTGGGTAAACCCAACGTGTGGGCTACCCTGCCACGATACGTTTGGTTCCGTAACAGCGTTGAATAATCTGCTACGACATTTTTTTTCGTTTGGTTAGCGTTCAGCTTTTGCACCGCAGAAGTCGGTAGGGAAAGTCAAACCAAACGGACCCTCAGATTCCTAATATATGTACTGATGTAGCGTGCTACCCTGAATCATCGTAAATGTCTTTAGATCACATGTATCCTTGATCAACCTAGCTATGTATGTACATTTTAACGTTGCATGAGAAATAAGATAATTTCCCAAGGATCAGTGGGTTAGATTTTTATCAACTTACCGGTCTTTAGAAACAACAAAATATACGTGTCTTCTTCAAAAGAAGCATTGCTCCATGTTCCATTATCAAATAATGAAACAAAGTTGTCCTAACGCCACACACCAAGTTGGAAGCACCTCACACCTTAAAGACTAAAACATCAATACAAAAAAGAAGTAACATCCATGTCAATAATGAAGACCCAAAATATACATATAGAATTATCCTGTAGATCAAAAATAAAAATAAAAATAGTCTGTAGATTAAGGAGAGACAACATTCTATAGATCAAACGGTTTTCTCTTTGACTGAATAGCAATCGAAATTCCTACATCAGAAAAGCTTGACAAGAGATATTTCTACATTGCAGAAAAACAAATGGAGTATCTACAATATGTATTGTGAACACCTTAGCCTCGGATATGTCTGGAGAAATTTAATAAAAACCGCAGCCATTTCCTCTAAAAAAAATAATAAGCATGCGAGTGGGAACTAACTTTTTTCACCATGCCTTGGAAGGGTTTTTGCACAAGGTCGATGATTCGTTAGTTCAAAAACCTAGCTGAAATGTAAGTAAGATAGTTTTGGCACTGAACAAAATAATATGAGTTCAGTATTCAGTAGAACCGAACCTGGGGCTAGAATGGCTCAGAGCACACAGGCACTACGTCCACTCCGGACGCGGAAATTCCGCCTGGGCACACGCGTCCCCGCCTTATCCACCGGCTACGATCAGTGCAAGATTCGTGTAAACATATTAAGCAGAAACAACCTGTACACTGGACATCTTCCCACTCCTATGGGTATCAAAGTGTACAGGTACGGTTTGTTTTCTCGTCCCTTTCCCCGTCTCTCTCCTCCGGCGCCCTTGCCCATGACCACGGCCACCACTGCGCCCTTGCCCATTCCCTACCACCAGCGCCGCCTCCCTGCCCTCCCTAGTCTCCTGCTCCCCAACCGGCGCCGGCCTACATCCCCTAACAATGGTGATGGAATCATCCGTCCAAGGCCGCGGCGGGGCCTTCCGAGCCAGAGTCTTGTCGTGGAGGGAGCGGAGGTGGAGCAGGCAAGGAGCGGCCAAGTCGTCGATGGCGGACGGCCAACTACCTCCACCGCGCAGTAGGGCGCAGGCGAGGCGCTGATGGAGACAACAGAGTCACATCTGTGGCGGATCTGCCATCTTTGGAGAGGAGTTGGTCGCGACGGCGGTCAAAGAAGGGTCCGGCACGACGGCCGTGGGAGGCCATTTTTTTCTTTTTTTTTAAGTGGCGTGCATCTCGCCGGTGTGGATGGAGGCGGAGGAGTTCTCTCCTATGGCGTGCATCTTGCCAGGCCCGACCTGGAGCAAACCTCTTTCTTTTTTCTCTTCTTTTCTCGTTGGAGATTTCCCCATGTTCGTGGAGTTCGTTTTGATTTTTTTCCGATTTAGTTACTGCCATTCCGTGTACTAATCGAATTCTGTTTTATTGCCATCACGTGTACTAATCGAATTCTGTTTTGGAATACCAATTAATGTAAGAATGAATTGGTGCAGATCCAAATTTGGAATCTAAAATGGTTAGTATGCCAACATAATTTCATTGACTAATTTGGAATCTAAAATGATATGTACTATTCCGAACGTAGTTTGTACTTTTGGATTCATTGCCGATTCTCCAAAAAAGGAATTGTAAATAAATATTATTTCTGTTTGGTGGCAGAAATATGAATATTGTCCCAAAAGTTCTGATCTGAACGAACACTTAGTCACACCTACAAATATGCAAAAGATGGGGTAAGTTATGTAAATGAAGAGGGGCTTATGGACACGAATTTAATACACTCTAGGGTGTTTTCTGCAATGTACAGAAAGGGATGCACGAATCTGAAACAATGACTGGACGCATGAGGATAGGCCGGGGACACGCAACCGCGGGTGGGATTGCATTTTCGCGTCCACTCCAGCGCAGACACCGCTGCTACTACGGTAGCATCCTGGGGCTATGAACCGGAAGCATATGGAACAAGGGAGTAGAACCGAACTTGGGGCTAGAGTGGCTCGAGCACACATGCACTATGTCCCCTCCAGATAGGCACCGCCGCTACTACTGCAGCATCCAGCCCCATTCATTGCCATCCATGGCTCGCAACGCATCCCGTCGAGGACCAGGCAGCCCTGGCATTTGCCGCATGCCGTGACCGCCTGCGGATCGACTCTTCCACCCACTCCATGGACAGCAAGTCGCTGCCTCCCACAAGGGTCATTCTTTCTTTCAAGGCGTACACTCTTGACCCCGCCACCATCAACGCAACGGCTGCCGTTGCATCTTCCTCTGCTGCAGTCGGCGAGAGCACAAGCCAGTGCAGCCTTGGGCAGTCGGCGGCCCCTTATTTTGAGAAATCCTAAGCAGCTTTGGGTCCTGTGTGAGAGAAGGGAACATGCGATGTGCGGCCCCGTCTCTTACGACGGCCACCGGTACACCAATGAGGCCTCGCCTCGACATCAATCAATCAGGAGCTTCCGCACGGCACGGCCTTGCCTAAATCTTGGGCCAAACGGACGCAACTCCATCCACGCTTGTCTCCAGTGTGATGCCTCGTCCTCATCTAGCACGACACCAGCAAGAAGTCGCGTCCTACAGATTGTTGTAGGGGCCTGGCAGCAAGAACAGAGCCTCCCGGCGAGCAAAAATCTGACCCAAAGCCACCAGTGACACCTGGAAATAGATCTCGGAAGACCACACGAAACCGAGAGCCAGCCATACACAGTATAGAGAGCGAGATGATACACAACCTGGGAGCATGGGTCGACGGCGAGAAGAAGCAGGCCGAGGGCGGGTGCTGGAGCGGCATGGGAAGAATCACAGAGTCAGTGGGGAGCTAGATCGCACCGGCAGAAACGAAGGCCTCGGGGGAGGGAGGCGAGGCGGCGTGTGAACGCGGTGACAGTGGTGTCACTGGAATAGGCGCAAGCACTCGGAGATGCAGGACGACGAGGTATACGGACGGTGGCGGGGCCATGGCCAGTGTGCGACCAAGCTGGCGTACCGGACTAACGCGGTTCGAACCGTGGAGCGCGGTCGCGAGAGTTCGGCAGCCGTCGGCAGGATCCTGCCAGTGAGGGTGGAGTGGGATGGCGGATTGGGCCGCACGAACGGGGTGATTGTGGCGCAAAGTACGATGGGGAATCGAGGCTCGAGGGACTGCCCATAGCGTATCAAACTGATCGTCCCACCGACCAGAGCCACACAGACATCTTGGGCCAGTGCGGAGCAAATCAGACAGTCACCGACAGGCGGGACCAGATGGAGGGCACACCACAGCCCAGTAATTCCTCCCCAATTAGAGATGAAGAAGATTATCTTGTGATATTATTTTGGGAGACATATTAGCCAAAAATCGAAAGTATGTATCTATCTCGTGTCTCCATCTCCATTTACCAGGATCCAAGCAACACGGCAAGAAACAAAAATACAATATTTTTTACCTTGATGCAATTAGCAGCTGGGCCATAAGGATTGGCTTTTCGTTAACAGTGCCTTTTGGAATAAGTAAGTTTCGACTATCAACTCCAACCTCTTTTCGTTTCAACTATTGGGAATATATGGGTATTCCAAGACAAACCACTCTTTAGGAAACCCACCTTTACAACATGTTGGGAGACAAAGCATAACAGAAAGGATTTTTTTCTAGATTAGAGATAACCTGCTTATGACTAATCGTCACACTAAACAAAGCAGTAAGGATATTTTCATTCCTCGACAAAATACCAGCAGACGGTTAGAATATCAGCCAAAGTTTAAAATAGCGGGCTATTGCAAATAGCCCCGGCGATTTCAGAAGCTACGAAAGGGTATAGCCGGGCTATAACCATATAGCCGTTTTACTAGAATATTGAAAAAATGGTAAAATTTAGACAACATATAATCGTTTATATAGTATTATTCGCAAACGAATAACGTAACAACACAATCATATAAGATGAACGAACAATCAAGAGTTTAAATAAAAACTATTCATAACACAGTTCAACAGTTCTGAAACCAGGTCACTATGTATCGCACTCGCACCTCACAACAACAATTAAACAACCAACAATGATTGATTTGGGCTCCGAAATTGACGGAGGTGACAAATTTTGGTCCAAAATTTTTAGTCCCTTAGACGGGTTATAGCCGGGCTAAGAGGCTATATCCGGGCTATATCCATACAGCCGGACTATTAGCGGCTATTCACCATATAGCCTCTGAAGGCTCTAGCCGCAGCCCCGAGCCTCTCGGAAGGCTATAGCCTGGCTATAGCCGGGCTATAGCCGGCTATTTAAAACTTTGATATCAGCCCAAGGTTGATACAACTATTTTAGAACAGAAAAACTTACCGAAATCATGTGATCCGATTTGTGCGAGTCACTTTAATTAGAATATATGTTGTATGTTTTCATACATGCAAGGCTGATACTTCAGGCTGACCACGCTGGGATTACTAAACTATGTTATTATATAACAAAACACTCATACAACTTTAAAACAAGCTATTGGAATTACCAAATGAAGTTATAATTTCCCAAGGTTAAAGAATAAAGCCATAATTTCCATGCTGTTTTTCTCCTTTTTGTCATATAAACCGGAAAAGTAAGTCACCTCCATTATCCAACGCATGTGTATTGGCATGTTCATCCCTAACCCGCATGATGGAAAAAAGGAAGCCATTTCAGTCTGAATGGTGCAAATCACGTCCAAGTGTAAAATAATCCTTGTAAAAAGCAACTGGATTGGGGCATATCAATACTTTATTCTTCGTCCTCACAAATACTATATTTATTCATCAATAAAACATATACAAATATGACTTAAGAACTCATTGCGGTTCCAATTTGATATGCAGGTTTAGTAAAAGGACAACTGAAATAAAGTTGCTGCACCAAATCGATTGTGATGTAAATCCAGTGACAAGCCACGGTATGATTTGATTGACAAAGCAAATATTTCTTGAAACCTTTCAATTGTTTGGTTTCTTCCAAATCAAGAACATAAATGCTTAAGCAGTCTAAGATATTTTTGTTAAGGATTGTCCAAGGTGAACGGGTGATTGATACATGACGATCAATATCACGAGGTTAAAGGGACTTCCATTTAACTATATAAATAAACTCTTGATCCATAGATTAAACATATATAGGAAATAAGCACAGACTAGTGTAGGGATAGTTGCTTCCGCCCTGCAACTTACAACTTCCAGTCCACTACTTAATAATCACATTTTTTCGGAGCACTAAACTTTCAATAATACTATTTTCTTGTTATGTAAAATTAATTAGTTCCCTGTTCATCACCCACCTGAAGATGGAAAATAACATTATGTGAACTAATTGTATGTCAAACGCACCTGGGGTTCCTTGGACGAAAAATGAGCACCCGAGACGTGTAAGGCATGATCTAAAGAAAAGTAGGAAGTAGATATAGAAGATGGACTCATCTAGCTGTTAGAGGGGAGGCTAAAATCATAGTAAATGGAGGAGATTCGGATGACATCCTCAGTTCATCATGTGGTACCGCTGGGGACAGTTGGTCGGGACAGTGAGGAGGATTGGGGGCCTGCTGACGGCGGCAGCGGCTGGTACATCAGGGGCGGATTGGGAATGGCCTTAATTGGCAGGGGCGGTACGAAGGCAGGGTCGATGGCGACTGAACCGTTTACGGTGGGACGAAGTAGGGGAAGATGTTGAGTAGAGGAATTTGTGCATGTCGGAGGGGAAGTTAAGCAGAGCTTGCCGACGGCCGCCTATTCCCAGCGGCAAAGGGGCCATCTCAAGTAATTCTCGTTCAACTCCACACTTTTCTTTTCCCGACGCTGCTCTGCTTCGATCTCCTACCGCTTCCACCGTTGTTTCCCCCACACGAACCCTAGAACTCTGGTCTGCCTCCTCTCTTCCCGTCGAGGAGCAGTTTCCTCGAACGCGCAGGCACAAAACCACGCCAGCAGTCCCCGACCGGAGAACCAACAACTCTCACTGTCAGGCAGGGACACAAATCGCGAGCAGCCAGGAGCAACCTGAGGCCTCCAATATGTGCCATAAACATAGCTGGTGCCTCACGTGCGGAAGAACCTTCCGAATAGCCTTCATCATAGCAGCATACGTCTCCATCTGTGATTATCGACTTCGGCTTCTTCTGACACATTGCTTTACAAAATGTCTCCAGCAGTCACACATATGTTTCTTCTTTCTCGTCTGATACAACAGCACACCCAAAAACCGTTGTCTTGCGGTGATTATTTATTTCGACAAATGGAATGAACGACATTGCATAATGATTCATCTTGTACGTGCTGTAAAAAAACACTACATCACCATAGTCTTCGTAGTCCATGCGTTATTGGGAACCACACTAGAACATACTCGTCAGACGTCCTTCATTATCCGTCCTGTACTCAAAGAAGAAATCGGGATCTCTCTCCTTTCTGCCTACCATAATGCCAACGGCCGTGTCCGCATCTCCGTTCTGTAGGAGCTTCTTCTTCTCCATGAAGCACATGTTATATATATCCCTCCTGGTAAATCCTACCATGCCAAACCCTCCATATTTGCTGATAAAATTTTGCATGATCATGTGTTTTCTAATCCCAGCTGCTCCGAGTGCTATTATCTTTGTCTTCTCAAAATACTTGATCTTTCTATGTGACTAGAGAAATGGGACTCCATCAAATCGAGCTAGGACATGGTTGTGATCGTCCACAAACTTTGCAACATACCAAACCTTACGGGATATATCAAACTTCATCGTGAGCTGCGCTTTGCAGTTGCACCGACTCTCGGGTCTTAGTCTCTATATGCGGCCTTCCATGGTCAACCTCTCTTTCTGCCGATTCCCTTCCCTTGAGCACACAAACTTTCTCAACCATATTTCTCTTCCAATACATTTTCTTCTGTTAAGGCCCTCCTTTCTGATGCTGAAGCCGGGTTGTTTCGCATAGTTGTTATAGAAATCATAAAACTGCATGTCGGTCTCGAAGGTCTTGGACATTATCTTCCAGTAGTTATCTAGTGCTCTTTTCCTGATCTTGAACATTCTCTAAGTCTATGAATGGTCGTGGTCCCTATTACTATCAGAACCAACCACCTGCACACACCGAAAAGAAAACACTTATAAGTTGTCCTAACGAATCGAGGATCATATAAAATAATCAGCATACCTGACTGACTTTATCACCGCGCGATTCTTCCGCCTCTCCCTCCGAATCGTTGGGCTCATTTTCATTTTCACCGTACATATGTAACTACACAATTTAAAATAAAACAATTCTAAGTTTCAATGTTGTCACTTGTAGTAGAGAAAATCAAAATACATAGAACTCATGTTATCATCAGCAGCTTCGTTACCAACAACAGTGTCATCCTCAGGAGGAAAATTTGAGAAGGATGAATAAGGTGTGTTTTGTTCATTAGCTTCGTCAGTACAAGCTAGTTGGATCTCCTCTAATGGCCAAGAATCGGCGGCGCCGTTGTCATCCCCATCCGCACTTATATGGTCGTCCTCGTACGACCAAGATTCAACGTTGTCACTAGAGACATCGTCGGTGGCATTCTCATTTGTATCAGCAATGACATTGCCGTCATTTGTATCACGAACGCTATATGAGGTGAAGTCATCCATTCCTGCAATATTTATGTACAAATTAAAATTAACTACAAACTATTCATTTCGTTGAAAATGTAGCATCACTAGACAAAAAAGACATGAAAACAAAGATCACATATACACGAGTGTAAAATGTACCAACCTAGCATCACTAGACACATCAGCGTATCACTAGACAAAAAAAGGGTGCTGCCGAGTTAACACAACCCGTGAGACATTTATTTAAAATTCTAATTCATAGGAGATGGACATATTGATAGTAACATCGTCAGAAGCACTCACTGCGCGGAGGCAAAGAACTTCGATGTAGATGTGCTCTTTCTCCTCGTATACAAGTACAGATGAAGAGTGCGCACGGCACGACGTTGCCCCCTAGATCGATGGGTCGTGACGACGTTGCCCACGGCACGACTGACCACCGCGAGCGCAGACCGCATTGAAGATTCAAATGTGGAGGCGAGATGAGTAGCGTGCGGCGACCGCGTGAGAGGATGTAGCCGCCAATGGTGCGGCCACACCATACCCCACGGGCGCGCGCGTCGATCGGCCGATGGGATCAGGATACAGGGCACGTCGATCACGCAGCGATGCAGAGGCCCGTAGATCGCGAGGCGAGGATCAGGACGCAGGACCCGTGGATAGCTCGGCGGCGGCCTCCTACTCAAAACAGAAACCTTGTGTTTCGATCACGAGGGCGTTTTGAAAGAACGTGTGGGACGTGGGGCTGCATGTCAAAACAAAAACCCAACGTCGATCGTATTTTCGCCTTTGTTGGTGCAAGGACCGCGAGATCTAATAATATGGGTGAGATACTAAATGAAACAAATAGATTCAGCTAGTACAGTGGTTTGCGTGCGGGTGCAGCTCGCTGTGGACACTGGTTCGAATCCCACCTTTTGTAAATAAATTTACTTTTAAGAGAAACAACCACTGGTGGAACGGGGGGGGGCCAGCAGGGGCCTTGGCCCGTCCTATGCATGCTACATCAAGCTAATTTGTACACATAAGTTTGATTAAAAACGATTTTTAGTGAAAAAATAGCATGTTTGGCTCCCCCTAATACACAGCTACCAGTTTTGGCCCCCCTAAACTTAATTCCTGCTTCCGCCACTGCAAACAACCAACGGCTGGATCTGAGCCAGCCGAGTTCGCTCAAAAGAGACAATTCGGTTGGCTTTGCCGAGTTCAATCTGAGCCGAACCGACTTTGCCAGCACGTATTACACGTTTAGGAGAGGAAAGGGGGGGGGGGGGGGGGGAGACGAAGAAGAGGTGCATGTTTCGTATATTTTCTTTTCGGCAATAGAGGATATGTATTACTCCATCTGTATCGAAATGTAAGATATCTTATATTTTGATACGGAGAAAGTAGTAGAAGATGATACTCGGAGGGCCAGTAACATACCAGTGTGACCAAGGTTTCAAGTTCGAGTCCTGATTGCTGATGCCCTACCCGTTCACGTATTGGTCTCTTAAGTCATACCTCTGAGTTTACACATATTGACTTATCTTTCTGTCACATGTGAAGGGGGTGTTGAAGTGTATATGTGTATTTGTGTGGTCAGGGAAGCTGGTACTGTCATGTAAGACTTGTGTGGCAATTTAGCTGTCCTCCTCCTATCCGGTGCTTTAGTCAGAATTTGAAGTGTCAACTGAATTAGTTAGGTGCCCACCAACCAATGGTTAACCTAGCTGACCTCCGTTTCTCCAGCCATTATATGGACTCCACCTACATATGCAATTATTCGGACAAATTCCCCTTACCAGTAGGTTCCTCTAAGCTCATACGCAAGCAATAATCTGCTTGCTTTCCCTTCTGATCGGACCTATAAGAAATAACTGAATTATCATGTATACACAATATGTGTCAGATAAAAACATCAATGGCGTGTCACACAATTTACATATGTTAAGTAGTGGTTAAAGACTTAAAGAGATCATAACATATTTTTTTTCCTGGAATGGCAAGGGAAACATGTTAGATGTAATGTTCAGTACGGTACGTGTATGGTGTAGTACACCAACAGGTACTGTATCCCTCATGTAAATGTCGTGGTGAGGGGCTTTCCCACCTCCTATATAACATGCAACCGAACCCTGGATAGGGTATATATCGTTTCCGACTTTAGCTTTGACATGGTATCAGAGCGTCCTCTCCCATGACCTAGCCGCCGAAACAGATCTCCAAATGTCGAAAACGAAAAACCCACAAAACTACAAAACCAAAAAAAAAAACCAAGATCAATCCCTCGGTATCCATGGCGTCTGCATCCTCAACGACGGCGCTGGTCTCTGCCATGGGATGGCCTCCAACCCAAAAGCTCACGAGGAGCAATTTCCTATTTTGGAAAACCCTCGTGTACCCGCCTCTTTGTGCTGCCATGGTCATGGATCTCCTGACTGGCCACGAAGCTGCTTCGGACAAAACCATTGAGGCAGAAGATGCAAACCACAAGAAAACATTCATCCCCAATACCGCCTATGGGGCCTGGGTTGCTAAGGATGCCACGGTGCTCGGGTTAATAGTGAACTCCCTGTCGCCGGAGATTTTTGCTCACATTTTTGGGCTAGAGACCTCCGTCGTGGTGTGGACAGTGATCATGTCCATGTTTTTCTCGTTGTAGCTGTAACATCCCAAGTTTGCTAACAAAAGTGTGTGGTGTTGTGTTCATATCATACATGCATGAAAACAAAAATTTACACCATGTTGAAATAATTTAAATTGTGTTTTTAAATGGTTTGAGAAAAAGCCTACAAATAGTACTTAATGTGGTTTTCAAAATTTTAAACTGAAAAATATTTCAATTTCACCAAAAAAAACATGGTGTGGTTGAAAATTTGATAAGGTTTTCAAATATTATTTTTGCCAAATTTTGTTCTTGCAAAAAGGCCCTGAAAACATGGATTTATGTATGTTTTTTTTAAGAAAAGGGCTCATGTGTAAAATTTCCAAACCCAGGGGGTTTTGGAGGAAATCCCCTTTGTCTTCTACCTCCTGCCAGTAGGAAAGTCGGCTGCCCACAACGCCCTCTCCACGTCCTGCTACCGCCCTCCCCCCTCACGCGTGGATAAGACCACGAGGGAAGGCGCCGTGCCCTCTTTCCCTCCTCCTGCTCGTTGTCCTCTCCCTCCCGCTCTCTGTACCGTGCCTGAGCAGACGAAACCCTAGCCGCCATCGCGATTTGACGCCGCCGGTGACTGGAGCCTCGCCTCGCCGTGACGAACCCATGGGGAGCTTCCCCGACGTCCTCTTCCCCACCTCGAGCAAGACAGGGAGCAGGGATGGCTCGAGCCGACGCAATCTCGCCGTGGTTCTTTTCTCCGGCTGTCGAAGTCCTGACTCCACAAATCCCTCAGGTGACCCTATCGGGTTTCGACTAGGAGAAGTCATGAGCGCTGGTGAAATCGTCGGCTTGACAGGAGGCGAGATTTACCCAGGTTCGGGGCCCTCGAAGAGGTAAAACCCTTATTCCTGCCTTCTGCTGATCTGTATTGGATGATTAGATCGGTTACAGGTTGCTCGAATCGAGAGTAGATCTCGAGTTCCGAGGCTTTTTGGTCGTGCGGTATTACTTGGTCCTCTCCTTGGGGGCTCTCCTGGCCTTATATAGATGGCCAGGTCTCGAGTTCTACTCGGAGAGGACTCAAACCCTAGCCGGGTCGGTTACAAATTCCCTAACTTAACCCGCAAGTTGATGCGGGTGGGCTTCACATGGGCCTTCTAGAGTACTCCAAGGGCGCTCCCTTTTAGGCCTTGACCAGAAGGCCTGAGAGGGGGTGTCCTTACTCGCAGGGTCCAGGATCCATGCCTTCGTCAGTAGCCCCCGAGCGCGTGCTTGACTGGGGCTTTTCCAGTCGAGTAGGCGGTCATACTCTTCTTATCTTTATGGAAGATTGCTCTGACAGTCATTGCTTTTAAAAAGGGTGTGTTCCCTGTATCATGGGTCATCATGCTCGAGTATCGAGCAATATAAGCGCCTGTTTTGCGGCTTTTTTCGCAGAAGGATGTGGCACAGTAGCTTGGCTCTCCCGAGAGATCGGGGCCAATTAATTGCGACTAGGGCAAAAACATTCCTGGCCTACTCAGATTCGAGACCTCCGACTCGAACCCGATAAGGTGATTGTTGCGACTGGGCCGTTGTGGACTTACCGAATCGAACTTAACCTAAGGGGGTACCCGGCGCGTCCGCTAGGATTTTTCTTCGTGTTGTTGACACGGAACTATACCGGAGGACGCAGCTTTCGAGTGCGATTCCAGGCCCAAAAGACAGATCTTTTCGGGTCTTACCTTCATATTCGAAGAATACGGCATCCGGATGTGCCTAGTCGGCTGAACAATCCAGGTTCTTATGATGTAAGATTATCATGTGTAGGAGAGGTAGGTGTTTCCTACCCGATTAATTTATTTGAGCTCCATACGAAAGAAATTTCGTGTTGGAAGAAGAAACTAAGCCCGTATGAAAGAGTTTTCATGTGCGGGATGTTGTGCCCATACGAAAGAATTTTCGTGCATAGGGTATTTTTCTCTTGTTCGAAGAGGTCTTGCTTTTATCCGAAGGAATTGATATTCATACGAAGATAATTTCGCGTTTGAACTTCCACTCGAAAAGATTTTGGTTTTGAATGACGAATGCCATGACGTCATGACGCACTCCTCTTCTCCCGATGGGACGTGACGGAGTGGCAGCAGAAGGTGGCCCACCTTGTCAGCTTTTTGACCGGGAAACGAGACGTCGTTCCCGGTTTTTACGCGAGACGCGCAGTAAATGCGCACGATCTTCTGTTAAGATCGTGGCACGAAACAGCGCTGGGCCGCCGCTTCGTCTCATCCTCACGCGCGGCGGCCGTGATAGGCGCCACGTAGCGCATCGTACGGATGAGATCACTTCGCCCCGTGTATAAATACGGGTGTTAGCGCTGCGGTAAAACTTTCCCAGCTCTCTGTCTTCATCTTCTTCCTCGCGCTCATCTTCGTCTTCCTCGCGCTCGAGCTCTCGCTGCGAACAATGGCTGGCGGAAAGAGACGCGGCGCTGCCGGTTCTGCATCCGGTGAACCCTCCGCACAACCCGCGCCCCGCGCCGGCGACTGGCGTTCTCCCAACACCACCGCAAAGAGCATCAAGGAGATGCAGCGGGAGGGGTAGCTGCCGGCGGAGGCGGAGAAGCGAGTCCGCCTCGGGAAAAAGGAAGAGGTACCCAATCCTCAGTCGAACGAGCGCGTGGTCTTTGTGGACCACGTGACTCGGGGCCTTTCTTTTCCCCTTCATCCCTTCTTCCTCGGGTTGCTGTGTGTCTATGGCATACAGCTTCACGATCTCCCCCCGAACGCGGTGCAGCACATTACGTGCTTCATCGTGTTCTGCGAATGCTATCTCGGCATTCGCCCGCACTGGGCGATGTGGAAGGCGCTCTTCAAGGTCCGGATCTTCCGCGAGAAGTCGCGGGTGGAGTCCGAGCTTGGCGAACCGCTTCGCACCGGCGGCTTCGGGATCCAAGCTCGACAAGAAGGCAGCTACTTCAACATGCACTTCGTCGACTCCGCCCAAAGCTGTCGGAAAAGGTGGTTCTACGTCGTCGACAACAGCTCGGGTGGGATTGTACAGTTCCACCCGTTCGCTGTTTTGACCAGGCGAAAGTCTTGGGGGCACAAGATGTCAGCCGAAGAGACCCAGACTGTTGCGCCTTTACTCGCGAGAGTAGCTGCTCTTCGGGATCAGACCGCGGGAGTTGTGCTCAACGGGATGCATCTGGCGAGCATCTTTTTGAAGCGTAGGATCCAGCCACTCCAACAAAGGCCCTCCGCCATGTGGGAGTATCATGGCTCAGAGGATCCCAGTCGAGTAAGCCGCGAGGAACTTTCGAATGTAGAATTCGAGAAGAAAATCGCGGGTATCACCCGACTGAAGGTGGGAGAGAAATTCCCCGATTGCTCTGTTGAAGCCTTCGCCGCCTCAAATCCTCCCCCAGCCGAGGTTAGTTTCTTTCTCTTTTCTCGTCTTTGAGTTGTTCCTTTTTCTCGTTCTGAGTCCTAGTCGATAAGGTTTTCCTTGTCTTCTTCTTGCCTTTGCAGAGCCTAGCCATGGCGGACTGCTACCCGCCAACTACGGGGGAAGCCGCCTCAGAGCAAGTGTCGAGTCATCAAGACGGTGCGATTGACACCAGCGTCGCCAATGCCTCTTCGAGTTCAGAGCACGATTCTTCGGATGACGTTGCGGACTCGAATGGCGCTCCGACGAAACGTCGTCGGGTAGATGAGGACGAAGCTACTTCCAAGGACAAATCCTTGGAAGCATCGCCCAGTCAAGCTCCTATCCATGCGACTCCACTTCGCTCACTTGCTCCTTCGCCTTCGTTCCCAGTGATGACGCCCGCTTGGAACGCGGACTTGCTGGATGACGACGAGGATGACGAGTAAGTGTTTTTTCCTTAATCTTGGTCGAACATTTTATGTGCTTCAATATCGATTGTTTCTATCTTTCGGTGCAGTCTGCAGACGATCAGTCCTCGCAGGTACGCCGCTGCCGTTCCTCCCGAGAAGAGGAATAAGGCCAAGGATGCGGGTGAAACTCCCACCGCGGGCACCGTCCAGAACTCCCCCAGAGCAGCCCCCGAAGCCGCAACGATGGTACGTGAAGCTCCCAGCTTTGCCGCCAGGGCTTCTGCTTCTAAGGAAGTGACGGATAGCTCTGCGGATCCGCTGTCTCGCGCCTCCGGCCAGGTACACTTCATCTTCCGTCTTCAAAACCACTTTTTATTTCTATCGGGTGCACGACAGTGCTCCCGATGGGAGTAGCCCCCGAGGCTGTAGTCGATCGCATGCGATCGGCTACAGGCTCAAAGTCTAGTTTAATTCCTCTTCATGATTTCAATTTTATCGGGTGCACGGCAGTGCTCCTGATGGGAGTAGCCCCCGAGGCTGTAGTCGATTGTAAATAATCGGGTACAGACTCTAATTTAATCCCTTTTAACTCTTTTGTCTTCGTACTTTTGCAGTCGCTTATTGATTCTCTTGCGGCGATCGGTCGCCGCGTCGTTCTTGCCGAGTCGGACTGCGAGTCTCTTCGAGCGGACCGTAGCCGACTTCAGACTGAAAACGTTCTTCTCAAGGGTGAGCTTTATCCTTTCCCTGTCTTCCACACTCCGTCCATTCTTGAGTTTTTGACAAGCATCTCTTTGCAGCTCGACTTGAATTTGCAGAATCCGAAAAGGTCAAACTCTCTGAGCAGGTAACTGCTCGGGAGGCTGACCTGACGGCCATTCGACAAGAGCTAGAGGCTTCCCGCATGCAGTCAGAAGATTTTGGTCGACAGCTTGCAGATGCGCGGAAGTCCTTGAAGGAGTTAGAGAAAGCTGGCAGTAAGGCCGATAGCGACATTGTCGGGTTCCTCCGTCCCCTTGCTGAGCGGTTCGCGGGTAAGTGTGTTGGTATTTTGCGACTTTGATTCTTCATTTTGCTGTACTTTGCTAAGTATTCTTTTCTTCCTTCGCAGGTATTCTGGATGTTCCTCTAGAAATCCCTGGACTCCAGCAGGTGGATGTGGTAACCGACACACTTGCCCAGCTTAAAAGGCACGCTGATGGAGTTCTCTCCATGATCAATGATGCCACTCAAGTGCTGGGGCAACTGCACGGTCGCCTCCTCGCCAACGCCACTCCTGCACCCGCGCTAGATGATCTGTTCAAGGTCTTCTCAGAAGGAAAACTTCTGGATGCCTTCGCAGTCGCACAGGCGGAATCTGGTGCGAAGACTGCGATACAATTCGCTTTGGCGCATGGAGTCGAAGGTTTGGAGGAGGCGTACACAGCTCTTCCGGTCGACCCCTCCACGGGCAAAAAGGTACGGCTCTCTCGTTTTAGCGAGCAAGCCGCTATTCTTGCTCGGAAGCTGTCTGAGATTTTTGCTCGGCTGCGGGGAGGGGCGACTGCTGCCAGCGGGAGCACCAATGTAGCTTCGTATATTTTTTCCTTTTTCTTCTCTTTGAATGTAATGAACCTTGGGATGCATTCCCGTACTTTTGTTGTCTTTAATCGAAGAATTCATCTTGCAATTCGTTCCCTTTGTTTGTGCCTTGTCTCCCGATGGGAGTAGCCCCCGAGCGTTTGTCGAATAGGCGATTAGGATTGACTCGAGTAGGGCATCTTACTTCTTTCGTTTTATGCTTCTAGGCTACTGGGTTTGTCGCAGGAACGTCGGGTGGATGTGGTACTCCAGTAAATCCACTTGTTGCCGCTGTTGGCACTTTTGCGGGCCTTCGTGATAAGGTCCAGGAGGGTGAGCGCAAGCTGAAAGCTATGCGCGGGATAGCCGATGTGGCGAAGTCCAAGCAGAAATTGGCAGCTGAACGCGAACAATTCCTGATGGATGAGCTGGCTGTAGTCGCGAGGGACTTGCTTTGTAAGTAGTGCAGCCCCCGTGTCTTTTTCTTCCTTGTTTCCTCATCTGACTGAGTATGTTTTTGTCTTCAGTCGTTAATCCGGATGACAGGGAAGAGAAGCAGTGGGTAGAGAATCACATCCTTCAAGGGGCTAGTAGCTCCAAACCTCATGCGAACAATTTTTGGTCTGATCGCAGTCGGGATTTTGTGATGGCCACCTTGAAATTTCGAGTCCGCCAGGCGAGAATTCTCGTGAGTTCATTTCACGAGGTCTTGGTTGCGATGAACGCTGCATTTTATCCACTTGAAAAAGGTCCCGAAGACTGGGGTTATCTTCTCAGTTTGTTTGGACGTGAGGGAGAAGTTCATGCGTGTGTGCGCAATCAGATGACGTGCGGCGCGATTGTGGCTCTCTCTTTTGTCCGCATATGGCATCCTGAGATAGATGTTAACTCCGTTGCTCGGCGTCCAGATTATGCAATCGAGGATATCTCGCCGTACTATGATGCCGTACGTCCTGCGGCGGAGAAGATTATCCGAATGACCTCTGAAGAGGTGGATAGAATCTTGGCGACTGAGAATGCTCAGCACTTTGACTGATTGTCGGATGTAAATATCCTGTAATCTGTTTATAATTTGTAAAAAATTGATGTAAGGTGTATAACCTTGTATTTGATGTTGTTTCTTTGTGATGCATAGTTGTAAGGTAGCCCCCGTGTGTTTTGGGGGGTGTATACCTGTAACTTGTAGCATGTAAAGAATGAAAAGCTTCGAGTGAATACGATGAAGGAATCGCGTCTTCATTGCAATGACTGAGTAGCCATGTATTCGAACTACAGGACTGGCTAGTATAGCCTTATTTTTGTTGTGATAACAAATAAACCTAAGGATAAAATTTGCGGAGGTGTGCGATGTTCCACGGATTGGAGTAAACCCCTCCGGTCGCTGGATTCTTTAGCCTGTAGGCTCCTCCTGGGATGACTTCATGTATGATGAAGGGTCCTTCCCAGGGTGGCTCGAGCTTGTGTCCTTCCTTCTGTTTGAGCCGCAGCACCAGATCCCCAACCGCGAATGCTCTGTGGCGTATGCGGCGACTGTGATAGTTGCGCAGGGATTGCTGATACACCGCGGATCTTGCGAGTGCGATGTCGCGCATTTCGTCGAGTGCATCCATATCTTCTGCGAGCGCCTTGTTGGAAGTTTCTTCGCTGTAGGCTACAACTCGTGGGGCACTGAATCTAACGTCCTCGGGAAGGACTGCTTCTGCCCCGTATACCATGAAGAATGGCGTGTACTTCGTTGATCGATTAGGAGTTGTGCGCAGACTCCATAGTACGGAGGGTAACTCTTCCGCCCAATGTCCTGCGGCGGGGTGTAGACGATCGAGTAGTCGCTTCTTGATGCCCATCGAAACTAAGCCATTGGATCTTTCGACTTGTCCGTTCGTTTGCGGGTGAGCGACTGAGGCAAATTTGAAATTGATGCCTTTTTCCTCGCAGAATTGTTGTGTCTCCTTTGCTGTGAAATTTGTACCGTTATCTGTAATGATGTCGTGTGGCACCCCAAATCGACATACAATGGAGTCGAGAAACTTGACGGCGCATTGGGCGCTTGCTGAGGTCACTGGCATAGCCTCAATCCATTTGGTGAACTTGTCGACCGCGACCAGCAAGTGTGTGTATCCACCTGGCGTGGACTTGCGTAATGGCCCAACCATATCTAGACCCCATTGTGCAAAGGGCCAGGCTATTGGTATCATGTGTAGTTCCGTAGCAGGGGCGTGTGGCCTTGGTGCGAATCGCTGGCAAGCGTCGCATCGTTCGACCAGGCTTTTTGCATCGTTGGCTGCTGTTAGCCAGTAAAATCCTGCTCGGAAAGCTTTTCCCATTATTGTTTTCCAGCTAGCATGATGTCCGCAGTCTCCTTGGTGTATGTCCTGGAGCAATTCCTTGCCGTCTTCGGGTGCGATACAACGTTGGAGTATTCCCGAGATACTTTGCTTGTATAATTCTCCGTTGACTACTCGAAAGGATTTGCTACGCCTGATTATCTGTCGAGCCTCACGTGGGTCGGCCGGGAGCTGTCTGTGGAGCAGGTAGTCGAGATATTTCTGCGTCCAGACTGGCTCGACCATGAAAACCTGTCGTGATATATTGTGAATAAGCTCGATAAGCGCGACCTGCGGGCTGACCTCTGTTTCTGGCGCTGCTGCAGCTTTCTTCACTTTGACTGATCGCTTGATCATCCGTTCGAAGTATATTCCTGGCGGTATAGGTGTATTGGTGGAACCCATGTTTGCCAGTCTATCTGCTTCTTCGTTGCTAGATCTTGCAATGTGTTTCATCTCGCAGCCTTTAAAGCTTCCTTCGAGTAGGTTGTACATGTCACGATATGCGACCATGTTTTCAGCGATGGCGTCGCATTCCTTCATCGTCTGCTGCACGATGAGATTGGAATCACCGTAGATCATTAATCGGGTAGCTCCACAGGCGATTGCCATCTTCATCCCGTGCAACAGGGCTTCATATTCTGCGTCGTTGTTTGAGGCTGGATCGTCTGGTGGAAAATCCAGTCGCAAGACGTATTGTAGCTTGTCTCCCCGAGGCGAGATAAGGACGATTCCAGCTCCTGCTCCTTCGTTTCTCTTGGATCCGTCAAAGTACATTATCCAATTGCTCGTGTACTCGGGTGGTCCGGGCGTTTGTAGCTCTGTCCATTCGCTGAGGAATTCCACGAGTACTTGAGATTTGACTGCTTTTCGCTCTGTATAGGTGATGTCCCAGGCGCCCAGCTCGATGCTCCATTTTGCTATTCTTCCGGATGCCATAGGGTTGTTCATGATTGTCCCGAGTGACGCATCATTAACCACTGTGATGGTATGTTCCTGGAAATAATGTTTGAGCTTTCGGGCTGTGAGAACGACTCCATACGCCAGCTTCTGATAATGAGGGTATCGTTGCTTGCATGGCGAGAGCACTTCGCTGATGTAATATACTGGTCGTTGGACTCCGTATGCTTTGCCGTCTTCAGGTCGTTCGACCACGATTGCTGTGCTGATGACCTGGTTTGTAGCGGCTAGGTATAATAGGAGCGGCTCCCTTTCTTGCGGTGTTGCAAGGACGCGCCTGCTTTGCAGCGATCGCTTCATGTCTGCGAACGCTTGTTTAGCTTCGGGTGTCCACTCGAATTTGTCCGTCTTCTTTAGTAATTTGTAGAAGGGTAACGCTTGCTCCCCCAATCGTGCGATGAACCTGCTTAGGGCGGCTAGTCGTCCTGCGAGCTGCTGGACTCCGCGTAGATTGGTGGGCTCCTTCATAGTCAGGATGGCTTGTATTTTTTCCGGGTTGGCTTCAATGCCTCTAGCGGATACGAGGTACCCGAGGAGTTTTCCTGCAGGGACGCCGAAAACGCATTTGGTCGGGTTGAGTTTGATCCGATATGCATTAAGGGCGTCGAACGTTTCTCTGATGTCCTCGAGGAGTGTGTCCTCTACTCGAGTTTTGATGACGATGTCGTCGACGTACACTTGTACGTTTTTGCCAATGAGATTGGCGAGGCATCTTTGCATGCAGCGTTGATATGTTGCGCCTGCGTTCTTCAGCCCGAAGGGCATTGTCGTGTAGCAGTAGACACCGTGGGGTGTGATGAATGCCGTCTTCTCTTCGTCTTCCTTTTTCATTCGGATCTGATTGTATCCCGAATAGGCATCCAGGAAGGAGAGGCGTTGGCAGCCTGCCGTAGAGTCCACGATCTGGTCGATTCGTGGTAGAGGAAAATTGTCCTTGGGGCAGTGCTTATTCAACGATGTGTAGTCGATGCACACCCGAAGGATGTCCGTGCTCTTCTTGGGGACCAGCACCGGGTTTGCCAACCAGGTGGATATCTTGATCTCCCTAATAAAGTTGGCGGCTAGCAGTCTGTTTATTTCTTCTCCAAGCGCCTTCTGCTTGGGTTCTGAGAATCGTCGAGTCATCTGTTTGATGGGTTTGGCGTTAGGAAAGACTTCGAGTGAGTGCTCGGCAAACTCCCTGGGTATTCCTGGCATATCTGAGGGCTGCCAGGCGAAAATTTCCCAGTACTCACGGAGGAGTTTGACGAGCGCGCTTTCCTATGCTGGCGAGAGGGTTGTGGAAACCATCGCGGTCTTGGCGGAATCCGTCGGGTGCACTTGGTGCTTGCGGGTGTCGCTGTTGGCGCTGAATTCCAGTTCAGGCGCGTTTTTCTTCGTGAGGGGCATGACGGAGTGGTCCGTGGTTTTTGCCAGCTCTTGAAGTTCTTCTTGCATCCCGAAAGATTTCGCGATTTCATTGAATTCTATGTCACATTTGTCCGACTTCTTGAAGTCTCCGTCGATGGTGATCACACCGTATTCGCCGGGTAGCTTGAGTTTCAAGTACGCGTAATGTGGTACTGCCATGAATCTGGCGAACGCTGTTCGGCCAAGGATGGCGTGGTACTGTGAGGGCCAGTCGACGACTTCGAAGTCCAGGAATTCCCTTCTGTAATTGCTTGGAGAGCCCAATACAACTTCTAAGTTGATTGTTCCGAGTGGACGGATTGCCTTGCCCGGAACTATCCCGTGGAAGGATGTTTCTGATTCCGCTAGGCCGTCCAGGTTCTTGTTCATTCGACGGAGTGTATCCGCGTAGATGATGTTTATTCCACTTCCGCCGTCCATGAACACGCGGGCCAGGTCATAATTTCCGATTTGAGCCTGGATGACGAGGGCGGCGTGTCCTGGTCGATAGACTTGTGGTGGATGGTCTTGTTTCGAGAACGTGATGGGCTGATCTGCCATCTTCAGGTACTCGGTCTTTGTTGGCGGTGTCTGCACTGCCATGCATAGTTTCTTCGTGTTAGTCTTTTGAACTCTGCGAGAGGGGCATACCTTCTGTATCATCGCGAGTTGTCCTGCCGGGTTCGGGTATGCATTGGCTCCATTGTTTTGTGGTGGTGGCGCAGGTAGTGCGGCTAGCGCCATGTTTGGATTTGCTGGTGGAGGTGGTGGTGGAGGCGGATGGAACTGTTGTCCCCCTCCTGGCAGCGGCGGGTAGTTTTGAGTGGATGCGAATCTTTTCCTCGCGAGAGCATCCGAGATGTCAAGAAACTTTCGGCAATCCTTGAGAAGGTGTGTTGCCTTAGTTTTGCCCATGCGCTTATCTGTAAATAGGTGTAGCGAGCAGTATGCATCAAGATCCTCCTCGGGGGACTTCTCTTCTGCCTTTGGTTTCCACTCGCGACTTCCGCGGCGGCCAGAGTCGCGGTTTCGCGTGAATTCTGCCGCCACTAATTCCTCCCTGTCCTCGTGGTCGTAGTATTTCCTTCTCTTCCTTCGCCCATGACGGTCTTCTTCGTGCGTGGGCGACGATGCTCTTTCATTGCGTACCGCATCTTCTCCGTTAGCCCATTTTTCGGCTATGATCATTAGCTCCCCAATGGTTTTGGGCGCAGCTCTTCCTAGCTCTTCTCGAAACGCGGTTCTTCTTGCTCCTTTGGCAAAGGCCTCAATCGCCACCTCTTCCGAGATGGTTCCTGCGGTGTTCCTGAGTGTGGTCCACCGCTGGATATATTCTCGTGTGGATTCGCCACTTTTCTGTTTACACGCTCGTAGTTCTTCGATTGTGGCTGGCCTCTTGTACGTCGACTGGAAATTTTTGCAGAAATCGTGGTGCAGGTCGTCCCATGATGCGTAGCAAGATTTAGGTCTTCTTTCCAGCCAACTGCGGGCCGCGCCTGTAAGATGCAAATTGACGTATTGCATGGCTGTGTTCTTGTTCCCACGTTGGCATTTTACCGCCGTGAGTTAATCGCTTAACCACTGGGAGGGCTCGAGCGAGCCGTCGTATTTAGTCACCTCCGTGCTGAGCTTGAACCTCTTGGGTAGAGGTGCTTCTCGGATACTGCGAGCGAAACAGAGCGCTCCACAGGTTTCGTCGTCTGAGGACCTGGATGAGGAGCGTTCGCGATATCGCGAAGCTCTCGCCCTATCCACCTTCTTTTGGGCGAGATCTGATCGCGTGTCGTATTCGGACCGGTCGCGGTCGTTGTCTTTCCTTGGTTCTTTGCTTCGCTTTCTCGAGCGGCTGCTGTGGCGCCGCGAGCTTTTGTCTCTCGGGCTATCGTCACTGCTGCTTCGACTGTCGCCGCGACGGCGGGCTTCTTTTCCTCGACCACGCCGTGGCGATTTGTCTTTCCTCGGGGATGAACTTCTGTGTCTGCGGGGCGTTTCTTTATCCTTGTTTTTCTCATGTCGCTCCTTCTCCAATTCTTCTTCGGTCTTCTTGCGATCGTGGGAAGCGAGCCTTGCGGCCGCCAATCCTAGTCCTTTGCGAATTTGTTTGTACTGTTCCACCCGAGGGTCGCTGTCCGTCGGTTGGTTCATCTGCATGTAGGTTGCTGCGGCTAGGATCGCGGCAGCTGGGGTTTGCGGATAGACGTTGCCGTCATCGTCGACCCTCATGAAGGAAGACGTGGTCGACCTGTCGGTCGCAGTCACGGATTCGTGGCCCCTTGACGATGTTGCGTGTCCCTTCCTCGCGGGTCGGGTACCGACTGAGGGTGCAAGGGACTGTTCGACTCGCCGCAGGCTTGATTCATCCGCCGCTCTTCTGCGACGGGCTAGATCCGCCCGGGCTTCTTTGATGTTTGAGGCCGCTCTTACTAGGTGGTAGTGGTAGGCGGTTAGGTCTTCTTGTGAGGCTCCTGCCGCGGGTGGCTGACTCCGTCGCATGGCCTCCTTGGCCCTCTTCCAGGCCTCCCGCGAAACGCCGATTATATCGTGCTCAGTTGCGCTGTATTCGGTTTCCAAGGGTTGTTCCGATCCTGCCATGCAGACTTGGGCCAGTCGTGGCTCGTGCGTCCTAGGCGCAGATCGGAAGGCTTCCCGTACCCGAGATGGCTCCTCTGTCGAGAGTGCGTGGTAGTCGACTGTGTTGAAGCGGATGGACTCGCCGCTTTTCTCCATAGGGAAGCGTGAGTTGACGGCTCCAGATTCAGGTTCAGATTCATCCGAGAAGTGGAGGATTCCGTCTCTGTTCGCCATGAAATTGAAGCTTCCGAACGTCAGGGTGACGCTCTTCTCCAGATCCTCGAACACCGGGCGTGATTCCGGCAAGTGAGGCGTGACTATGACGGATCCGATCCGTACGGGATTGTTCGGAGCCGTAGTCGATGGTTTCCAACGGGAGTTGGATGTCGATGAAGCCGAAGATGCCGGTGATCCAGCGCCCGCGCTCCCCACGGTCGGCGCCAATTATCGAAGTCCTGACTCCACAAATCCCTCAGGTGACCCTATCGGGTTTCGACTAGGAGAAGTCATGAGCGCTGGTGAAATCGTCGGCTTGACAGGAGGCGAGATTTACCCAGGTTCGGGGCCCTCGAAGAGGTAAAACCCTTACTCCTGCCTTCTGCTGATCTGTATTGGATGATTAGATCGGTTACAGGTTGCTCGAATCGAGAGTAGATCTCGAGTTCCGAGGCTTTTTGGTCGTGCGGTATTACTTGGTCCTCTCCTTGGGGGCTCTCCTGGCCTTATATAGATGGCCAGGTCTCGAGTTCTACCCGGAGAGGACTCAAACCCTAGCCGGGTCGGTTACAAATTCCCTAACTTAACCCGCAAGTTGATGCGGGTGGGCTTCACATGGGCCTTCTAGAGTACTCCAAGGGCGCTCCCTTTTAGGCCTTGACCAGAAGGCCTGAGAGGGGGTGTCCTTACTCGCAGGGTCCAGGATCCATGCCTTCGTCACCGGCCGCCGACCAAATCCTCACGCCGACGGCGATTCAGGCGCCGCCTCGCCTCACCGACCCCGCCACCGCACTCGTCGAGTCTTGGTGAGCCTCCCCGTCATCTCTGCTCTCCCTCCCGTGCACCTAGCACCTCCGCGCCATAGCCCGCCGTCCGCCGCCACGGATGCTCGCCGCCGGCGAGGATTCCGATGACCATTCGGTCAACCGCCGACATCCATCGACTCCCCGTGCTTCTCTCTACGTCGTGGTGCTTTCCGTTCTGCGAATTGCGCGCTAAGTTCGTCGAATTTGATCTCATCTGTGAAGAACAAAGTAATATGATGTCACAGTGACATCACGATGACGTCATATTTTCCCTTTTTAATAATTCCAGAAAATGGTTAATTTTGTAAATTGAATAACTAATAAAATATTTGCCAGAAAAATAAAATAAAAGTATGGTTTTGATCAGAAAAATGTAATCTACCCAAATATGTCATTTTCATATATATTTGAGAAAGTTGAAAAAAATGGCCATTATTTAATGTTGTTTAAATCATTTAAAATAGAAAAATAAGTTTTTATTCACTAAAAATAGAAAAATTAAAAGTTATATACCAAATTGCTCAAAATGACAAATGCAACCTGTTTATGGTGTTTTCAAACCTATTTGAGCAATTTAAATTGTACTCACCTCCAGAGTTGTCCGAATACCCCTCCAAGGGCCATTTCGGGCTAATTTCAGTAAAACTTCTTAACTGACATACGAACCCTAGCAACCCAACGAACATGTTTCGGGATTTATTTCAGTGCATTAACTTGCTAATGCATACATGTTGTGCATTGCATCGATGCCATGTTTGATTGTTATTCTTCTTTTCGGTGTTTGTTCCCCCTCGGTAGAACGTGACTCCGAAGAGAAGGCCAGCAGTCCAATGGAGAATACTTTATCTTAACCGACAAGTCAAGCACTTATTCCTGAAGACTTTATTTGGTTTTCTTATAACCAAGGAAAGCATAACCTCTTATCTGCTCATATATGGTTTTCGAAGTGTTTTGGAATCTCGTATATTGCATGCGGTTCAAAGTATTTATGGTCTTAGATAGAGTTATCCTATACTTGTTGCATCGCCTAAATATCCTGATCCACTGCTCCTAAAAGCTATAGGTTAGATTGTGCGCGCCTCGTTAAAGCCTGTGAGTCTTGCTTAGCCATGCCTAGTTGTGATCTGATCCATCTAGTTCATGAATCTGGTCAATGCGTGAATCATTTATGTCAGGTTGTTGTGAATTGTATATCTTTGATAACTTGACTAAATAACGGCATGGATGTGAGGCTACAATAGGTTGTGGCGTTTTGTTCTGTTCATGCCCCTAGGAGCGAGTTCTCGCCTTCGAAGCCAAGACTGAGCGTGCAACCACACGAGCCAGCCAATGAACCTCGCCTGACTAACTAACTTGTTTAGCCACATCCATGAGTCACGTAGTTTGATCTTTCCATCTGCGTGTGAGTCAGAAAACGATTTGGAGAAAACTTAGGGTGTGACCGGGACAAGTGATGGACGTACACGGATCTTGATCCCGACTCAAAGAACAGGTGCCGTCAGGAGGTGGCCAACTCCCTGTTGACGGGGTGGCCCTGTTTGGGTTGACTCATGGATAGGGTTACGCAAGGTAAAGGTCGGAGCCAACCACCCTCTCTCGCGCTCCCAAGGAGCGTACATGTGGCGTTAAGTGTCGGATGGTACGTGTGGGTAAAGTGTACCCCCTGCAGGGATAAATCTTTTAGAAAAGCCGTGTCTGCGGTTAAATACGACTTGGCTACGGATTATGTGATCATAGATAACCTCAACAGAATGACTAAAACTGGTTAACCATGATTGAAGGGTGCCTCCTCGGAGATGCCGAGAGGGGTGATCCTTGTAGCATGAGATAGTGTGGGAATGAGAAGGACTTGGTGGAAATACAAGAAGATGATGATTACAGTAGTTGACTAGTTTTCTCATCTGTTTTAAAAACCTTCTATGTGACGTGCTATTCCTCCTCGATTTGGAAAACAAAGATTGTTTTACGCAAATCAGCCTTTATAAAACCCTTTATGAAACCAACAGATATATAATAGGTTAACTAAGTCTTGTTGAGTACCTCCCGTACTCAGGTTTGCTTTAATTTGGTTCAGAAGAAGATCTCACATCGGTGGTGATTCAACGTGGACATCGACGGGTAGTTTGGGGTTCCCAGGTAGCAGCCTAGAATCTATGGGCTCGGACGTCGCCTTATGTTGCGGCCTCTTAGGCCTTTTTGGTTCTTGTTGATTAGCAACATAATTTGCCTTCCGTTGTCTGATGTAATGTTGGGTCGTGTGACCTCTGCTTGTAAGCTATACTCTAGTAACACCTGTTTAATCCAACTTCAATGTCTAGAGTGTTGCTTTGATCGGTTGTTGGTTTCGAGCTCATCGTTATACAGTTTTGGCTATGCCTGCATAGTTGTCGCAGTCGAGGGGTTGTGGAGCCGATGATCCATGTCCGAGCCCGCCTGCCGATGTGATTCGGACTGGGGCGAGGTAACCCCAGTACCTCTCGATTGTTGTTGCACTTTCTGGACACATAGCAGCTCTGTATAGCTTTGGTCCCGTTTCCTTCAGTTTCATACGATTCGTGGACGCTTTGATATGCATAGTTGGTTATGACTAGCATGGATACAAGGAGTAGTAGACTGGAGATCCGGACTACGTGCCGATGAATCCAGTCTGCCTGCCGTTGTTTGTTGCGGCCGAGGCTGGTAACCCTGAAGCCCTTGTGAGTCCATGGCTAGGAGCACATAACAGTATGTATATCTCTGGGTCTGGGGTCATGACAGTCGCGGTCCAAAGTCCAACATCTGCGTGGTACCCTCAACAACACAAATAAATCCGATCTGAGCACAGCTTAGTTCTTTGCCAAGATGAAGGGACTGGTGTCTGAACTGGCTGCGATCAGGAAGCCTATTGATGAAGATGAGCTCGTCGGGTACATATTGAATGGCCTGTACGGCTCCTATAGCTCACTGGTCGCTTCTGTCAATGCCAATCCCGGCACGTCAGTGGATGATTTGTTCGGGCAGGTCAGCGCCCATGACATGCGCCAAGATATGCTTGCCGAAACGGTCTCGACACCGGCACATTCTCTGCAAATTTCGCGCGTCGTGGACGCGACGACGTCCCCGTGCGCCGTGACGGTGGCAAGGCTGATGATGGGGCGTGCGGTGACCGCGGCTACCGCGATGATCGCTATGATGATGCTCGACGCCGTGGTGACCGTGACCGCGACTATGACGATGGACGGCGTGCCACACGCGATGACCGCGGTGATCGCGGTGATCGCCGTCCTGATGACACACGAAGGCGTGATGGGGCGCGGCGTGATGATCAGGGAGAAGACCGTGGTGGCTACCGTGATTACAATGATGGGGGTCGTCGCCGTGATGACAGCTGTGGCCTTCATCGCCGTCGGGATTGTACCCCTACCCCCTTTGTCGATACAACTTGCCAGATATGCAAGATTTACGGCCACCCCGCATACGAATGCTGGTGGCACTATAAGGATGACAGTGATGCACTAGTGGAAACAACACCTTTCCTCCAGGGCTAGAAAGGGCATTAGTCCTGGTTGCATTAAAATCCGGGACATTAAAATCCGGGACAAATGCTATGCATTGGTCCCGGTTTGTGTGCCCAGGACAGCAGAATGCGCCTGAAGGCATTGGTCCCGGT
Source organism: Alopecurus myosuroides (assembly GCA_028641055.1). Lineage (NCBI taxonomy): Eukaryota > Viridiplantae > Streptophyta > Magnoliopsida > Poales > Poaceae > Alopecurus > Alopecurus myosuroides. The sequence continues at coordinate 480,015,092 of CM054058.1, forward strand.
TCGTTAGCCGGCATTTGTCCCGGTTTGTGGCATGAACCGGGACCAATACCTTGTCACATGCCACATGGCACGCGCAAGGGCATTGGTCCCGGTTCATGCCACAAACCGGGACGAATGGCCCCCTTCCCCTACATATACTGCCTCCCAGCCCCCTTCCCTCTATTTTTTTGTTTGGAGGAGTGAGAGAGGTGGGTGCTAGTGTGTGTTATTTTACTATGCACACGAGGTGTTCGACGAAATACCCGAGCCACACATAAGCTCACAGAAAATGGTATCTTCGACCGAGGTTAGCAAACTTATCTTTTTCATCTATAATTGATACATAAAAAAGTTATATTTGTCAATGTACTGTGGTTATTTCTCTATTGAAATGTTTTTTGATTAACTTAATTATACGATGCAGATGGATGCACGGCAGCGATGGATGTACGGTGACCGACGCACTTCCGAGTATATGGCAGGCCTGAATGCATTTCTCGTTGTAGCTCAGGCAAACAAAGATAATTGCTTTATGTGTTGACCATGTGTTGATTGTCGGAACGTCAGGGAGCACTCTTCCTCGAGATTCTTTCACGGCCACCTGATGCATGTAAAATGCATAGATGAATTTTGCATATTTTCACATGGTTTTCTATTACATATTGCATCATATAAGGGTATAATTCAATGTTTTATAGTATTTTGGTGTTAAATTACAAAGTCCCCCAACATTTATGGAATTAACCCTGCCTCTCAGAAACGCCGTTTTCTATATTTTTGACGTTTCAGGTGGGCAAACTTCCGCGAAATCACCTGAAAATCTGTGGGGGTCATTTTCTTGGAAGGAGAAGACTTACGGGCGAAGGATCCACAAGAATTGGGCAAGGAGACCCAAAAGAGGACCCTCCACGCGACAGATTCCTTGGCCGCGTGAGAGGTCCCCTTTTGGCCCCTGTGGCCCCAATTCCTTCCATCTTCGACTTACCGACTCCGTCTTGACCTAAAACCGACTATAAAAAGGGTCCCCCGTACCCTTACGGAGAATAGCGCTGCCGAAACACCAAAACACAGAAATAGAGACCTGGAGTTCCAGATTGGAGGGGGAAAACTACGGCGGGGCGCCGCCGGTGTGATCTCCTACCCCTCCAACGTCATCACCATCGACATCTCCATGAAGAGGGAGTAGTCCACCCCAGGGATATGGGTTTGTGGAAGTAGCACTTGTATCTCTCTCTCTATGTGCTTCACTAATTAGATCCGTATGAGCTGCCTCACATGATTACGGGCACCGTTGTAATTCCTATGTGGTGGATCTTTTCTATGAGTTATTGAATCTGAGATTGCAATTGTTTCTCTTGAGTTATTTGAGTAGATGTATCTTATGTACCCCGTTCTTATTTGCTAGCTTTGATCAATCTAGTTCTTAAGAGCGTGTGTGGGGTGATGGGTGCATTAGTTGGAGTAACGGGGGGTGGCTAGTGCTGTGAAAGTGACAGAAGTTCAGCGATCCACTTAGGTTTTTTTAAACCTTTCTTAGGTACCTCACTAGGGATAAAAAGGAGTACCTTGTTACCGGGGATTTGAAGTGACACTAATCAATCTCCATGACTAGATCTAGCAAGTTCTTACTTCAACTTCATGTCACATTGCTTAAAGCTATACTCTGGTTTTTCCTTAATTATCGAGGTGTTATGATTTATTTCGCATCTTGGTGGAGTATAAGAGGGATCAATATGACCGTAGAGATCTCTATGCTAGGACGTGATTCCCATATGAAAGTACTCAATGTTAAACATGTTATTGTAATCTCACATGTAATTCTTTATGTCCACCGTCTACCACATTATTTGAGAGAATGCAAGTGTGAAACCATGAAACCCGGTCCTATTTTAATTATAAGAAAACACTCTAGTTACTTTGCTGCAATTTACTTTACTTGCACTTTACTTTACTTGCATCTCCAATTCGAATTTACATTATCTCCATCACCACTTGCATCACAAAAATACAAAAATAATCCATTGCATATTTATTTTCTTATTTGCATTTAGTAGTAGATTTAATTATTGCACATTTACTTTCAGTTTTGCATTGCAATTTAGAAGTCTCACACCTTGTGCTTGACAACCACTTGGTGAGGTTGAGGGCACAAAATTCTCTACTTGTTTGCAGGATCCTGGAGGAAGCTTGGAAGACAACTGCTGAAATACTGGCTCCCCAAGAGTTCGATATAAACCCTCGAGTCACCCTCTTGGGGAAGAAGGCTTGCCACTAGCTACACACTCTGCACTTGGAGTCTCAACCTAGCCATCACCACCTATAATTGCTAGACCAAGCATGGAGAAAGAGGGGTTGTGATGGAAGACAATGAAGAAGAAGAAGAAAATTCTTTGTTCCCTGAATACGGTGATACTGCAATGGAAGACAATGCAGAAGAAGGAGGTGATCAAGAACGGGCATCGGAAGAGCCCGATGATGATCTTGGCCGAGTTATTGCCGATGCAAGGGAAGAATGTGAAACTGAATTGGAGAGGTTGAAGTTGGACAACATCTTAGAGGATCACAAAAAATTGGTGTACCCAAATTGCGAAGATGGCAGCACAAAGCTCGGTACCACACTGGAGTTGCTGAAATGGAAGGCACAAAACGGTGTGACTGACAAGGCATTTGAGAGTTTACTTCAACTAATGAAGCCGAAACTTCGAAAGGATAACGAATTGCCTGAGAGTACGTACGAAGCAAAGAAAACTCTCTTCCCTCTAGGATTAGATATGCAGAAGATACATGCATGCATTAATGACTACATACTCTACCGCGATGAGAAGTACGAGAATTTGGATGAATGTCCGGTATGCACTGCACTACTGTATAAGATCAGACCAGATGACCCTGGTGATGTTGACGGCGAGCCCCCCCCCCCCCCCCCCGTAAGAGGGTTCCTGCAAAGGTGATGTGGTATGCTCCTATAATACCACGGTTGAAACGTCTTTTTAGAAACAAAGAGCATGCTAGGTTGTTGCGATGGCACAAAGAAGACCGTAAGAAAGACGGAAAGTTGGGACACCCCGCCGATGGATCGCAGTGGAGAAAGATCGAGAGAGACTTCCCGGACTTTATAGGAGAGGCAAGAAACTTATGGTTTGGTTTAAGTACAGATGGCTTTAATACTTTTGGGGAGCAGAGCTCCAGTCATAGCACCTGGCCCGTGACTCTATGTATCCTCAACCTTCCTCCTTGGGTGTGCATGAAGCGCAAGTTCATTATGATGCCAGTTCCGATCCAAGGCCCGAGGCAACCTGGCAACGACATTGATGTGTATCTAAGGCCATTAGTGGAAGAACTCTTACAATTGTGGGGCAAACCAGGTGTACGTATGTGAGATGAGAACAAACAAAAGCCATTTGACCTACAAGCATTGCTTTTCGTAACCATCAATGATTGGTCTGCTCTTAGTAATATTTCCGGACATACAAACAAGGGATAGAATGTATGCACACACTGTTTAGACAAGACTGACAGTGTTTATTTGGATAAATATAAGAAGGTTGTATACCTGGGGTATCGTAGATTTCTTCCGATCAAGCATCCCATAAGAAAGAAAGGAGGGAAGCATTTCAAAGGTGAGGCAGATACCCGGAAGAAGCCTGACCTCCGTAGTGGTAATGATCTATTCGATATGGTCAAGGACCTAAAAGTAATCTTTTGGAAGGGTGATGGCAGCCAACCTGTTCCGAACGACCCTCATAAGCGCGCACCCATGTGGAAGAAGAAATCTATATTTTGGGAGCTACCCTATTGGAAAGTTCTAGAGGTCCGCTCTTCAATCGACGTGATGCACGTGACAAAGAGTCTCTGCGTCAACCTACTATGCTTCCTGGGCGTGTATGGGAAGTCAAAGGATACGCTAGAAGTAGGGGTGGGCATTCGGTTCTTTCGGTCTTTTCGGTTCGGTTTTTCGGGTTTTATAATAATTCGGTTTTTAGAAAGTGACAACCGAATTAACCTATCATTTTTCAGGAACCGACGATTCGGTTCTTCAGAATTTCGGTTCGGTTTTCGGTTTAAACCGAATTAACCAAGATTGTAACATGCAAAAAAAATTCAAATCAACAATTAGATCGCAAAAATGTGTGTATAGGGTTGCGGAGCCTTGCCGGGACGACATTTACGTGTGAACCTAGTGTCATGGAAGCTAATATTACACGACATATGGATGAGTATGTATTTGTTGTGAACTTTAATTACAGTTACATAAGAGAAAGCAATAAGTAGGATTTCGGTGGAGACTCTGTTGGCAATGATAGATATTTTTAATGGGACAACTGATTTATTTCCCTAGATATAGATTGTTGCATGGTCTTGAAATATTTGATTGCATGATGAATCGGTCATTTCGGTCAGTTCGGTTAACATGGACTAAAAACCGAACTAACCGATATAATTTCGGTTTTCTAAAGTTGGGAACCGATATATGGACCGAAAACCGAATTAACCTTATAATTCGGTTTGTTCGGTTCGGTCTCGGTTCGGGTTCGGTTTCTCGGTTTTTTATGCCCACCCCGAGCTAGAAGTACGGGAGGACCAGCAACGTATGAAAGACCCAAGCAACAAGAACACGGATACAACGCACCATTACTTAAGCAGCTATGCTTTTACCGAAGCAGAGAAGGAAATATTTTTTGAAGTCCTTTACAATATCAAGGTTCCGTCTGGCTTCTCGTCGAATATAAAGGGGATAATGTCACATCCCAATTTTGGAATACCTGAAGACACAGTTGTTTTGCTAATTTCTTGACAAATAAACTTTGGTTGTGTTTGTTTGAGTGCAACTAAACAAACTAAGTATATAAACTTACATGGCTAAGAAATTGAAAACAAACATAAAAAGATAGCAAAGAAGTAAACTAAAAATATTCAACATATTGCTCCAATGACCTTGGAAATATTTTCTAAAGTAACTATCTTATGAATCCCATACTTGTTGAATATTATTCCAAGGCCTAAATTAAGGAAGAGGTGAAACACATAATAAATTTCCCTAAAAGATTATCAGGAAAAAGAGGCATTCTTAAATGCTTCACCAAAATCTTATCAAATGTTTTTCCAACCTTGCAAGCTTAAAAACAAAAGTATTGGAGAGCATTGACTTGCTATCTCTAGTCACATAAATATTTTGGCAAAGCATTGTTAAAGAAAAGCCAAGTGCCTTATTAAATTGAATTTTCAATACTTCCAGAAACAGAAAACTCAAACAAGTTACTATTGGAAACTTTCTTCAAATGATCTGAAATTGATACCAGTGCTTCCTTATATCAAATAAGGAACACACACAAGAGGAGACCAAAAATTGAACCCATTAAAGTCCTGAAAACATGATTTTTCTCCACAGCAACATTTGGAATTTTGAACAAGTTTGTTCTACAAACTTTTTCAAAATGCCATTAAATAAATACCACATGCTCTATATCTCACATAAGGATGAACACCAAAAGGGCACAAGTTTTTGAATATTTTAAGTTGCCAAAAACCCCTGTTTTCTAGACAGTACCTTTTTGAAATTTGAACAAGTTTGTTCTATTAAGTAACTCAAAATGACTTGAATTTTCTACCACACAAGTAACACACAAAATAAGTAATGTGTGCAAAAAATTATCATTTTTGGATGCTCCTAAGTAGTCTAATAAATTCAATGTCCATTTATGTCAGAATTGAAATTTGAACAACTTTGAACTATCAAGTTTATCCAATTGAGCCAATTTTCACATATGTTCTGCATATCAACTAATAAGAATTTTGGGAAAAAGGATTTCTAATTATGACTTTGTTTGCTTAGTGAAAACAACATTTTTCAGAGAGGGAAAAGAGGCAAAAGGATGTCTTTGTAATTGGCCAGGGACTTGTTTGTAATCCTAGTCACCGTCTTGTCCTTCTTCTTCCTGTAGCTGCAGTGGAGGCATCGCTGCCCATGCTCCATGCCTTAGAATGGAAGCTTTCTTGGTGGATAAAAAAACCCCATGTGCACCCTACCTGCCCCCTCTCTCTCCCCTCGAAGTTCCTCTCTCTCTCTCTCTCTCTTTTTCCAAAACCGAACCCTAGCCCGAGGTGCTCGCCGTCGAATCGGCCGTTGGAGAGCTCACCGGCGGTCGCCGTTGGCCTCACCCTCTCCGCATTGTCGTGCTGGTCGTGTGGGCAGAAGGAATCGAGGCGGGATGCCTCGAGGAGCCCGCGTCGTCCAGGTTCTTCTTCGGGTCCGGCGAGTTCCGGCGGGAGATCGCCGTCGACTCGAGCCCCCTACGCCTTCGACGAGTGTTCCCACGCGTTCATGGTGAGCTTGCACCCCTCACCGTCCCCTTTCCCCTCTCGCTTGCTCTCTGGATCGTCGCCGCGCCGTGCTCGCTTTTCGGCCGCCGCGCTCCGTCGTCGCCGGTTGCTCTCCGGTGGCTCCCTGGAAGCGGCACTGCCTCTGGAGGGTTGCCCGCGTCGAGGGCAAAGTGAGGATGTGATTGAATCGTGAAATGAGGCTTGGAATCGCCGGATTTGGCCTCGCCAGAGCCGTCCCCGCCGGCGAGTGACGTCGTATGGCGTCAGCGTGGCTTGACCGCGCGCTGGGGCGGTCAAACCCGCGGGTGGGCCACGTCTGTCTGCGTCGCAGCCACCATGGCTGCCTGGCCCGCTGGTCAGCGGTAGGGGCTGGATCCCCTCGCGGTGTAAATGGATCTGGCCGGCCCATTATTGGATCTAGCCCATGTCATGTTCTTTTTCCTTTTAAATTTTTACAGACAAGTGCATGTTTACTTTTGGCCTAAAAAACTAACCTAAAAGATGAATTTTACAAAGACAAAATTCACAGTGGTAAATCAACTAAATATACACCATCTCCAATTTGTAGATCTACTTTTGGACGAATAGTTTAGACATGAAAAATGTTTTGGCAACAGGTACCAGAAACAGAAAAATGAGCACCATTTTAAATCCACAACTCAGAATTAGTTGTATCCAATTGAATTGGAAAGCCCTTTAAATTTCCTAACAGTAGCAATTAACCTTTCTTCCAAATTATTTGTATTTTTGAAATGGCATGCAATTTGGTAAAACACCAGAGAGCACTTTGGTGATTTTTATAAAATCATTAAAAATGATTTTTGATGCAAACTAAATTGGATGGTATTGTATATGTTTAGGGCTATCCAAACCTAGCTGGGTTTAATTTTTAAATCATCCTAGAAAGTTTGGTGGACAGATCTTTATTTTGCATGTTTCTGCCATTTTGGCATTTTAGGTAATTAATATGTGTGAATATATTTTTGTGTTGCAATATTGTTTTCTAGCATGTACAAGTTGTGTGCACTTGTTTTATAAGGTTTACTTAGATATTTTAGCATGTTAGATTGTGTGGACTTGAGTTGAGAAGAAATAGGATTTATGTTAGTAGCATATGTTTTATCTCTAGTTTATACTTGCATATAATTTTTGAGTGATAAATTTTTGTGCAAGCACTTGGATTGTGGTGTTGATAGATTGGATCCAGTACCATGTTGGTACTGATATTGTGATGGTATCACCTCTGCTAGATTGCATTTGAGTTGGTAGAAAAGCATGAGTAGCTTTGTCATGGCTATGCAAATGTTATGGAAAAATTCTCTCATGTGTAGAATTTTTGGATAAGAATTTGTGGTTGTGTAGCCACATATTTTTGTGTTGTATTCATAGGACCAGTAGCATTTTGATTATGTTTTGATGAGTACTTGACTCCTGAAGTTTTCACTTGTGTGGAAATAATAGCATGAGTAGCATTACCTTGCTTATTTTTAGCACCCTATTATTTTCTACTAGTATGGTTATTGCACTAGATGCTAGTTTAGTATTTTGTTAATTTTTAGCAAGTATGACCAGAGGCCTTGTGACCTCTTAATGCTTTGATATGCTAGTGGAACACCCACTGGTGTCATTGCATTTTTGGTGGAAACATTATTTCCCCCACACTAGATGTGTTTCCTTTATATAGTTCTCTAACTAATGAGTGCCTAGTATTTTTGCTTTGGGTTTTTGAGTGCTAAATGAAAATGTGTATGCTTCTGTTTGTATGTGGTTGTAATCATGTGTGGATTTCTAGGAAAAATCCATTCTTGGAGTGTGGTTTGATTCCTCTAGTAATGCCCCTTTTATTACCACTAGTATGTAGGAGTTGCCCTGCAAATTGATGCATTGTTTTGTTAAATGGGATATTTTTGTTATAGCAAGTATAGATGTTTTTCACTCCTGTTTTTATGACATGGACCCTCTGGTTGTATTTCAATTACTTGATTGAAATGCATCCATTGATTCTTCATGTTTGAGTAGTACTAGTTCCCTAGCATTTTTGTATTGAATTTTTCCTGTCAACTTGTGTTTGGTAGATATTTGTGTATCCTAGCATGAGGACATGTTTTCATTTCCCATTATGATAACATGGTTCCTTGTTTTCATTTTAATACTTTACTTATTATGCATGCTTGCATAACAAACCCTTAGTAGAAGCATGTCAATAGGATTCCTCCTTTTTAGTCATTGTTTCTATTGTTCTCACTATGAGGATTGTGTGTTTTGTGATGAGTCTATTGCCTTGTTGCACTTGTGTAGGCTCACTGATTTGTAAAAGTAACTTTTGCAAATCATGTGTCTTATTTATTCTTGGTGTGAATTTAGGCTTAGTAGAATAGCTACCTTTTTTCTTTTTGTGGTTTGGTTGATAGACCCATTGCCATGATTATTATTGTGCATGTTTTGTATACTTTTAGTAGTCTCACCCTTGTGAAACTAAGTGTATTTTGGGTTTATTAATATCTTGGTATGAGAGTGGCACACCCACTGAATCCATGATATTGAGGTTGTGAGATATGTTCCTCCAACCTTGAGTTGTCTTATTAAATGGCATATCTGCCAAGTGTGTTTGTCTGATTGTTTGCCTCCATTAATAATTGTGTGATTGGTTATTATTAGTTTCCTTGCTGTATGTATTGTTATGTATGGTTGCTTGCCTTGATGTGTTCTGAATGTGTGTCCGTTATTCTTTTTACGACGTTAGAAAACGAAGAGGAAGGAAGTGTCGGGAAGCTCTGTTTCAAGTTCCAGTGTCGCACCCTGATTTCTAGGGGATACTCACCGTACGAACTGGATAGCAGATGCTTGGATTATGGGGCATAACTGCTCCCACGTCCCAGCTTCCTGGTAGGCCTGCGCTTATGCGCGACAACACAAGCCCTGCTATTCCATCGTCGATGTAAACTATCCACTAGAGATCAAAGGCACTTCCGTCGACGTACTTCAAACCATACACACATGGTACGTCAACGGCGTTTAACAAGTGATATCACAACAGATCTCTACGACACAAAAGATTGAAATAAGTTGCAAATGGCTCTCATTAGAGCAGAGATAGCAAATACAATCATTCAGAGGGCACATGCCCCAACAATACATCATTACATCACAGCGGAAGCATTCAACATGTCTGAGTACAGACAAGAACCAAATAGGCCTAAGAGGCCGGAAACAAACAGACGGAGCCCATCCACGAAGTCTCGGATCCTGCCCGGGTCCGCTATCTACTCGTCAGCAGTCTCGTCGTCATACTCCACGTAATAGCCACCATGTAGATCCTCGGAAACGTCGTCTGCGTAAACCACAGCCCCAAAGGGGTCAGTACACCAACGTACTGGCAAGCAAGACTCACAGTTCACCAAAGTGTAACCCGTCAACACCAAGCACAGATGCTTTGGGTTCAACGGAAGGAAAGGGATATAAAAGATGCTGCAACTGGCTGCGTTAACCAACTACAGAGGTTCTATCATGTCCAACTATCAGAAAGGGGATAAGATCGAGGGTTGTAACCAACTGGAAGATAACATCAAACAAACCCATCCTGGATCTCGCTTCTTATCCAAAGAAGCAATCCGAGGATAACTCACACAGTTGGATTAAGATGAATCAATTTATTGGTGTGAATAACCTATTACTAGCCAAGTTATTAATCATTGGGTGAAACATGATTGATCATTATGTTGAAGTTGTCCTGAGTACTTGTTAGCCAGTACTTTCACCAAGTAATCCATAACCGCGGAAAACACGGCTTCTCGAGAAGATTATCCCTGCAGGGTTGCACCAATTTAGCCGTACACGCATGAATAACCCGCCAGATGGGAAATCACCCCACCAAGCGAGGTACTCAACACAACCAACCCTTCTTCGCATCAAGCCCAAAGCACCGCGTGCTGTGCGTGCGCGGCTAATCGAGCCCCCCGAAGAAAAGGAGGACCCTCATAGCACTGGAAGACCACGCCGCCCTAAATGCCGACTACGAAAGTTCCACCCGGGCGCCAAGGGCTCGCAAGATCATGCATGCAGCAAATGGAAAGCCCGAACTAGTACGGCGATTTGGACGAGATGCGAATCGGGTCAAGTTGAGGGGGGCGCCCATACTCGCTTCCCACATGCGGGTAGTGCGCTCATCATGGATCAGTAGACAAGACCCTTTTCCTAATTAGGGGGTCGACACTAGCAGGCCTCAAAACCACCCTGGGCCTCCTGCCGGTGCCTTATCATCAAATTTATTATTGGTAACAACATTTGCATGACTGATTGATTAAACATCGAGCCCCCAGAACATAATAGAGTAGTAACGGAAAGTAACGGGTAACAGACTCGAGCAAAACAACCTAAGCATGCTAGTAAGACACGGGCTCAAGCAATGGTTATAGGTGTGGAGGTGAGGCAATGTCAGGGTTAAAGGATACATGTGATAGGTTCGCAACAGAAACAACTACTACTAAGGCTAGAAGAAAAGAACAACGGAAAGTATCGGTAACCAATGTTGAAAGGAACACAGTGGTTCATGTGAGTGATAACTTGCCTGCAAACCCAGTAGCCTGGTACTGAGCTAACTCCTTAGAAGGGGTGTCGTAAGGATCGTCGGTCTCAACGTCGTCGTGTATCCGAGAAGAAGCAAACAGACAATGTAGAAAGATAAACAATCAATAACATGGCATAGTGCACAAACATGGGATGATGCATGACAATTTAATTGATGCATAGAAATAAACTAGTTGACAAGATAACAACATGATTAAATGGACCCACATGCAATTGGATTGCATATGAAAAACCCATGAATTATGGTTGAATTAATTGTTTTACAACTAAGCAACATGTGAAAGTGGATTAGCATGATGCATGGATGAGGAAAACAGAAAAATAACAACAATAGAAGCAATTGGAAATAAGGTTTAACAAGTTTGGAAATTCATTTATTAAGTTAAGAAATTTTGGTTACTTAAAGGTGTCACACAAGCATTTGTTGTTTTCATCAAGTTTAATTGTTCAAAATAGATAACAAAGTTTATATTTGAAAGGAACACCAAATTTTTTAGGTGGATTACATGTTTCACTTGTTGAAAAAGGATTTGGAATAACTTATTTATGAATTAAACAAGTGTAAGCAGGAATTAAATGAAATTAATTCAAACATGAACTTATTTGAATTTTTTATTTGTTCAAAGCATTAAACCAAATTCATATTTGAAAAGTTTATACTTTTAGGGTAGGAAAACATATTTTATATGTCCCAAAAGAATTTGTTTTGATCAAGTTATGAATTTAACAATATTAAATGAATTAAATAAGATTTAAATTATTTAACCACTTTTAATTATTCAAAACATGAAACAAAATTTATATTTGGAAAGGTGGTTTAATTTTGCATGGAAAACATATTTCATTTGTGGAAATTGGATTTAAAATGAGCAAGTTATTATTTTGGCAATTTTAAATGCATTAAACAAGAAACAGTTGTTTTCAGCAATTTAAATTATTCAAAACAGCAAACAAAATTTATATTTGGAAAGTACATGAAAAATGGATTGGAAAACATATTTGGTTTGTGAAATTTGGAATTTTTATGAACAAGTTATGAATTTTGCAAGTTTAAGTGAATTTGACAAGTTTTCAAATATTTCAACAATTTAAAATATTCAAAACAGTAAACAAAATTTATATTTGGGTAGAGCATTTAATTTGGTATTGAAAACATATTAAAAATGTTGGATTTGGAGTTAAAATGATTTTATTATGCCATTTCCAAAATTGGGTGCAAATCTGCCATTTTTTATGGATCTAGGGACTTAGAAATAATTTTCCAGGGGCTAGAATTAATCTGCAAGGGCCTATCTATGATTACTGAGATTTGTGCAGTACCAAAATAAAAGGAAAAAAAGATTTGGTCTTATTGTGGGGAGGGGGATTCGATCCCTGGACCTGTGGTTGGGGCGCAGGGGAACCAACCAGTTGTGCTGCTGCTTGTGTGTTGAAACGAAGGGGGTCTCGGTGGGGTTAAGCTGTTGCCCGCGCGTCTTAACTGAATTACTGAACTTCGCACGTTGACAGGGAAGAAGAGGCAGCGACCGGCAGTGGCTCTCGCCGGAGGCGCTGGTGCGCTCGCGGGAGGGGCCGGTGGCCTAGAGGAAAGGAGGGAGGGAGGCGATCGAGGGGAAGAGGAGCGGGAGGCCTCACCTTGGCAGCGATCTGGAGCGGGTCGCAGCATTTGGTCGAGCAGCACGTGCAGCAGCAGGGCGCGGCGGCGGTTTGGAGGGGATGGCGCCGGCGGTGGGGGCCCTCCCGGCTCGAGCCGAGGGGGGGAGGCGGTAGCCCTTGGCTCGCCGTTTCCATTCCCGCCGCTGGCGCGGCCGGAGGGGCCCCGGATGGCCGGCGACCACCGGAGTTGGAGGAGCTCGGGTGAGGTGTTCATGTTCAGTAAAGGATACAGAGGGAAATCGAGCAGAGGAGGAAGAGGAAAGATGGCGGCTTGAGGGAGAGACAGGAGGGAAAGGAGATCACCTAGGGTTAGGGTTTGCTGGTGGAGGGGAGGAGAAGATAAATAGGAGGGGGAATTCCCATCGGATGGTTCAGGAGGAGGGGCAGGTCGCTGTCCTCCATGGACGTCAGCACCTGTACGGAGGTGGAAGAGATAGGTAGTGGGCTGAGTGGTTGGTGGGCTTTAAGGGAAAAGATGGGCTGGCTGGTTTTCTCCCTCTCTCTTTTGGTATTTTTATTTTTTTTTGTTTGTAGCTTTAGCTTTAGGAAGAAAAACATGATGTTTATGTTAGTAAAAATGTTAGAAAATTTGGTTTAGGCTTATTAGGTTAATAGCAACCAAAAGCTAGCTTTTGTTTTCACAAAGTTTCCCAAAATTATTGATGTTTAGAAAATAAAGCAAAATTGAAGGAATTTTAATATTACTTAAACATTCTGAAAACAGGCATTTTAATAGGGTGACTCCCTATGGTTAAATTGATTAAAAAAAATTAGTTGATTGGTTTGTTAAAGTTTATAAATTCAAAAATGGTTCTTGTTTGATGGATTTGATTGAAAATTGAGGGTGATTTAATTAATTGAGTGATTTAATGGTTTGATTGAAACCAACAAATTTTATAAGTGAGCATTACGGGATTATTGGAAAACAATTAAGGTTTTGATTTGGAAACAACTATTTGGATGTTGGTTTGGAATTTCAAATGGAAAACAAACTGAATTTGAAAAGGGTTTGATTATTGGATGCATTTTTATAGAAATGAAACAATAGTTTGGAATCACACTTTAATGGAAACAAATAATTGTTTTATTTTGAAATATCATTTTAGAAATTGTAACATCACAAGGATGAAACAAAGGGTTTGAATTTTGGTTTGGAATTCAAATAGAAAACAAAGGAAAACAACTGAAAACAGTTGGAAAACAAATGGAAAACAAACAAAACAATTGCAATCAACACGATGCCATGATGCAAAACATAAAATAACAGAGAGCAAAACATTCTAAAGGCTATTTTTCAGATTTGGGATGTTACAAAACGCCCCCCTTGAAGGAATCGCGCCCCGAGATTCCTACTGAGAAAAGAAAAGGTTCGGAAACTTCTTGGGTAGACGTCAGGGAATTTGGAAACCCGGCTTCGTGAAATCCTAACTTGAAAGTTTAGATGAGTAGGGAAAACAACGATACACTTCCTTACCAGAAAAGGGAGGGTGGGTGGGGAAAGAAGAAAAAGAACAGAATTCCTACTCTCACGTTTTGTTTTGCCTATATAGCTACAAAATAGTTTCTAGACTCAACTGCGACCAGTAAAAAGGGATCCTTACAGGCAGACAAGCTCTGATACCATTTGTCGCACCCTGATTTCTAGGGGATACTCACCGTACGAACTGGATAGCAGATGCTTGGATTATGGGGCATAACTGCTCCCACGTCCCAGCTTCCTGGTAGGCCTGCGCTTATGCGCGACAACACAAGCCCTGCTATTCCATCGTCGATGTAAACTATCCACTAGAGATCAAAGGCACTTCCGTCGACGTACTTCAAACCATACACACATGGTACGTCAACGGCGTTTAACAAGTGATATCACAACAGATCTCTACGACACAAAAGATTGAAATAAGTTGCAAATGGCTCTCATTAGAGCAGAGATAGCAAATACAATCATTCAGAGGGCACATGCCCCAACAATACATCATTACATCACAGCGGAAGCATTCAACATGTCTGAGTATAGACAAGAACCAAATAGGCCTAAGAGGCCGGAAACAAACAGACGGAGCCCATCCACGAAGTCTCGGATCCTGCCCGGGTCCGCTATCTACTCGTCAGCAGTCTCGTCGTCATACTCCACGTAATAGCCACCATGTAGATCCTCGGAAACGTCGTCTGCGTAAACCACAGCCCCAAAGGGGTCAGTACACCAACGTACTGGCAAGCAAGACTCACAGTTCACCAAAGTGTAACCCGTCAACACCAAGCACAGATGCTTTGGGTTCAACGGAAGGAAAGGGATATAAAAGATGCTGCAACTGGCTGCGTTAACCAACTACAGAGGTTCTATCATGTCCAACTATCAGAAAGGGGATAAGATCGAGGGTTGTAACCAACTGGAAGATAACATCAAACAAACCCATCCTGGATCTCGCCCCTTATCCAAAGAAGCAATCCGAGGATAACTCACACAGTTGGATTAAGATGAATCAATTTATTGGTGTGAATAACCTATTACTAGCCAAGTTATTAATCATTGGGTGAAACATGATTGATCATTATGTTGAAGTTGTCCTGAGTACTTGTTAGCCAGTACTTTCACCAAGTAATCCATAACCGCGGAAAACACGGCTTCTCGAGAAGATTATCCCTGCAGGGTTGCACCAATTTAGCCGTACACGCATGAATAACCCGCCAGATGGGAAATCACCCCACCAAGCGAGGTACTCAACACAACCAACCCTTCTTCGCATCAAGCCCAAAGCACCGCGTGCTGTGCGTGCGCGGCTAATCGAGCCCCCCGAAGAAAAGGAGGACCCTCATAGCACTGGAAGACCACGCCGCCCTAAATGCCGACTACGAAAGTTCCACCCGGGCGCCAAGGGCTCGCAAGATCATGCATGCAGCAAATGGAAAGCCCGAACTAGTACGGCGATTTGGACGAGATGCGAATCGGGTCAAGTTGAGGGGGGCGCCCATACTCGCTTCCCACATGCGGGTAGTGCGCTCATCATGGATCAGTAGACAAGACCCTTTTTCTAATTAGGGGGTCGACACTAGCAGGCCTCAAAACCACCCTGGGCCTCCTGCCGGTGCCTTATCATCAAATTTATTATTGGTAACAACATTTGCATGACTGATTGATTAAACATCGAGCCCCCAGAACATAATAGAGTAGTAACGGAAAGTAACGGGTAACAGACTCGAGCAAAACAACCTAAGCATGCTAGTAAGACACGGGCTCAAGCAATGGTTATAGGTGTGGAGGTGAGGCAATGTCAGGGTTAAAGGATACATGTGATAGGTTCGCAACAGAAACAACTACTACTAAGGCTAGCAGAAAAGAACAACGGAAAGTATCGGTAACCAATGTTGAAAGGAACACAGTGGTTCATGTGAGTGATAACTTGCCTGCAAACCCAGTAGCCTGGTACTGAGCTAACTCCTTAGAAGGGGTGTCGTAAGGATCGTCGGTCTCAACGTCGTCGTGTATCCGAGAAGAAGCAAACAGACAATGTAGAAAGATAAACAATCAATAACATGGCATAGTGCACAAACATGGGATGATGCATGACAATTTAATTGATGCATAGAAATAAACTAGTTGACAAGATAACAACATGATTAAATGGACCCACATGCAATTGGATTGCATATGAAAAACCCATGAATTATGGTTGAATTAATTGTTTTACAACTAAGCAACATGTGAAAGTGGATTAGCATGATGCATGGATGAGGAAAACAGAAAAATAACAACAATAGAAGCAATTGGAAATAAGGTTTAACAAGTTTGGAAATTCATTTATTAAGTTAAGAAATTTTGGTTACTTAAAGGTGTCACACAAGCATTTGTTGTTTTCATCAAGTTTAATTGTTCAAAATAGATAACAAAGTTTATATTTGAAAGGAACACCAAATTTTTTAGGTGGATTACATGTTTCACTTGTTGAAAAAGGATTTGGAATAACTTATTTATGAATTAAACAAGTGTAAGCAGGAATTAAATGAAATTAATTCAAACATGAACTTATTTGAATTTTTTATTTGTTCAAAGCATTAAACCAAATTCATATTTGAAAAGTTTATACTTTTAGGGTAGGAAAACATATTTTATATGTCCCAAAAGAATTTGTTTTGATCAAGTTATGAATTTAACAATATTAAATGAATTAAATAAGATTTAAATTATTTAACCACTTTTAATTATTCAAAACATGAAACAAAATTTATATTTGGAAAGGTGGTTTAATTTTGCATGGAAAACATATTTCATTTGTGGAAATTGGATTTAAAATGAGCAAGTTATTATTTTGGCAATTTTAAATGCATTAAACAAGAAACAGTTGTTTTCAGCAATTTAAATTATTCAAAACAGCAAACAAAATTTATATTTGGAAAGTACATGAAAAATGGATTGGAAAACATATTTGGTTTGTGAAATTTGGAATTTTTATGAACAAGTTATGAATTTTGCAAGTTTAAGTGAATTTGACAAGTTTTCAAATATTTCAACAATTTAAAATATTCAAAACAGTAAACAAAATTTATATTTGGGTAGAGCATTTAATTTGGTATTGAAAACATATTAAAAATGTTGGATTTGGAGTTAAAATGATTTTATTATGCCATTTCCAAAATTGGGTGCAAATCTGCCATTTTTTATGGATCTAGGGACTTAGAAATAATTTTCCAGGGGCTAGAATTAATCTGCAAGGGCCTATCTATGATTACTGAGATTTGTGCAGTACCAAAATAAAAGGAAAAAAAGATTTGGTCTTATTGTGGGGAGGGGGATTCGATCCCTGGACCTGTGGTTGGGGCGCAGGGGAACCAACCAGTTGTGCTGCTGCTTGTGTGTTGAAACGAAGGGGGTCTCGGTGGGGTTAAGCTGTTGCCCGCGCGTCTTAACTGAATTACTGAACTTCGCACGTTGACAGGGAAGAAGAGGCAGCGACCGGCAGTGGCTCTCGCCGGAGGCGCTGGTGCGCTCGCGGGAGGGGCCGGTGGCCTAGAGGAAAGGAGGGAGGGAGGCGATCGAGGGGAAGAGGAGCGGGAGGCCTCACCTTGGCAGCGATCTGGAGCGGGTCGCAGCAGTTGGTCGAGCAGCACGTGCAGCAGCAGGGCGCGGCGGCGGTTTGGAGGGGATGGCGCCGGCGGTGGGGGCCCTCCCGGCTCGAGCCGAGGGGGGGAGGCGGTAGCCCTTGGCTCGCCGTTTCCATTCCCGCCGCTGGCGCGGCCGGAGGGGCCCCGGATGGCCGGCGACCACCGGAGTTGGAGGAGCTCGGGTGAGGTGTTCATGTTCAGTAAAGGATACAGAGGGAAATCGAGCAGAGGAGGAAGAGGAAAGATGGCGGCTTGAGGGAGAGACAGGAGGGAAAGGAGATCACCTAGGGTTAGGGTTTGCTGGTGGAGGGGAGGAGAAGATAAATAGGAGGGGGAATTCCCATCGGATGGTTCAGGAGGAGGGGCAGGTCGCTGTCCTCCATGGACGTCAGCACCTGTACGGAGGTGGAAGAGATAGGTAGTGGGCTGAGTGGTTGGTGGGCTTTAAGGGAAAAGATGGGCTGGCTGGTTTTCTCCCTCTCTCTTTTGGTATTTTTATTTTTTTTTGTTTGTAGCTTTAGCTTTAGGAAGAAAAACATGATGTTTATGTTAGTAAAAATGTTAGAAAATTTGGTTTAGGCTTATTAGGTTAATAGCAACCAAAAGCTAGCTTTTGTTTTCACAAAGTTTCCCAAAATTATTGATGTTTAGAAAATAAAGCAAAATTGAAGGAATTTTAATATTACTTAAACATTCTGAAAACAGGCATTTTAATAGGGTGACTCCCTATGGTTAAATTGATTAAAAAAAATTAGTTGATTGGTTTGTTAAAGTTTATAAATTCAAAAATGGTTCTTGTTTGATGGATTTGATTGAAAATTGAGGGTGATTTAATTAATTGAGTGATTTAATGGTTTGATTGAAACCAACAAATTTTATAAGTGAGCATTACGGGATTATTGGAAAACAATTAAGGTTTTGATTTGGAAACAACTATTTGGATGTTGGTTTGGAATTTCAAATGGAAAACAAACTGAATTTGAAAAGGGTTTGATTATTGGATGCATTTTTATAGAAATGAAACAATAGTTTGGAATCACACTTTAATGGAAACAAATAATTGTTTTATTTTGAAATATCATTTTAGAAATTGTAACATCACAAGGATGAAACAAAGGGTTTGAATTTTGGTTTGGAATTCAAATAGAAAACAAAGGAAAACAACTGAAAACAGTTGGAAAACAAATGGAAAACAAACAAAACAATTGCAATCAACACGATGCCATGATGCAAAACATAAAATAACAGAGAGCAAAACATTCTAAAGGCTATTTTTCAGATTTGGGATGTTACATCCAGTCACTCCAAAACCAGGGACACAAGGAGTTACCAGGCAAGCCATCCTGATGCTTGCTGATACAATACTTATCATTATCTATCATGCATGTTTTACCTCTGAAGTTTTACCAAAACTTGATTATCAAAACTATTTTTGATGTGGCTATTACTACCATACTATTATATATAGGTTACTATTATGCCATTAGTTAAACTTGGTAATACCAAGCCCATAAGCCACCATATGGTATTTATTACCATCAAATATACTAGTCCCTAAGTGGACACCCTAAAATTGTGATTTTACAAAACAAAGGCTTTACGGAAAAAACCGGAGAAAAGGCGGATCCTTATTCTCCGGAGGAATGTGGAAGTGGTCATTTTTGAGAAATTGGTGTTTTCAAAAATGACACATAACCTAGTCTTCGCCGGACAACCTTTACCGTACTGCCACCCTACCCCAACATGGTCACGAGACTTAACTTGAAGTTTGTTCTTGTTAGTGTGTGTTCTATCTCAATCGCTATAAGGGATATCGTACCCTCGAACCGAATGTCGTCAAAACTCCCAATGTTGAGACATGAAAGTGTGGGATTCATTTTCCCTCCAGATGCAGCAGTTGGGGCTCCTGGCTTGGCGGGGATTAGCCCGGTGCCGGGGATGCGGACACTCGACTGAAGAGATAGACATGTACTAGCTTGAACATAGTGAATGGTTATGATCAGATACCTGATGTTTACATACTGTTGTTACAGTCCGTGGTTGTTCACGGTAGGTGTACTCGATCTGGTGGATGAGTACACCTCTGCAGAGTACAACTTTTTCGAAGAAGCCGCGTCCTCGGATATGGACAGTTGAATGGCCATGTAGCTAGCATTGTGTCAATGTTTTCAAAAGAGGAAGTTTTTGAAAAGGAATTTTTGAAACGAAGTGTTGAACTTGTGAAGTTCGGAAAGGAAGGAAAAACTTATACCGCGGAGGTATCGTCGATGATGAAAAGCCAGATGTTGTTATACAAAACAAAATGTTTTGAAAAGAAAACCTTTTCTACTCTAAGCAAGAATTCTGGAAACTGATTCCAAGAAGTTTTGCAAAGAGAAAAAATTCTTTTAACAAAGATTTACAAAACTTCTTGTACATGTGATATCTACAAGAGAAATAAAACTATATTATTTTTCTTCTGAAGTATCTTCTTCAACGATGATACAGATTAACCTGACTGCAACTGTGGTGTCATCATATATGAACACCATTGATAGTGAACGCTATTTATAGCCTACCTATTCCACCATATAAGCATATTTGCATGTTTGGTAAGTGACATTGTGGATGTCTTGCTGAGTACATTCAAATGTACTCATTATGGTTTCGCCCCTGGTATCTACTTGCCAGACTTTGAGAAGGAGCCTCCGAAGGAGATCTATGAAGAGAAGTACGGAGCTGACGGCTTTGCGAACTAGGATCGTCTCCGGGTCAGCAGCCTGTAGGTTAAGGCGTGACTTGGACTCATCTACGTTGTGTTTTTAATTGTCTTCTGCTGTGTTTGATAAGTTGCCTGCCCTATGTGGCAGTTGTGTTAAACTTGATCATGTGATCATTTATGTAATACCTTTATGTATTCGTGTAATGGATGATGTATTTCTGTATGCCAACTTTGTATGTTGTTCACGACTGATCTTTCTGGGATCGTGAATGTATGCATACGGAGGGTTTCAGACTGCCGGTCTGGGGTCCTTACAGAGTTGGTATCAGAGCCATTCTGACCTTAGGAGACCTTAGTTAGCATGGACGTCAGATAGGAAAGAAAAGTATTTTTGAGTAAAAACCTATTTACTATCTAAATTATTTTTATCTAAGGGAATTTTAGTATATTTTCCCTCCTTCTGATCTTTTCAAAAGATTCTAAAGGCATATCTCTCTCGGTTAACAGTTTATTTCTTACTTGTTTGCAACTGCTCCGCTCTGTTTTTGAAACATCTCTCGTCTTTGAAGTTTTCTGTTCAGAAAATAGTTGGGGTTTCAAAAACAAATTGTTGCATAGTCTTACCTCTCTCAGTTAAAAGTTTTATCAAACTTTACTTCTATTATCTTGTTTCCATCCAAAAACTTGTATACTTGCCGATGTCCCGAGAAGACCAAAATAATTGCCTAGCTCTACAGTGATGATGGTCAGAAGTAGATATAGTTCTTCAGCCACTTCTAAGATTTTGGATCAGTCTAGTTTGGAGTAATTTAGCGATGACCCCATGAGTCGCCTCCCCCGACGTAGCTCCAATGGAGCCTTGCTTGTGTGTTATGGCTTGCATATGTGTGTCCGTAAGGCTTTGTGCTATTGTGTGGGGTAGAATTTGGTTCATCTAGGCTTCTATATGTTTGTGGAGTGCTCAAAATTTGCAGATTTGTGTTTGCCCCGCTCTTGTTTTTGAATCGCCTCTTGTTAGGTTTTTGCAATCAAAAATGTTTGAATAATATTCAAAAACAAAAATTTGTTGCTTCGAAATGCCATTCATCGTCAACCACCACCATCTCCCCCACAATCAATGAAAGCACCGTTGGGCCTAATAATGGAGGACCATCAAGCCACACGAGCTGATAGCGTTGCTACCAGTCATGCACTCCAACAGATAAAGCTCCAACAATGACAGCCTTCAAATAAGAAAAGGCGTGAAGGCACCAACCACTACTGACCAAAACCTCTATGTTTGACTGTTTGCGACAGACTCGTTTTGCCCTGTTGGCTAAATGTTGCACCCTTTTTATGTCCCTTTTAAAAGACCAAACTAGAGAGATCCCCTTTTTAAAGTTATATACCTCCCTCCTCTGGAGAAAGGTGCAAAAGAAGTCTTCACATGCCATGATGCGCAACCCCCTCAAAAGCCAATCCGAAGAGCACGATTAAATATTCGACGTACGATGACGCTAGTCGTATCTTGTCGGACAAACATGATTAAATAAAAAGATAACAAGACTAACATGCTTTGCCTAATCTTAGGTTGACACCTGTAACATCCCAGTGTTTGGGAAGTTATAAGGATCTAAATTTAATACGTGCATTTGCAAAGCATGCATCTAAAAGTACGGGAAATTTTGGCGCGAAAGTTTGAACAAAGCAAAGTGACCAAAGTTTCACTTGACATGATGAAATAGATCTAGTTCATCTAGTCAGGAGTACATTTGGAATGATCTTTATAATAAGGATCTTAAGAAACCAAATCACTTGATAAGACAAAGCATAATTGGTTATGATAAAAAAAACTATCAATAACCTTAACCACAAGTCTATAAGTGACTTGGGATAATTCATTAGGTAATTACAACCAAAGGGGGGTGAATATCCAAATCACATAAGTGATAATCATACTTCCACCAATGTGTAATGCATAATTGAACCATCTCATCAACAAAGATGTGATCTTCTATATAACAACAACTCCATAAGTGATCAATTCATCTCCACAACATCTCTATAAATCATCCCATAATTATCAAGTGAACCATCACAAGTACATAACAAAGCATCAATAGAACACTAGTGATACAAACAAGTGTTAACTCAAAACCCACAAGTGGAACATGACATAATAATTGTATTACCATATTTATCGAATATGTACATATCTCATCCATCATAAAAGAAGTACCTAAATGAAGAATCAAATCTTCTTCAACTACTATTAAACCTTGACCATTACATATGATCTTTCCAAATCTCTATATCTGCATTAGGAATAACAAAGTCAATAAAGTGATGAATGTAAAGTAGATCATGACACCTGGGAGAACAAATAACAACTTTGACATAAGTCATTAAACCTCAATAACTTTTATATGCTCAATCATCTTATACAAGTGAACATATGAAATCTCAACACCTCAATGAACCATTTGATCCACTTAATATTAAGTCATCATTCCATGAGCATTTCACACCTCTACTCAAATCCAACAATTCTACAACTGAAGTATCTCTAGATGCAAGTAAGGATAACAACAAGTATAACCTCTATTAGAGTAATTGAATGGAAAGATAAGTAAAACTAATCATGTATGAGACAAGTACATATCTTTTAGGAAATAAAATAAGAAGTATGTGGAAGGATAATAAAAGAATGAACTAACCCTTAAACCAAGATCTTGTTACTTTGTCTAGATTATCATGTTTTCCATCTTCTCCGAATCATTCTGCAAGAGAAGAACCCACAAGAAAAGAGGAACCACTACCAGAAGATCTACACGAAGATTATTTAGAGTGTTCTAGAAGTGTTATTTCAATCTATCATAAGAGTACTTGGAAACTCTTATATTTTGATCTGATCTTATTAACACTCATGAAACTGTGTGATACTCCACTGTTAGTGTTATATAGAAGTATTTTGGTAACAAGTTTCTAGACCTTGTTAACAGATCACTTTTGTATACTCAAACACTTGAGTGTTATACACAAATAAACAGAAGGTTGAATAACCTAGTACATCTCAGTCTCTTGTATATGAAAAGTAATTTGGGGACAAGCCTTGCAAACTTGTCAACAGATTCTTCTGATATGCTTAAGGCTAACTGATGTCACAAACTATACCTACACTCCTTTTATCATCAACCAATAGAAAGAATAACACCAAGGAAACAAGAAACCATAATATAATCATCTAAGTAAAATCTTTGCTTGGGACAACTAGATGTTTTCACCACGAGGGTGAGATAATTGAAGTTGGAGACCAAGAGATGAACCTACCTGCAATGGACAAAGGTGATAAAAGAAGACTAGTGGCAACTAAAGAGAAAACCATCAAGCAACAGAAGACCACAAGAAGCAACACTGCCTCAGCAAGAGATCATAAGAAATTATCCAGTTAATACTTAGGATACGTTAGAGAACCCATAATCTCTGTCAAACTCATATGAAATGAGGAACACATAGTAATCACTTTAATGGAAACAATTAAACCAGTATGAAATTATAATCAGCCATTACATCCACATGGATTATATATGTGGAGGTTAATGGTAACAAACTTAACACCTTGTTTTCCATATCCTTTCCATACATAAGACTAACAGATGATACCAAAAATTCATCTACATATAATCATGTAAATGATTACATGTTTTAAAACAACATTAGATGTTATCCACAATTGGAACCTATGTGGAAAACAAGAAAATAAGATCCCAAAATCATACATGTTTTCCACTTGATCAAGTACTAAAAACAACAACCTTTTCTTACACACACCTAAGTTGGGTGTCAACCAAAACTGTATAAGAGTTACCACTATGAAAATAATAGAGCCTCATAAGAGAAAACAAGTTCATGACCTAATAAAAAGAATTTGGTATGTCATGGAATACTATTCTCTATTAAGTGATTTTCATTTCAATACACAGAAACAATACCAAGTAATGTTACCAGATTATTTTCTAAAAAAGAATTTGTATCTAAAATGGTCCAATTAGAACACACCACTTGGTGAACCACATGTATGTTGTATGAATATGATATTCATGCCTAAACATAAATTTTAAAGCCATTAAATAAATTAAATTGTGAGAAATAACAAAAATCACTTAATCTAGCACCCTAAATAAAAAATACAAATATTCTTCAAATTCACCAAAACAAAACATGGTGAGATGTAAAATTTGATGAGAAGTTTAAATATATTTTTTATTAATTTTTCTGCTTACAAATTGGCCCTGAAAACAAATGTTTTTGTTCAGTTTATAAGACAGAAGGACTGCTTAGGAATTTTTAAAAACTTCCAGGGGGTTTTCCGAAAACATTTATTTCATTTGTTTCTTCCTCAACTCCGGCCAGAAGGCAGGGGCGGTGGAAGTCACGTCATCGATGCCGTGTCGCCTCATGCTTGCCTCTCCCTACGCGGATAAGGGCGAGGAGGGAGTCGTGAATCCCCTCCCCACTCTCACTCATCGCCCCGCTCACTCTCCTTCTCTCTGTACCGAACCGGAACGCTAACCCTAGCCGCCGGAGACCGCCGCTCGTCGCGGACGCTGTGGTTGCTCCCGCGCCTCCCCGAGACTATCTACGAGTTCGTCGCCGTCTGCTCTCTCAACTCGAGCAAGCACACGGGTTGGGGTGGAAGGAGACACCGGGATCGAGGCATCTTCCCCAACCACGGCCGCCGGCCGGAATTCAACGCCGCCGTCGATATCGAGCTCCTCGTGCCTCACCGACTACACCATCATGCTCAGGGTGAGCTTTTGCATCTTGGGGTGCTTTCCGTTTGATCGATTGCATCCGTTTCCGAGGTCGTCGGCGTCCACCGCCGTGCCACTGGACGCCGGCAAGCCTCTGGCAACCATAAGCTAGCGGCGCCGCCATCTATTGGCTCCCTATGAGCTCCTCTACCGAATGGTTGCGAAGGAATCCATCAATTCGAACGGAATCCACGGATTTCATCTGAATTGGAGGAATCCTCTCCTCTGGTGATGTCACCCTGACGTCATGCTGACATCAGGAGAGATTTTTCTTTTCCTTTTGTTTTAATAAAACGAATATGACAGGTGGGCTCCACCTGTCAATTCAAAAATAACAGAAATTGATTTAAACTTATTATTTCAATAACATTGGAAATACTTATCAAAAAATGTAAATAAAATATTTATATGTTTAGAAAAATAAAACCTATCTATTTATAATATTTTCATAAATGTTTGATAAAGTTCAAAATTAAATATTTTCTTTAATTATATTAAATCATTTAAAATTGAGAAAAATAATAAATAATTCGTAAAATCAGAAAACTACAAGTAATATACCAAAATGCTCCAAATGACAAATGCAACTCATCTATGGTGTTTTCATGGTCATTTCACCAAGTTTTCATGTGTGCAATGTTTTGCCTAGTCATTTAATTCATTTAAATTTAATAAAATAATAACTTATTCAAATATTTTCATAAAACAATATTGACATACCAAATTAAAGAGAACAACATTTCCATCTCAAATATGTAAATTGTAAAACATTTTACTTAACTTCTAAACTTGCTTTTATAAGTATATTGAAAGTCTATTAATGTCTATTAAAAACCAGAGATGACTATCACATCATTATTTTCCTTATTGATAAAACTCATGTTTTCACACCTACTAAGCCTATCATCACAAGACACTAGCAAGTTATGTGATGATAGTATAGTTGTAATCGTTCACCATTTTCAACTAAACTCATTGTAATTAACTCAACACTTTTAGAACAGAAAATAAAACATGTTTGTTACCTTTAAAAATAACTATTTTCCATGTGCTATTGTCTTGTTACTTAACCAAGTAATCAACACTTCTACTTAAACATGATAACAATTATTTTCCAAGTAAAAGTGAAACACATGTAACTCTAAAAGAAGTAATACCCACATCAGCTCAAGTAATGAAACAATTCACCGAAAACCTGTGTGAATAAGATATCGTATCAAACGTGGATTACACTTGTAAGCTGGGGTATTTTCCAGGGTATTTCACGATGCATCTCATTACTATGCATGTATCATCTTACCAATGTTTTCTGTAGTCCTTACCGGGACTACTTTGCTATCTTTCAGATGTCGGGATTTCCTACGAGACCCTTGAACCCGAAGACATGAATTATTATGGTTATTTCAATCTCAGGCAAGTTCATCACTTGCTCATATCCTTTGCAGTACTTCATAACAAACTAATTGCAAAAACCCTATCGTATTATCACCTACTCTCAAAAGAATGCATGATCCTATTTTTATAATAATATGACTAATTGAATGACTACCCGAGTGGTAGTGTTTGTTTGGTGGGCGGATGGAACCATGGTAAGATGAATAGGTCTAAGGAAGGTTCCATCTGCGCGGGAAAGTATTACCTAGGAATTAACCACAACTGCCGTCAGAACTCGGTGCGCCGTAAATACCGCGTTAACCATGGGTCTTCTATGGGGGGAGTAAGTCAGCCGTGATACTTTTCTCGTTCGCATGTCAACGGACTGCCAGAGACGTACGCTGTAGGTTCTGCGGGACGACATGCACATGGTGGGAACCCTTACGTCCTACGGACTCTGGGGTCTATGAGTGTCTGCCAGGGGCGTGTAGATCTCCATCGTGAGGGGTGGAATCAGGCGTTCAACCTGCTGGCGGAAATGGGTGGGCATGTGTTGTGCGGAGAAGCACGGTTTGGCTTGGACCAACAACCGGGCCCCACACCTAAGTGGGCGTGGACAGGATCTCGAGCCTGGTTGTGCAACATGGTCGTCGTCCATGGGTAAAGTAACGCACCTCTGCAGAGTGTAAAAGGATGTGGCATGTTACCCCCTGTTCCGGGAAGGAACTGCGAACGCTACAGGAAAGGCAACTCCATGAAGTTCTAGCTCCTGTGATGGTCTGGCGGGCATAGTTTTCAAAAGTAAAAGAAACCTCTTGAAGAAAGTTTTACAAAACCTTGCATTAGCTTATGACTCTTTCGAGTCTAAAGCTGTAGTTAGTGCATCAAACTACCCACTATATATATCATGAACTTGTTGAGTAACGCTCGTTACTCATTCGTTCCCGTTTGACCCCCTGCTTAGAGTTGAAGCCTTTGGAAGTCGTCATCGTGAAGCCATCGCTGCCTAAGGGAGCTACGTGGAGTGATCTACTACTTAGTCGGTAAAGTATCATCATCAACAACGCTGGTGGAGGACAAGCTATCAAGGTGTAGGTAGAGTCCATTCTTGGACTTATTAGTTATAAGCCATAGATTAGGGCTGACATCAGACGTAGTGGATTAGTTCTGAGCTAGAGTTCTTCTCCGGCTTGGAGCTTCGGGTTGCTTCTTCTGATATTTCATTTGCTAGAGATCTTCTTGATTCGTCAAAGAGATTCTCAAGATTTTGTAATGAAGTTTGTATCCTATAGCTTTGCTTGGACCCGCTGTGTTTCTGTTGTACCACTATGAGAGATGTAATATTCAAGGATAAGTCCTTCTGTGAGTATTATGTCACCGACTTGCGCACTACACATGCAGTGGTGTGCTGGGTCACCACAGATTGTATCAGAGCGAAGCGACCTTAGGTCTAAAACCTTTTAGGAGATCTGTAGGTTGGTAAATATTATAGGAAGCCATCTCATCTAAACCACATTTCCTACAACTATGATGATCATCCATTTGAGAATGATACAATCATACTTGTATAGAATCTTCTTACTCAACTTGAGTAAAGATACTTATCTATTTTCTTAATACCTAGGTATGAATAGTTAGAAGCTTAGTAAGTACTAGTACCATTAAGAAAAGGAATTCTGATATAGTCAGAGATGCTTAAGTCAAAGAGATGATTACCCCATTCTATGAATGAATAGGATGGAGTAGAACATGGTATAGAATAAGTATAGGAGCCAACAATTAGGGATATTTGAGAATCATGAAGAGTCATCAGGCCATGGTAACTATGGGGTATATACCATATCCTTGGTTACCAAGTCTGGAGGTGAATCACTATAGTTTAGTACATAGTTAGGAGAAAGTATAAGCATTGATGGAAGCTACATTACTACTCCTAAGGTGATCAACAACATGAAGGATCAACAGATGCCATGAGAAGTTTAGCAAAATCAAGATGAAGGACTTTAGTTGACATGGCACTTAGTTCTATACGGAACCAAGTTAGACAACAACTACTCTAGGATCATTTTGTCTTGGTTTATTCTATTGCAGTAAGGCATGCAATTGGAGTATTTACCTAGGCAAAGAGCGGTTGTGTAGAATAGGACTGCAAGGTAATATATACCTACTTGTAGTGTATAGCATTAAAGAGCCTTGGTACTTGAGATGTTTTACTCTAAGTACTGTTATTTTACAGGCTTTTGATGCATGAGTGATAAATGCATTTGGGATTTATTGTATCTTATTTGGATCTTTGATTGACTAGATCTGTACATGAAGATGGAACCTGGTGTGCAAATGCATGTGCAAACACTGAGTTCTATCTTGATGTTACTGGTCTAGAGGGTATAGGATTAGTATGAGAGCGGTCTGAAATCTCAGCTAATTGAAGCAACCACCAAAGCTCTGGAAGACTAGAAAATCAAGAAGGCAGAAGCCAATGAAGCCACTGATGGGAATGGACCACATTCCACATCTTGTTTGGAGTTGGTGACATACTTCATCAACACATGGAGATATACCACAAGTGATGAGAAGAGAATCACATGAGTAGTTATATCCTAAAAGGAAATATGTAGAAGCTCGATGATATATCTTATAGAGTCACCCCGTAGAAGTAGAAACCCAATGATATAGAAGGACTATAGGAAGTAACCAGTGAAATAGGTTATAGTCACCTATAGGAAAGAGTTAAAACTCGAGGAAACTCGAAGCTATTTTCACTAATAATTGAGTCTTAATCAATGTGCACTACGTTGTACAAGTTCTTTGGGTAGTATTTATCTTGAGACCCTTAGATTGAACCAAATGGAGTGATAACCCTAAACGATATCCAGTCTATCGGAAGAATTTTATTGGTTATTCATCACCCGGTGGATATACCAAATGTTTTTCGGAAAGTTATGAGAGATAGGAAATCATACCTATTCATCGGAGAATGAAACTTCGTATCCACTAATGGTGGAAATACCACGTGTTCCTCGTGAGACCATTAAGAAGGCCTAGTAACAAAATAGAGTTGTCATAGCAACAGGCTAAGTATTAGATCATTACGCAAGACAGTGAAAGGTGAACAATCCAGACAAGAGGCCACACATGACAAGGTCAACCCAAGAAAAACAGTTGTGAAGACTCAACGGTCTACAGAAGTTCTCTCTACCTATCTTTACGTGAGAGAGGTTGAACTTCGGGACGAAGTTCTTGTTAAGGGGGAGATACTGTAACATCCCAGTGTTTGGGAAGTTATAAGGATCTAAATTTAATACGTGCATTTGCAAAGCATGCATCTAAAAGTACGGGAAATTTTGGCGCAAAAGTTTGAACAAAGCAAAGTGACCAAAGTTTCACTTGACATGATGAAATAGATCTAGTTCATCTAGTCAGGAGTACATTTGGAATGATCTTTATAATAAGGATCTTAAGAAACCAAATCACTTGATAAGACAAAGCATAATTGGTTATGATAAAAAAAACAACAAACTATCAATAACCTTAACCACAAGTCTATAAGTGACTTGGGATAATTCATTAGGTAATTACAACCAAAGGGGGGGTGAATATCCAAATCACATAAGTGATAATCATACTTCCACCAATGTGTAATGCATAATTGAACCATCTCATCAACAAAGATGTGATCTTCTATATAACAACAACTCCATAAGTGATCAATTCATCTCCACAACATCTCTATAAATCATCCCATAATTATCAAGTGAACCATCACAAGTACATAACAAAGCATCAATAGAACACTGGTGATACAAACAAGTGTTAACTCAAAACCCACAAGTGGAACATGACATAATAATTGTATTACCATATTTATCGAATATGTACATATCTCATCCATCATAAAAGAAGTACCTAAATGAAGAATCAAATCTTCTTCAACTACTATTAAACCTTGACCATTACATATGATCTTTCCAAATCTCTATATCTGCATTAGGAATAACAAAGTCAATAAAGTGATGAATGTAAAGTAGATCATGACACCTGGGAGAACAAATAACAACTTTGACATAAGTCATTAAACCTCAATAACTTTTACATGCTCAATCATCTTATACAAGTGAACATATGAAATCTCAACACCTCAATGAACCATTTGATCCACTTAATATTAAGTCATCATTCCATGAGCATTTCACACCTCTACTCAAATCCAACAATTCTACAACTGAATTATCTCTAGATGCAAGTAAGGATAACAACAAGTATAATCTCTATTAGAGGAATTGAATGGAAAGCTAAGTAAAACTAATCATGTATGAGACAAGTACATATCTTTTAGGAAATAAAATAAGAAGTATGTGGAAGGATAATAAAAGCATGAACTAACCCTTAAATCAAGATCTTGTTACTTTGTCTAGATTATCATGTTTTCCATCTTCTCTGAATCATTCTGCAAGAGAAGAACCCACAAGAAAAGAGGAACCACTACCAGAAGATCTACAAGAAGATTATTTAGAGTGTTCTAGAAGTGTTATTTCAATCTATCATAAGAGTACTTGGAAACTCTTATATTTTGATCTGATCTTATTAACACTCATGAAACTGTGTGATACTCCACTGTTAGTGTTATATAGAAGTATTTTGGTAACAAGTTTCTAGACCTTGTTAACAGATCACTTTTGTATACTCAAACACTTGAGTGTTATACACAAATAAACAGAAGGTTGAATAACCTAGTACATCTCAGTCTCTTGTATATGAAAAGTAATTTGGGGACAAGCCTTGCAAACTTGTCAACTGATTCTTCTGATATGCTTAAGGCTAACTGATGTCACAAACTATACCTACACTCCTTTTATCATCAACCAATAGAAAGAATAACACCAAGGAAACAAGAAACCATAATATAATCATCTAAGTAAAATCTTTGCTTGGAACAACTAGATGTTTTCACCACAAGGGTGAGATAATTGAAGTTGGAGACCAAGAGATGAACCTACCTGCAATGGACAAAGGTGATAAAAGAAGACTAGTGGCAACTAAAGAGAAGACCATCAAGCAACAGAAGACCACAAGAAGCAACACTGCCTCAGCAAGAGATCATAAGTAATTATCCAATTAATACTTAGGATATGTTAGAGAACCCATAATCTCTGTCAAACTCATATGAATTGAGGAACACATAGTAATCACTTTAATGGAAACAATTAAACCAGTATGAAATTATAATCAGCCATTACATCCACATGGATTATATATGTGGAGGTTAATGGTAACAAACTTAACACCTTGTTTTCCATATCCTTTCCATACATAAGACTAATAGATGATACCAAAAATTCATCTACATATAACCATGTAAATGATTACATGTTTTAAAACAACATTAGATGTTATCCACAATTGGAACCTATGTGGAAAACAAGAAAATAAGATCCCAAAATCATACATGTTTTCCACTTGATCAAGTACTAAAAACAACAACCTTTTCTTACACACACCTAAGTTGGGTGTCAACCAAAACTGTATAAGAGTTACCACTATGAAAATAACAGAGCCTCATAAGAGAAAACAAGTTCATGACCTAATAAAAAGAATTTTGTATGTCATGGAATACTATTCTCTATTAAGTGATTTTCATTTCAATACAGAAACAATACCAAGTAATGTTACCAGATTATTTTCTAAAAAAGAATTTGTATCTAAAATGGTCCAATTAGAACACACCACTTGGTGAACAACATGTCTGTTGTATGAATATGATATTCATGCCTAAACATAAATTTTAAAGCCATTAAATAAATTAAATGGTGAGAAATAACAAAAATCACTTAATCTAGCACCCTAAATAAAAAATACAAATATTCTTCAAATTCACCAAAACAAAACATGGTGAGATGTAAAATTTGATGAGAAGTTTAAATATATTTTTTATTAATTTTTCTGCTTACAAATTGGCCCTGAAACCAAATGTTTTTGTTCAGTTTATAAGACAGAAGGACTGCTTAGGAATTTGTAAAAACTTCCAGGGGGTTTTCCGAAAACATTTATTTCATTTGTTTCTTTCTCAACTCCGGCCAGAAGGCAGGGGCGGTGGAAGTCACTTCACCGATGTCGTGTCGCCTCCTGCTTGCCTATCCCTACGCGGATAATGGCGAGGAGGAAGACGTGAATCCCCTCCCCACTCTCACTCATCTCCCCGCTCACTCTCCTTCTCTCTGTACCGAACCGGAACGCTAACCCTAGCCGCCGGAGACCGCCGCTCGTCGCGGACACTGTGGTTGCTCCCGCGCCTCCCCGAGACTATCTACGAGTTCGTCGCCGTCTGCTCTCTCAACTCGAGCAAGCACACGGGCTGGGGTGGAAGGAGACACCGGGATCGAGTCATCTTCCCCAACCACGGCCGCCGGCCGGAATTCAACGTCGCCGTCGATATCGAGCACCTCGTGCCTCACCGACTACACCATCATGCTCAGGGTGAGCTTTTGCATCTTGGGGTGCTTTCCGTTTGATCGATTGCATCCGTTCCCGAGGTCGTCGGTGTTCACCGTCGTCCGCCGCCGCGCCACTGGACGCCGGCAAGCCTCCGGCAACCATAAGCTAGCGGCGCCGCCATCTATTGGCTGCCTATGAGCTCCTCTACCGAATGGTTGCGAAGGAATCCATCAATTCGAACGGAATCCACGGATTTCATCTGAATTGGAGGAATCCTCTCCTCTAGTGATGTCACCCTAACGTCATGTTGACATCAGGAGAGATTTTTCTTTTCCTTTTGTTTTAATAAATCGAATATGACAGGTGGGCTCCACCTGTCAATTCAAAAATAACAGAAAATGATTTAAACTTATTATTTCAATAACATTGGAAATACTTATCAGAAAAATGTAAATAAAATATTTATATGTTTAGAAAAATAAAACCTATCTATTTATAATATTTTCATAAATGTTTGATAAAGTTCAAAATTAAATATTTTCTTTAATTAAATTAAATCATTTAAAATTGAGAAAAATAATAAATAATTCGTAAAATCAGAAAACTACAAGTAATATACCAAAATGCTCCAAATGACAAATGCAACTCATCTATGGTGTTTTCATGGTCATTTCACCAGGTTTTCATGTGTGCAATGTTTTGCCTAGTCATTTAATTCATTTAAATTTAATAAAATAATAACTTATTCAAATATTTTCATAAAACAATATTGACATACCAAATTAAAGAGAACAACATTTCCAACTCAAATATGTCAATTGTAAAACATTTTACTTAACTTCTAAACTTGCTTTTATAAGTATATTGGAAGTCTATTAAAAACCAGAGATGACTATCACATCATTATTTTCCTTATTGATAAAACTCATGTTTTCACACCTACTAAGCCTATCATCACAAGACACTAGCAAGTTATGTGATGATAGGATAGTTGTAATCGTTCACCATTTTCAACTAAACTCATTGTAATTAACTCAACACTTTTAGAACAGAAAATAAAACATGTTTGTTACCTTTAAAAATAACTATTTTCCATGTGCTATTGTCTTGTTACTTAACCAAGTAATCAACACTTCTACTTAAACATGATAACAACTTTTTGTCAAGTAAAAGTGAAACACATGTAACTCTAAAAGAAGTAATACCCACATCACCTCAAGTAATGAAACAATTCACCGAAAACCTGTGTGAATAACATATCGTATCAAACGTGGCTTACACTTGTAAGCTGGGGTATTTTCCAGGGTATTTCACGATGCATCTCATTACTATGCATGTATCATCTTGCCAATGTTTTCTGTAGTCCTCACCGGGACTACTTTGCTATCTTTCAGATGTCGGGATTTCCTACGAGACCCTTGAACCCGAAGACATGAATTATTATGGTTATTAATGGAATATCCAAAAACAAAGCAACACTTGGGGACATAGACCATTGATTTGTCATGGAAATACGCATTCTTGAATTCCTACAGATATGCTTATAGAAACACAAACTTGCATGCCTACAGATACCATTTAAGAGAACATTTAAGAGAACATGGTTACAAGTACAGTGGCATATAAGAAATGTGTGCTACTGCTTAGTATATACAAGTTTTACGAACTCACTGAAATTTGCACCAGAAAACAACACTTTCAATAGCATGAACTGGATCCTAAAGAGGATGAACATGTACAAACACAAAAGCTCAAATAACCACCAACACAGCATCCTTACATGTAAACAGTGGGAAACAAAATGCAGTAACTTGCATGTGTTAAGTGTTCAGTGTAACTTAGCAGTAATATTCTGCAAAAGTTTAGGATTGAAAAATGGTATCTCTTTCTATATAGCATGGATAAAAAACATGAATCGAGAAATCCAACACAGCTCAGCAGTAATTTGCGTGTGTGACCAGAAAAATAGTCAAGTTTTCATCACAATGAATCTTGAGTACTACGCTGACATACCGTCCTACTTATCAACAAAATAAAGATGAAATCCAACCCGATGCTGATGGAACTCATTCATATAACTCTTAAGGAAATTCAGGTTAGCAGCCCTAATCTAAAATATCTGAACTTATCACATATTTCCATGTAAGGCCCATGAGATTTCTGGTTAATGCAAGAACCAGTTCTGACCATTATATATGTCTAACTTGCTAGCACTGCATCAAAAAAAAGATGGCAATCTCAAACATCTGTAGAGGGGACATCTAGTAATAACCAGATGTCGTAGCATCTTCTAGCCATGCATTATCCTGAAAATCATTAAGGTCTGATCAACCATGCTGGTACCACTTGGTCCATACATCTAGGAATCAGAAGTTGGTGAGCAGACGTCTGCACAAGAGACGTAGCAGCGAGCTTGCGTACCACAAATTTAAAATGCAGTCGGATGAGCAAGATGCACTAGTAAATGTTGTTTCTGAACTTTCCTATATGTGCATATTAGAGCGACGGATTCAGCAGACAGGATCGTAGGGAAATATACAGAACCAAGCTGAAATTGCCAGTAATGAGCAATTCGGCAGCTGAATATGCTCTAGGCCACACATTTCAAACGACCACGCACTGCAGCAGCAGCAGAACATCAACAGAACCACAATAACTACTATTCTGGCAAAACAATGAGATGATATTGAAGCGATCCATAAGGCGCACATGTCACCGGCAATATACAGGCGTAATAGTTGAACCACGAAGCACCCAATTTAAATCTCCAACCAATAGAGTAAAGTTTCACTATGTTGTAGGTATCACTGAAGAACTCCCAGGGACCATACGACACTCGATGTGAAAGACCGGGCTATAGGCTCTAGCCAGCCAGGTTTGTGGTGATGCGAAGGTTCCAGCTAGCTAGGCCATGGAGAGTACGTCTAGTTATGTGGCTGTGCGCATAAGCATACATTGTTTACACTGTAATTCCTGTCTATTGACAAGTGCAGCTTACACTTTTTTTCTTTATAAAATTGTAAGTTGTGTTTTTCACTAAACTGAAACTGAAAAGTTTTTGAAACGAGCTGGGATTAAGCAAATCAATTCAGAACTAGTACGTGCCGGCCATGGCCAACGAAGATTTTGTTTGCCTGTCAGCATATATGGGTTTGAGTCACACTACTTCCTCCGGTCCGAAAAATGTGTCTCCAGCACTCTGTACAAGTTGGGATTAAGTATATAAGCTGTTCATTTCTCCATACGGATCGGAGGGAGTAGATGAGTTTACTCCATACGGCCATTAGTTCCCGCTTGATATTTCCGTCGAATCGGTGTGAATTTCTCCTCTCGACGAGACACAAACATGTTTCGGCCGCATACTCCTACTCGACCTTTTGCTACAGGAGAAAACGTATCTTGGCGATGGACGAAAATGGCTTTCTGCCGTGCGCTAAGGAATCCGATTCCGGGGCTTACCTGGGGAAGTAGGGGAAGAAGATGGCCGGCGTCGAGGACGAACCAGACGGCAGCAGCGTGACTGCCCCCTCCTCCTCCTTGTCGTGGACGAACCGGATTGACGGCTCCGGCCTCCTCCTCAGATCGAGATGCGCGGCGATGGGCGGTGGGCGGCTAGGACGATGGGAGGTGGGCGATGGGAGGAGGCGGTGGGCGCTGGAGAGGGAGGGAGATCGAGCGATGGGAGGTGGCGGCAGCGACGGGCGACGAGAGGAAGGAGAAGAGAGGCACGCGCGTGGTGGAGAGAAAAGGAGAAGAGAGGGGGAACGCGGCCTAGCTATACCGTACTCCCCATAGCCGTGGCGCACCACGCCACGGTGCGTCACGCTTATCTAACCCGTGGCGCACCACCCACGCGTGCGCCGCCCCTATACAAAATAGCCGTGATGCACCAAAGAGGCTAAGGCTATAGGCGCGACGCACCAAACAGTGGTGCGCCACGACTATTAGGCGTGACGCGCCATATTGCTGGTGCGTCACGACTATCATCACTCATATAGCTGTTTTCCTAGTAGTCTACGAGACCCTTGAACCCGAAGACATGAATTATTATGGTTATTTCAATCTCAGGAAAGTTCATCACTTGCTCATATCCTTTGCAGTACTTCATAACAAACTAATTGCAAAAACCCTATCGTATTATCACCTACTCTCAAAAGAATGCATGATCCTATTTTTATAATAATATGACTAATTGAATGACTACACGAGTGGTAGTGTTCTGTTTGGTGGGCGGATGGAACCATGGTAAGATGAATAGGTCTAAGGAAGGTTCCATCTGCATGGGAAAGTATTACCTAGGAATTAACCACAACTGCCGTCAGAACTCGGTGCGCCGTAAATACCGCGTTAACCATGGGTCTTTTATGGGGGGAGTAAGTCAGCCGTGATACTTTTCTCGTTCGCATGTCAACGGACTGCCAGAGACGTACGCTGTAGGTTCTGCGGGACTACATGCACATGGGTGGGAGCCCTTACGTCCCACGGACTCTGGGGTCTATGAGTGTCTGCCAGGGGCACGTAGATCTCCATCGTGAAGGGTGGAATCAGGCGTTCAACCTGCTGGCAGAAATGGGTGGGCATGCGTTGTGCGGAGAAGCACGGTTTGGCTTGGACCAACAACCGGGCCCCACACCTAAGTGGGCGTGGACAGGATCTCGAGCCTGGTTTTGCAACATGGTCTTGGTCGTCCATGGGTAAAGTAACGCACCTCTGCAGAGTGTAAAAGGATGTGGCATGTTACCCCCTGTTTCGGTAAGGAACTGCGAACGCTACAGGAAAGGCAACTCCATGAAGTTCTAGCTCCTGTGATGGTCTGGCGGGCATAGTTTTCAAAAGTAAAAGCAACCTCTTGAAGAAAGTTTTACAAAATCTTGCATTAGCTTATGACTCTTTCGAGTCTAAAGCTGTAGCTAGTGCATCAAACTACCCACTATATATATCATGAACTTGTTGAGTAACGCTCGTTACTCATTCGTTCCCGTTTGACCCCCTGCTTAGAGTTGAAGCCTTTGGAAGTCGTCATCGTGAAGCCATCGCTGCCTAAGGGAGCTACGTGGAGTGATCTACTACTTAGTCGGTAAAGTATCATCATCAACAACGCTGGTGGAGGACAAGCTATCAAGGTGTAGGTAGAGTCCATTCTTGGACTTAGTAGTTATAAGCCATAGATTAGGGCTGACATCAGCCGTAGTGGCTTAGTTCTGAGCTAGAGTTCTTCTCCGGCTTGGAGCTTCGGATTGCTTCTTCTGACATTTCATTTGCTAGAGATCTTCTTGATTCGTCAAAGAGATTCTCAAGATTTTGTAATGAAGTTTGTATCCTATAGCTTTGCTTGGACCCGCTGTGTTTCTGTTGTACCACTCTGAGAGATGTAATATTCACGGATAAGTCCTTCTGTGAGTATTATGTCACCGACTTGCGCACTACACATGCAGTGGTGTGCTGGGTCACCACAACACCTAACCAAAGCATGAGAACTACTGACAACTCTTTCTAAACCAAGGAATTAAGTGACTGAGGACACCTTTTAATCTAGTTGGTAAAAAGGAGAAGTCACGAGAAAATAAGATGACGACCTATTCGTTTACTAGTCAATAGGATATCGGGTTTATCTATTTTGGAAACCAAATCTTAGTAGACGTTGTAGGTACTATGAAATTCGGGGTTTAGAAATTAAGTGAACGATGGAATGGTTATGATAGATCTAGAAAACAACAACTTTCCTGTTTTTGTTTCTTTGTGTGCTCTTGATTGAAATGAATTTGTGTTTTATTCAATCTTGCTTCCTAACTTATATGGAGTTATTAGGACTTGTTATTATGTGGTTTTCTTACAATAAATCTACCCTAGAAAGTGTGTGCATGATTGTAAACTCGAATAATAATGAAATAGCATTTGTTACCTTCTAGTTTATTATTTGGAAGTATTGGGAGAGCTAGATCTGTGTATACTTTCTTAGTAGATTTTGTGCTATGTTTTATTTGAGTCCAGTACCATTTAGGTACTGTTATTTTGATGCTTGTACCTCTATTAGCTTGCATGTCTCTTAATAGTAAAGCATATGTAAGCATTGCTATCAATATGCACTAGTATTGTTTCACTAGATTAAATAGCCTTATATTTTTATCTTGTATGCAAAGTTTTTCATGAGTAACCAGAGGCTTAGTACCTATTTTTCCTTGGTATTAGTAGGACATAGCCCACTGGTCCCATTGCATTTTGGCTTGAGGATGAAAATCCCCAACCATACACATGTGTGAAAATAGCATGTTTCACTATGTGATTGATTTCTATTTTCCACCATGGAAAATATAATTGTTTGTTTTCACCTATGCAAGTGAGAAGTTTTATTTCTTATTAGTAAATACTAGTATGTTTAGGTGTGATCCTTTTGTTAGCATAATATTCCTTAGGGGTATCATGTTAAGAAATGTTTCACTATCGTGTGCTAAAATTAAATTGTTCGCAAATAAAATAAATTCCTCTTGATTGGTAGGTTGTTTGTGAATCATTTTAAATTGAGTGTATGGATTTTTGAAAAGGTTTAGACAAATTTCATTAATTTCATAGCTACTGGTTGTGTGAGTTATACCTTGCTTGTTTGCTAGTAATTGGTTAAAGAAAACAGAAATTGCTAGAAGAAATTTCTGCATGCTTAATGGTTGATTCATAAAATTACTCTCGTGCTTGTGCTTACTAACATGAGTAGGATTGGTGTACTGTTATTAGGTACACTTATATTCATGACTTTCTTGTTTAGGTTTAAACATCATCATAGCATTGTTTGCTTCTCTAGGGTGAAACTAGTTCACCACTAGAAAATGGTGATTTTTGCTCTAGTATTACCCTCTTTTTATTTTATGAGTATATGTGTTGATATAGCATGTTTAGGAAGTTATTACTTCTGTTATCATGCCATGAATTATTTAGTTGCATGTTCTATGGTTATAGGATATGATTATCTCTTATAGCATGCTGGTGTACATTTATCATACTAGTGTGTTATTTGTGCAGTCCTGTTTTTTTATGCTTGTGTAATAGGAGTTTTTATCTTGTGTGAAGATGGTGTTTTAGAGTATCTTTATGATTGGATTAATTGGTTTTTAGCTACTGGTTGTTTGCTAATTGTTCATGATTGATGGATTCCAAAACCTCTAGTAAACAATAACCTAGTGAATAAATAGTCTATTCATCTGTGGTGTTGTTTGCTTGCTGATTGGATTTTGTTTAAATGTTTTACCTTAGCATGAGTTTATACTTGTGTTATGTTTGTGCTTAAGAGTATCTTATGAAACCAGAACATCCAACTAAAATCGTGAACACATAAAGTGATAGTTGCTTGTGGTGAGTAATACCCACTGCCATGGGTATTGTTCTGTCGGTATGTTTTACCTTAGCAACCTAACCTTTGCACCCACAAGCTATATTTTTAGTGTAAGATGTGGGATATAGCTAGGAACTCATGTAATAATTGACGGTAGGTTTCCAGCTAGTTCTGCACTAACCTTAATTTTGTAGTGACGTTATCAGAAATTTTAAAAATTGGCGGTTGAGTAAATTGATAGCTAGAGAATTTTTTTGAAGACGGGTGTTTGGATCTAAGGTTTTGAGTATGACACCCAACTCCCATGAAAAGAATATGCTAATTTAGAGGAGTACCCCGCCTCCCAAGAAAAATCAAAGGGGGGAAGCACCGGCACTCCAACGCTACCAACCACCGAGCGATTGTAGTTGAAGTTAGAAGTTTCTAACATTGTGTTTGTTGGCCCTCTCTTAGTCCTCGCTTGCGAATCTCGGGGACGAGATTCTTTTTAAGGGGGGAAGACCTGTCACATCCCAATTTTGGAATACCTGAAGACACAGTTGTTTTGCTAATTGCTTGACAAATAAACTTTGGTTGTGTTTGTTTGAGTGCAACTAAAAAACTTACATGGCTAAGAAAATGAAAACAAACTTAAAAAGATAGCAAAGCAGTAAACTAAAAATATTCAACATATTGCTCCAATGACCTTGGCAATATTTTCTAAAGTAAATATCTTATGAATCCCATACTTGTTGAATACTATTCCAAGGCCTAAATTAAGGAAGAGGTGAAACACTTAATAAATTTCCCTAAAAGATTATCAGGAAAAAGAGGCATTCTTAAATGCTTCACCAAAATCTTATCAAATGTTTTTCCAACCTTTCAAGCTTAAAAACAAAATTATTGGAGAGCATTGACTTGCTATCTCTAGTCACATAAATATTTTGGCAAAGCATTGTTAAAGAAAATCCAAGTGCCTTATTAAATTGAATTTTCAATACTTCCAGAAACAGAAAACTCAAACAAGTTACTATTGGAAACTTTCTTAAAATGATCTGAAATTGATACCAGTGCTTCCTTATTTCAAATAAGGAACACACACAATAGGAGACCAAAAATTGAATCCATTAAAGTCCTGAAAACATGATTTGTCTCGACAGCAACATTTGGAATTTTGAACAAGTTTGTTCTACAAACTTTTTCAAAATGCCATGAAATAAATACCACATGCTCTATTTCTCACATAAGGATGAACACCAAAAGGGCACAAGTTTTTGAATATTTTAAGTTGCCAAAACCCCTTGTTTTCTAGACAGCACCTTTTTGAAATTTGAACAAGTTTGTTCTATGAAGTAACTCAAAATGACTTGAATTTTCTACCACACAAGGAACACACCAAATAAGGAATGTGTATCGAAAATTATCATTTTTGGAAGCTCCTAAGTAGTCTAATAAATTCAATGTCCATTTATGTCAGAATTGAAATTTGAACAACTTTGAACTATCAAGTTTATCCAATTGAGCCAATTTTCACATATGTTGTGCATCTCAACTAATAAGAATTTTTGGCAAAAGGATTTCTAATTATGAATTTGTTTGCTTAGTGTAATTGGCCAGGGACTTGTTGTCACCATCTTGTCCTTCTTCTTCCTGTAGCTGCAGTGGAGGCATGGCTGCCCATGCTCCATGCCTTCGAATGGAAGCTTTCTTGGTGGATAAAAACCCCCCATGTGCACCCTACCTGCCCCCTCTCTCTCCCCTCGAAGTTCCTCTCTCTCTCTTTTTTTTTTCCAAAACCGAACCCTAGCCCGAGGTGCTCGCCGTCGAATCGGCCGTTAGAGAGCTCACCGACGGTCGCCGTTGGCCTCACCCTCTCCACCTCGTCATGCTGGTTGTGTGGGCAGAAGGAATCGAGGCGGGATGCCTCGAGGAGCCCGCGCCGTCCAGGTTCTTCTTCGGGTCCGGCGAGCTCCGGCGGGAGATCGCCGTCGACTCGAGCCCCCTCCGCCTTCGACGAGTGTTCCCATGCGTTCATGGTGAGCTTGCGCCCCTCACCGTCCCCTTTCCCCTCTCGCTTGCTCTCTGGATCGTCGCCGCGCCGTGCTCGCTTTTTGGCCGCCGCGCTCCGTCGTCGCCGGTTGCTCTCCGGTGGCTCCCTGGAAGCGGCGCTGCCTCTGGAGGGTTGCCCACGTCGAGGGTAATGTGAGGATGTGATTGAATCGCGAAATGAGGCTTGGAATCGCCGGATTTGGCCTCGCCAGAGCCGTCCCCCGCCGGCGAGTAACGTCGTATGGCGTCAGCGTGGCTTGACCGCGCGCTGGGGCGGTCAAACCCGCGGGTGGGCCGCATCTGTCTGCGTGGCAGCCACCGTGGCTGCCTGGCCCGCTGGTCAGCGGCAGGGGCTGGATCCCCTCGCGGTGTAAATGGATCTGGCCGGCCCAGTATTGGATCTATCCCATGTCATGTTCTTTTTCCTTTTAAATTTTTACAGAAAAGTGCATGTTTACTTTTGGCCTCAAAAACTAACCTAAAAGATGAATTTGACCAAGAAAAATTCACAGTGGTAAAGCAACTAAATCTAAACCATCTCCAATTTGTAGATCTACTTTTGGACGAATAGTTTAGACATGAAAAATGTTTTGGCAACAGGTACCAGAAACAGACAAATGAGCACTAGTTTAAATCCACAACTCAGAATGAGGTGTATCCAATTGCATTAGAAATCCCTTGAAATTCCCTAACAGGATCAATTAACTTTGCTTCCAAATTCCATGTATGTTTGAAATGGTATGCAATTTGGTAAAACACCAGAGAGCACTTTGGTGATTTTTATAAAATCATTAAAAACGTTTTTTGATGCAAACTCAATTGGATGGTCTTGTATATGTTTAGGTATATCCAAACCTAGCTGGGTTTAATTTTTAAAGCATCCTAGAAAGTTTGGTGAACAGATCTTTATTTTGCATGTTTCTGCCATTTTGGCATTTTAGGTAATTAATTTGTGTGAATATATTTTTGTGTTGCAATATTGTTTTCTAGCATGTACAAGTTGTCTGAACTTGTTTTATAAGGTTTACTTAGCTATTTTAGCACGTTAGATTGTGTGGACTTGAGTTGAGAAGAAATAGGATTTATGTTAGTAGCATATGTTTTATCTCTAGTTTATACTTGCATATAATTTTTTAGTGATAAATTTTTGTGCAAGCACTTGGA
Organism: Alopecurus myosuroides; assembly: GCA_028641055.1. Classification (NCBI taxonomy): domain Eukaryota; kingdom Viridiplantae; phylum Streptophyta; class Magnoliopsida; order Poales; family Poaceae; genus Alopecurus; species Alopecurus myosuroides. Next base: position 480,058,548 of record CM054058.1, read on the forward strand.
TTGTGGTGTTGATAGATTGGATCCAGTACCATGTTGGTACTGATATTGTGATGGTATCACCTCTGCTAGCTTGCATTTGAGTTGGTAGAAAAGCATGAGTAGCTTTGTCATGGCTATGCAAATGTTATGGAAAAATTCTCTCATGTGTAGAATTTTTGGCATAAGAATTTGTGGTTGTGTAGCCACATATTTTTGTGTTGTATTCATAGTACCATTAGCATTTTGATGATGTTTTGATGAGTACTTTACTCCTGAAGTTTTCACTTGTGTGGAAATAATAGCATGAGTAGCATTACCTTGCTTATTTTTAGCACCCTATTATTTTCTACTAGTATGGTTATTGCACTAGATGCTAGTTTAGTATTTTGTTAATTTTTAGCAAGTATGACCAGAGGCCTTGTGACCTCTTAATGATTTGATATGCTAGTGGAACACCCACTGGTGTCATTGCATTTTTGGTGGAAACATTATTTCCCCCACACTAGATGTGTTTCCTTTATATAGTTCTCTAACTAATGAGTGCCTAGTATTTTTGCTTTGGGTTTTTGAGTGCTAAATGAAAATGTGTATGCTTCTGTTTGTAAGTGGTTGTAATCATGTGTGGCTTGCTAGGAAAAATCCATTCTTGGAGTGTGGTTTGATTCCTCTAGTAATGCCCCTTTTATTACCACTAGTATGTAGGAGTTTCCCTGTAAATTGATGCATTGTTTTGTTAAATGGGATATTTTTGTTATAGCAAGTATAGATGTTTTTCACTCCTGTTTTTATGACATGTACCCTCTGGTTGTATTTCAATTACTTGATTGAAATGCATCCATTGATTCTTCATGTTTGAGTAGTACTAGTTCCCTAGCATTTTTGTATTGAATTTTTCCTGCCAACTTGTGTTTGGTAGATATTTGTGTATCCTAGAATGAGGACATGTTTTCATTTCCCATTATGATAACATGGTTCCTTGTTTGCATTTTAATACTTTACTTATTATGCATGCTTGCATAGCAAACCCTTAGTAGAAGCATGTCAATAGGATTCCTCCTTTTTAGTCATTGTTTCTATTGTTCTCACCATGAGGATTGTGTGTTTTGTGATGAGTCTATTGCCTTGTTGCACTTGTGTAGGCTCACTGATTTGTAAAAGTAACTTTTGCAAATCATGTGTCTTATTTATTCTTGGTGTGAATTTAGGCTTAGTAGAATAGCTACCTTTTTGTTTTTGTGGTTTGGTTGATAGACCCATTGCCATGATTATTATTGTGCATGTTTTGTATACTTTTAGTAGTCTCACCCTTGTGAAACTAAGTGTATTTTGGGTTTATTAATATATTGGTATGAGAGTGGCACACCCACTGAATCCATGATATTGAGGTTGTGAGATATGTTCCTCCAACCTTGAGTTGTCTTATTAAATGGCATATCTGCCAAGTGTGTTTGTCTGATTGTTTGCCTCCATTAATAATTGTGTGATTGGTTATTATTAGTTTCCTTGCTGTATGTATTGTTATGTATGGTTGCTTGCCTTGATTGGTTCTGAATGTGTGTCCGTTATTCTTTTTACGACGTTAGAAAACGAAGAGGAAGGAAGTGTCGGGAAGCTCTGTTTCAAGTTCCAGTCACTCCAAAACCAGGGACACAAGGAGTTACCAGGCAAGCCATCCTGATGCTTGCTGATACAATACTTATCATTATCTATCATGCATGCTTTACCTCTGAAGTTTTACCAAAACTTGATTATCAAAACTATTTTTGATGTGGCTATTACTACCATACTATTATATATAGGTTACTATTATGCCATTAGTTAAACTTGGTAATACCAAGCCCATAAGCCACCATATGGTATTTATTACCATCAAATATACTAGTCCCTAAGTGGACACCCTAAAATTGTGATTTTACAAAACAAAGGCTTTACGGAAAAACCCGGAGAAAAGGCGGATCCTTATTCTCTGGAGGAATGTGGAAGTGGTCATTTTTGAGAAATTGGTGTTTTCAAAAATGACACATAACCTAGTCTTCGCCGGACAACCTTTACCGTACTGCCACCCTACCCCAACATGGGCACGGGGCTTAACTTGAAGTTTGTTCTTGTTAGTGTGTGTTCTATCTCAATCGCTATAAGGGACGTCGTACCCTCGAACCGAATGTCGTCAAAACTCCCAATGTTGAGACATGAAAGTGTGGGATTCATTTTCCCTCCAGATGCAGCAGTTGGGGCTCCTGGCTTGGCGGGGATTAGCCCGGTGCCGGGGATGCGGACACTCGACTGAAGAGATAGACATGTACTAGCTTGAACATAGTGAATGGTTATGATCAGATACCTGATGTTTACATACTGTTGTTACAGTCCGTGGTTGTTCACGGTAGGTGTACTGGATCTGGTGGATGAGTACACCTCTGCAGAGTACATCTTTTTCGAAGAAGCCGCGTCCTCGGATATGGACAGTTGAATGGCCATGTAGCTAGCATTGTGTCAATGTTTTCAAAAGAGGAAGTTTTTGAAAAGGAATTTTTGAAAGGAAGTGTTGAACTTGTGAAGTTCGGAAAGGAAGGAAAAACTTATACCGCGGAGGTATCGTCGATGATGAAAAGCCAGATGTTGTTATACAAAACAAAATGTTTTGAAAAGAAAACCTTTTCTACTCTAAGCAAGAATTCTGGAAACTGATTCCAAGAAGTTTTGCAAAGAGAAAATATTCTTTTAACAAAGCTTTACAAAACCTCTTGTACATGTGATATCTACAAGAGAAATAAAACTATATTATTTTTCTTCTGAAGTATCTTCTTCAACGAAGATACAGATTAACCTGACTGCAACTGTGGTGTCATCATATATGAACACCATTGATAGTGAACCCTATTTATAGCCTACCTATTCCACCATATAAGCATATTTGCATGTTTGGTAAGTGACATCATGGATGTCTTGCTGAGTACATTCAAATGTACTCATTATGGTTTCGCCCCTGGTATCTACTTTCCAGACTTTGAGAAGGAGCCTCCGAAGGAGATCTATGAAGAGAAGTACGGAGCTGACGGCTTTGCGAACTAGGATCGTCTCCGGGTCAGCAGCCTGTAGGTTAAGGCGTGACTTGGACTCATCTACGTTGTGTTTTTAATTGTCTTCCGCTGTGTTTGATAAGTTGCCTGCCCTATGTGGCAGTTGTGTTAAACTTGATCATGTGATCATTTATGTAATACCTTTATGTATTCGTGTAATGGATGATGTATTTCTGTATGCCAACTTTGTATGTTGTTGAAGACTGATCTTTCTGGGATCGTGAATGTATGCATACGGAGGGTTTCAGACTGCCGGTCTGGGGTCCTTACAGATAATAAACATGGCAGATAAAAAATTCCAAAACCTGAAGTCTCATGACTGCCACGTGATTATGACGCAGTTGCTTCCGATTGCAATGAGGGGGCTTCTACCCAATAATGTTCGAGTACCCATTGTGAAGCTATGTGCATTCCTCAATGCAATATCTCAGAAGGTAATCGGATGCCCCCCCCCAACGCGCGCGCTCCACGTGCCCCCATCCGCCCGCTGTGAAAAAAATGGTGGAGCATCCATCCCAGTTGGTAGCAACAACCGGGACGGATGACCATTTTATCCCGGTTGTTGCTACCAACCGGGACGGATGCCCCTCCCTATATGGCGATCGTCTTCCTCCCCAAAATCACATCTCGCGCGCAAGGGAATCGATCGACGCCGCCAGGCTGCACTGCTCTGTCGCCCGCGCCCGCGCCATCGTCGGGAGGAGCCAGGGAGGAGCGCCGTCTCCCCGTGGAGGACAGTCGCGCCCGCGCCGTCGCTCGTCTCCCCGTGGAGGACAGTCGCGCTCGCGCCGTCGCCCCGTGGAGGACCGCTGCGCGTGGTCGACGTCGCCCCTCGCCCATCGCCCCTCGCCGTCCCTCTCCCCTCGCCGTCGATAGTCTCCTCTCTCTGTAAGAAATAGAGAACCATTTTTTTTTACTGCTTTTGTTTTTACTATTTTTTATAGAAACATTAGAATTTAGTGTTAGAAAAATTAGAAATTTAAGTGTTAGAGAATTTAGGTATTTGTACTTAGAATTTTTTTACTTAGAATTTAGTGTTACAAATTTTTACTTAGAAATTTAGTGTTAGAATTTTTTTATTTAGAAATTTAGTGTTAGAAGTTAGTGTAGAAAAATTTCACTAAGTTAGAAAATATCACTAAGTTCGAAAAATTTCACTAAGTTAGAAAATTTCACTAAGTTAGAAAATTCCACTAAGTTAGAAAAATTGTAATGTAGAAAATTTTACTTAGTGTTAGAAATTTTTTACTTAGTGTTAGATTTTTTTTTACTCACTATTAGAAAATTTAGGTATTTTACTTAGAACATATTTACACTGAGTTAGAAACACTAAGTTAGAATTTTTTTACACTAAGTTTAGGTATCTTGTTCCTGTTAAGAGGCACTACAGGCGGTGGTGATACGGGAAAGGAACGAATGCGAGGGTTTCTAGATTTCTTTGGAACTAAATAACGTCACATATGTAATATGGTTGGTGAGATCCGAACGAAGTTGAACCCTTTGGTGCAGATTCGTAAGAGTGTCATTTCTCAGAAATCCCGTCTGGGGTTTTGAAGAATGTCGCCGTTATGGATGTGCACAAAAGGGTCTAACTTTTTTCGGATATCACTATATTACATATATGATTTTGTTTAATTTCAAAGAAGTCCAGAAACCCTTCCTTCCCCCGCATCGCCATCACGTGTACTACCTCGTAGCAAGCCCAAAATCTGAAGGTCCAACTTCACATCAAGGCCCGATGACCATCTTGTTCCTGTTAAGAGGTACTACAGGCGGTGGTGATCCGGGTAAAGGAACAAATGCGAGGGTTTCTGGAATTCTTTGGAACTAAATAATGTCACATATGTAATATGGTTAGTGAGGTCCGAACGAAATTGAACCCTTTGGTGCACATTTATAATGGTGACATTCCTCAGAAATCCCGTCCGGGGTTATGAAGAAAGTCGCCGTTATGGATGTGCATAAAAGGGTCTAACTTTGTTCGGATCTCACTATATTACATATATGATTTTTTTTAATTTCAAATATGTCCAGAAACCCGTCCTTCCCCGCATCGCCATCACGTGTACTACCTCGTAGCAAGCACAAAATATGAAGGTCCAACTTCACATCAAGACCCGATGACCATCTTGTTCCTGTTAAGAGGTACTACAGGCGGTGGTGATCCGGGGAAGAAACGAATACGGAGTTTCTGGATTTCTTTGGAACTAAATAACGTCACATATGTAATATGGTTGGTGAGATCCGAACGAAATTGAACCCTTTGGTGCACATTCCTAATGGTGACATTCCTCAGAAATCCCGTCCGGGGTTATGAAGAATGTCGCCGTTATGGATGTGCACAAAAGGGTCTAACTTTGTTCGAATCTCACTATATTACATATATGATTTTGTTTAATTTCAAAGATGTCTAGAAACCCGTCATTCCCCCGCTTCGCCATCACGTGTACTAACTCGTAGCAAGCACAAAATATGAAGGTCCAACTTCACATCAAGGCCCGATGACCATCTTGTGTCGTTTAAGAGGTACTGCAGGCGTTGGTGATCCGGGGAAAGGATGAAGATGAGGGTTTCGGCTGGAACTAAAGAACGTCGCATATGTAATATTATTGTTAGTGAGATCAGAACTGAGTTGCACCGTTTGGTACATATACGTAATGGGGATATTTTTCATAGCCCAGGACGGGGCTATGGAGAATATCCCTATTATGTATATGCATGAAATGGTCCAACTTTGTTCGGATCTCACCAACACTTACGTATGTGATTTTGTTTAGTTTCAACAAAGTTCAGAAACCGTTGTATTCATCCTTCTTTGCATCACCATCACGTATACTACATCGTAACAAGCACCAGATATGAGAAGGGCCAATTTGATCCTTTGTGTTTAACTTTCATCTTATTTGTGTCATATTTCTCCATTTACTATTTTTTACTAAGTTAGAAACACTAAGGTATTCTACTTAATTAGGAATATTTACTTAGTCCTGGTCTGTTTTTAGTTTATGTCTCTATTGGACACGACGGGCGATGTCCGGGACTGGGCCCTGCCGGGCTGGCACTAGGAGGTCCTTACTACCGGGACACGCGGCTTGGTGAGAAATCCGGGTGACGTGGTTGACCCGGATATTCTTTGGTGGCGATCGCGTGGGCCACGGTCGGTGCTGAGAGAGCCAGCCCCTGAGGAGGTGGTACATCAACGTATCAGGGAGGAGGACGAGCATGTCCGTCGCTACATGTACTTGCTCGATAGGGAGTATAGCAGCGGTTGGTCGATTATTCGGAGGATTCCTTACCACGTGAGCTATGACCCTATGAGGGTTCCTTACATGTGGATGCGTAGCACCCGCGACTCAGCACCCCGCGGCTTAGGACCCGGTCGGAGTTAATTAGTTTGAGAGATGTTTCATGAATATGTATAAGTGATATTATTCGATCATGATGTATTAGGGATAAATAAAATGAACCCGAGTTATGTAACTCTTGGTGTGTATTGATACGTTTAAATATTTCAACAATGTTGCTTTTATAATTAAAATGAGGATCTGGAACATATAGTTACTTTCTTTTCTAACTTGTTTAGCTATAAGTACCATTAGCTATTATCTATAAGCAATTTTGATGAAATAGATCTGGAACATATAGTTACTCTTTTTTTCTAACTTAGGGAATTATACTTAGTGTAGCATCAAATTTTGACTTACGGAATTTTGTGTATTTGCAGAAAAGTATGGAGCCAAGAGACGAAGATGCGGAAAACTTGCTCGCGGGTTTAATCCGCGGGCCCGAGGGAGAGACCGATGTGAGCCAGTAGATGAACAACTCCGGTGAGGGAGATCCGGAGCTGACCCGAAGATATGTCTCTGCTGAGGGAGAAGCCGACGGCTCCGATGAGGGAGAAGCCGACGGCTCCGGTGGAGCCGTACAAATTACAAACACCGGCTCCGAGGTGCATATAGATATGTTAATTAATGAAGCATCCGTTGTCTATACACATGTATTAACACTCTTTATTTTTTTAGCCATCCGGTTCAAGCATATCAACCGGAAAAAAGACTAAACGAGGCGTAACAAAGAAGTTGAAAGATACAGAAAGATATAGGATCGAAACGATCGTAGCAAACGGCGCACCCGAGCTTCCGCTGATGTTGCCCAAATATTTGTAAAGCAATGCAGAGTGCTAGTTAGGGATCACATCCCGATCACTGTTCAAGAGTGGAATGAGCCAAAAGATTTGCAGAGACAAGGAATTTCATTTGTCAGCAAATTAGTCAAAGATCATCTTTTCAAAAAGATCATGTGTAATTTCACCTTACCGACGCCGGCATTGGACGAGAATGAGGCGGATGAGAATGAGGAGGTAGATGGTGAAGCCGATGCTAATAAAAAGAAACTTGAGTTAGTGAAAAAGGTCAAGGCGTGGACTCTAAAAAAGATGGCCCATCAATTCAGCAACTAGGAGAAAAGATTGAACCTTGACTTTATTAAGAAGGGCATGACTCCGGATTTCACTCAAGGGTATGAGAAAATAAAACCCTTATGGGCAGATTTTGTGAAGTACAAGCTGTCAGATAATGCAAAGGAAAGGTCAAAAACAAATCAGAAAAACACCGCTAAAAAGTTATATCACCATATTATGGGGCAAGCTGGCTACAAGGGTTCCCTGCCCAAGTGGGAGAAATGGGAGAATGACCTGCTTGAGAAGAGGATCACTCCCGAGCCATTCATGTGGGTCGAGCGTACAAGGTCTTGGTTCTACGGGCATAGGGGCAAGTTGGACGCCGAAGGAAAATCAATCTATAACCTAAGGCATAAAGAGAATCCTCTACCCATAGAAGATCTTAGAAGCGCAATAAAGAATGTTAAAGAGGGGAGGTTCGTGCCAGATAGAGAGAACGACGAGCTCACACACGCCCTCAAGAATGCGGAACACGTAGGGCGTACACGAGACACAAAAGGCAGTGTTCCATGGAGTATTGGGTTTGACGAGAGCAAAAAGAAATATCCTGATAGAAGCCATCAACAGAAAAAGGACGCGGAGGCAGCTGAAGCAGCGAGTCAGGTAAACTGTAGGCGTCAACTTGAAGAACAGATGAAGCAGACGCAAGAGGTAGCAATGAAGCAGCAGGAGCAAATTAGCACACTTATCCAACAGCTAGTGTCTACCGGCGTACCACACATGATAGAAGGTGAAGTCGATGCTACCGGTGCCGCACATTCTCATCATCGGAAAAGCAGCGTTGTGTCCACGCAGCTCGAGGGTGATGATGCACCGCCGATGATGCACCCGGCGGATGATATCACGGAGATGACAACTTGTGAGATCCACGTGAAGGTCGTCAATATAACCATCAAGGCGGCGTTCGGCTATGTCTTACCAATTGGCAACGAACCAACTCACCATAGTCTTTCGGTTCCACGGGGCTACGCTGTTGTTGGGGTCGATGAAGTTGTCAACGGATTCGAGCGGGTGAAGCTTGAATTCCCTAAAGGTGAAGACGGAGAGGTGACTGAACTCGGAGAATCCAAGAAGTTGACCGTTCTATGGCTAAAGGAATGCATTGTGCTTCCAAATCAGACGGCAAGGCCATCGACTCCTCACCATTCTCCAGCGCAACAGTCTCCAGCGCGGTCGTCTCCGCCGTGCATGGCGTCTCCAGTGCGGTCGCCTATGCCACCGCGTCAGCCTTCTCCGCCCACTAAGTTTCTGCCGCGTCGTAAAAGATCATCCAAACGTCAATGGTCACCCCTTCCGAAGATACCAAAGGAGTTACCCAATTTACCTTACGACTATACTCCTGAGCAAGCCCAGAAAATTGCAAGGGACGAATATGAGACGTGGAAATCGAAGCCGAAGGAGCAGAAAAAGGAAGATTTCCCCGACACTGAAGAAGATGTAGAACGAGCGTGGAAAATGGTGAAGACTCTTCATCAACCCGAGCCGAGTCTGTCATCTGACTATGACCGCTCTATTCTGAAGTCACACCAGGAAATGGTGCGGTCGACGAAGAGTAGTAGCGCAACCGCGAAAATCAGGAAATCAGTTGCCCAGCTCGGAGAGCAGAAAAAACAATCCATCTCCCCGCTCAAAGTGATTTCCAATACCCAGGTGGGGCCAAGCACTAATGCTGACGAGCAAATTGATCAGGAGTTTATAGAACTGTACGGACCAGGGGCCGCTACTGCGGGTTTGTCCATTGCGGAGTATATGCAAACAATAGAGTACTTCCCCGCTTCTGAATATGCGTACAAATACCAGCACGGGAATCCTTTCGTCAAACTCGAGGAGGTAAAGAATCTACCAACCAAAATGCGAAGAGTGCATAATTGGTATATGGAAGCCACTCAGAAATCTCAGGACTGGATAATGCTCAGAGTTAGAGACGAGCACTACGGGTATGGAGGTGGACTGAATCTGATTCAATTTTCCGAATTGTTTCAGTTATTCCAGCAGCAGGCCCTCGACAAATCTATCGTTAGTGCCTATTGTCTATAAGTACTTATTTCTCTAATTAAGTCTGTAGCTAGCTCACCTTATTCATTGCATTCATATATATAGTACACTCATTATATTATAATTGCAGAATGAATATTCTCGAATGCAAAAGAGGACAAATCTATGATATTGGGTTCATTGACCCATATTTTTTTTAATCATAAGACTCTTAAGCTAGCTCCCAAGGATACATAAGATAGTCTTCTAAAGTCAATAAGGTTTCAAGAACACAGAAGAGAAATACTATTTCCTTACAATTTCGGGTGAGTGTTACTGTGTTGTACACGTTCTGTTTTTCTTACTCGATGTTCAGTGTATAATTGATGAGTTATGCATGCGCAGCTTCCACTATATTCTACTAATCTTCCAAGTTGATAAAGGAAAAGTACTGGTAATGGACCCAAAACGTAAACACCTAGCGCTCTGGGCGGACATGCAGGAAATGATCCAGCAGTAATTTCAACCTTTATATATGGCACTATATCGACTACTTTGTTTCATTTTCGGATATCAAGTAATTACTAACTCTTTTTATTCTTTTTCTTTCCTGGGCAGCGTTTGGACAAGGTTCACTAAAAAGTCCAGGGGTGAATGGAAATCAGAGCTTACATTTGATATTATGGAAGTAAGTACTACTATCTAGAGCCGCGCATCTCCTTGATTCTAGTTTCGATACTATTATCATGGCTGGTTGATTATTATTTTGATTGAAACCATGTTCTCATAAAGTGGTTGCAACAGGGAGACAGGAATCACTTGTGTGGATACTACGTCTGCGAGTTCATTCGTCTGACGACCTGTCCCAAGGGCAGAGATTTCAACAAACTTCATGTACATCAGTCGTCAATTTTTCTTATTACCATCTATTTTAGTTACTTAATTTCATTAATATATATTGACCACTCTTCTTTATATTAGATCGAACGGCTCCTGGACGGTCTTCTACCAAGGGACCGCATACGAGCAATTCAGGAGGAAATTGTGGGCTTCTTAGATGCAGAGGTCCTAAATGTAAATGGAGAGTACTATAGCGCTTGGGAATGAACTTGATTTTGTAATTCATTCCATCGGTCATGTAATATGCTCGATATACTTTGATTCTGTAATATAATTGTTCCTTCTTTTGCTATATATATGTATTACTTATTCACTCGTGGGATCCGGGAGGTCCGGGGAGGGTCCACCGAGGCTCCTCTCTTCTCGTGGGATCCGGGAGGTTCGGGAAGGGGCCACCGAGGCTCCTCTCTTCTCGTGGGATCCGGGAGGTCCGGGGAAGGGCCACCGGGATCCTCTCTTCTCCTGGGATCCGGGAGGTCCAGGGAGGGGCCACCAAGGCTCCTTATCAGTGTATGGTGATTGGGGTATCGTACAATTGAATTGATCGCAAAACATAAAATAGAAAGGAAAACAATAAATAGAAAAAAAACTCTGCCGTGGCAGAGAAAATGGCGAAAGTGATGTCGCGGCAGAGGATGCATTCATCCCAGTTCGTGTTAAGAACCGGGATGAATGGCCCTGGACAGATTCCACGCACCTGTCACGTGGTCAGCCCCATGCATCCCGGGTCCTAGCACAACCGGGACCAATGGGGGTGGGCATTTATCCCGGCTGCCCCATCCCGGTTGCACAACCGGGATCAATGGGCCTTACAAACCGGGACCAAAGCCCTTGTTTGTACTAGTGACGATGAGGGGGATCGCGAGGAGAAGGGAGCACACGTTGCCTCCTACGGCATCTACACAAATTGGTACCCCGACACCTGCGCCACCGACCATATCACAGGGGAGCTGAGCAAGCTCACCACCCGTGAGAAGTACAAGTGACGTAACTGTGTTCGCACGGCTTATGGTAACGGTATGCACACAACTCACATTGGTCATTCTACTTTTCACTCCCCATATGATAATTCTTTGCAACTTAAAAACATATTACATGTTCCTAGTGCCTCCAAAATCCTTATCCGTTCGGAAGCTTTCTCTTGACAATAATGTGTTCTTTGAATTTCATCATTTTTCTTTTTGATAAAGGATCAGGCTACCAGAAGAACTCTGTTTAGAGGTCCATGTCGTGGTGGTATCTACCCTGTAGTGCCAATTTCCTCTGGGTCTTTGAAGCATGCTTTTGTCACAATAAAGCCATCTTTATCTACATGGCACAGTCGCCTAGGAGATCTGTCATCTTTTGTCATTCAACAAATTATTAGAAAGCGTAAGTTGTTACATTCGCCAAAAATAAATCCCTATGTGTTTGATTCATGTCAGTTAGTTAAGAGTCATCAGTTACCATACCCCATAGCTACCAGTGTGTCCACTGCTCCCTTGGAGCAAATATTTTCTGATGTATGGAGCCCTGCCCCGGAGTCTGTTGGTACACATTCATACTATGTAAGCTTTATTGATAACTATAGAAAATTGACATGGATATACTTGCTTAAGAAACGTTCTGAATTTTATCAAGTGTTTCTTAATTTCCAGCAACTTGTTGAACGCAAATTCTCTCGCAAAATATTACTATGCAAACTGATCGGGGTGGCGAGTATGAAAAACTTAACAGCTTCTTTCAGAAAGTTGGCATATCACATCATATATCTTGTCCACATGGCCATAAACATAGTTGAGGTTGGATTGGCATTGCTTGCTAATGCCTCTATGCCCCTAAATTTTTGGGATGAAGCTTTTCTTATAGCCATATTCCTTATAAATCTTCTTCCTACCAAAGTACTCAACTTTGAAACTCCAACTCAACACCTTCTTCAAGTCACTCCAAACTATGATGCACTACGTGTTTTTTGTCGTGATTGCTGGCCTAACCTTCGTTCCTACAACAAATGCAAACTTAATTTTTGATCTAAGCGTTGTGTTTTCCTAGGCTATAGCCCTCTCCATAAAGGTGTTAAATGTCTTGATGTTTCCACGGGTCGCGTATACATTTCAAGAGACGTTGTCTTTGATGAACAAGTACCTTTGCATCCATGCATCCAAATGTGGGTGCTCGTCTCAAACATGAAATATTGTTGCTTCCATCTCATTTAACACCCACTCAATCAATTAATGGGGATGCAAATATAAATGATCATGTGTGTGTTATTGTGCCTATTACTAATTCTCTATAGAATTTGGAGCCTGCTGGTGAAAATTTGGATGAAAATGCTGAAGAACGGAATCAGAAAATGGTTCTGAAGATTATTCACCAAATGCCGAAACAGCAGATATAGACGAAACTAGGAGCAATCCCGAAGCTGAAGCTGAATCTGCATCGGATGCTCCGTCGCCAGATCTCGAGGCGCACGCTCCCGAGGATGATTCCTCCTCTGCTTCGACACTATCCCCATCTGACAACCCGCATGCAGACGCGCACGGGGGCGCTAGCAGCAGCCGAGGATACGTCGCCACGTCTCCTTCTGCTCCGACCGCTCCGGCTGGATCCCCTACACAAGGTCGTGGTGTGGCCGGCTTTGATGCTGGATCCAGATTTGACTCCGGATCTTCTGCGAAACTTTCGACCGTAGCTCCTGCTGCACCACCACTTCTTGTCTACAAACAACGTCCTCGACAACCTTGTCCAGCTGCTCCCTCGCTTGGTGTTGGTACACGACTAATGAAAGGTATCAAAAAAACCCATATATACAAAGATGGTTGTGTTCGCTACGGGTTACTTGCTTCCACAGGTTAACCTAATACACATACTCAGGCTCTTGAGGATAAAAAATGGCGCAAGGCAATGGAAGATTAATTTGTTGCTTTAATTCACAGCAAGACATGGCATATTGTCCCTCTGATCTCTCAGAAGAACATTATTGATTGTAAGTGGTTGTACCGTATTAAGAGACATGCTGATGGCACCATTGACAGGTATAAAGTTCGTCTCATTGCAAAAGGGTTTAAACATAGATATGGTATAGATTATGAGGACACTTTCGGTCATGTTATTAAGGCTGCAACTATCAGAACTGTTTTAGCTATTTCAGTCTCTCGAGGTTGGAGTTTACGTCAGCTAGATGTCAAGAACGTGTTCTTACATGGTGTTTTGGAAGAGGAAGTGTACATGAAACAACCACCTTGGGTTTGAGAATCCTAATGCTCCTAATTATATATGCAGCTTGGACAAGGCTCTATATGGATTGTAACTGGATCCTCGAGCCTGGTTCTCAAGGCTAAGCTCAAAATTACATGATTTTGGTTTCATAGCTTCTAAAGCTGATACATCTCTCTTTCTTTGTATAAAGTTAGACATCACTATTTGCTTTTGACACAGGAAAAATATGCTACAGACTTGCTTGCTCGTGTTGGTAGATACATTGTAAACATGCACCTATACCTTTGTCTTCCTCTGAGCAGCTATCCTTGACAGATGGCTCCCCTCTTGGTCCTGAGGATAGTACGCAGTACAGGAGCATAGTTAGAGCACTACAATATCTTACTTTGACTCATCCAAATTTGGCATTCTCAGTAAATGAAATATGTCTGTATCTTCATGCTCCTACTACAGTTTATTGGACATCTGCTAAACGCGTTCTGAGATACATTGCAGGCACCCTAAAGGTTGGAATTACATTTACCCAATCATCTTCTACCCTTCTCTGTGTCTTTTCAGATACTGACTGGGCAGGTAGTCTTGATGATTGCCGTTCAACCGGTGGTTTTGCTATATTTTTTGGACCGAATCCGGTCTCTTGGAGTGCACGTAAACAAGCTCCAGTACAGAAGCTGAATATAAAGCTCTTGCCAAAGCTACTGCTGAACTTATATGGGTTGAAGCCCTCCTTGGAGAACTTGGTGCTGTTCTTAAGAAGACGCCATGTCTATGGTGTGACAACTTGGGTGCTACTTATTTATCTGCTAATCCAGTTTTTCATGCCTGCACCAAACATATTGAAATTGATTTTCACTTTGTTCGTGAACGAGTGGCTGCAAAGCGTCTGACTATTCAGTTTGTCTCAAGTAAAGATCAATTTGCGATGGTTTTACTAAATATCTCCCTGTATGACAATTGTATGAGTTTAGACGTAATCTAAATCTTTTTCAAAGTTTAGATTAAGGGGGAGTGTTAGATGTAATGTTCAGTACGGTACATGTATAGTGTAGTACACCAACATGTACCGTATCCCTCATGTACATGCCGTGGTGAGGGGCTTTCCCACCCCCTATATAACATGCAACCGAACCCTGGATAGGGTATCATTTCCGCCAAAGGAAACATGGATGATATCTCAGCTGCAACCTCCTTCCCTTCTCAACCCTGCTGATATATGGCCACTATCACACTGCATAAAGACTTGCTAGCAAAGCTCTATAGGCAGGAAGGGGAGAAAATGCAGGACTGGACGGGCATGTTCATCCCGCTGGTGCTGTTCATCCTGCTATCGCCGGGCCTCCTCTGACAGATCCCCGGCAAGTGTCGGTTCGTCGAGTTCGCCAACTTCCACACCAGCGCTGTGTCCATCGTCGTTCACGCCGTCATCTTCTTCTACTTCGCCGCCATCTTCCTCGTCGCCGTAGGGATGCACATCGACCTCGGATCCTAATTCACTCCTAAGGCCTCGCTTGGAATGCCGGGCAGATTTCCGGTCCGTATTTTTTTTTGGCCCTTGCTCAGTATTTTCTGCGTGGCCTCCCTATGTCCGTGAAAATATGCGGCCGTTTTGGCTAATAAACTACCAACCAAGCGGGGTCTAAAGCTATTTCCATATGGTGTTTCCTGGTTCAGTTGTAGTTACAGACACATGACATTCTAACGATGCTTGTAACATGCAAATTAAGCATCGTTTTGAACGATCGATCCACTGTTCTTAAATTTTAATACACAGCGGTACATTTGCAGCTCGGCCGATGGGCAAATTAAGTCAGTGGAGTCATATGACTCTGTGTTGTAAGTTGTAACCTCACGTCGACCATTACCAGAGCATTCAGAGTTTCAGACCCTGCAAAGTTCAAATGGAAGGCCATTTGTGGTGATTCGACTTGTAGCTTTGATTTGACTGCAGATGTCAAGTGGAGATTACTTGTGGTGACACTACAGGAAAGCTGTTATGTGCCGACGGCCATATCGTATGCCGACGGCAAAAAGTCGGGGCCGTCGGCATACGTGGCTTGGAGGCCAGCCCACCGAAGAAACCGTCGGCACAACGACTGCCGTCGGCTTAGGCAACGTAGGACCGACGGCAGCCGTCAGCACATGTCTAGCCGTCGGCACAGAGGAAATAGGGCCGACGGCTGCCCTCGGCACCCCCGTCGCCGTCGGTACAGGGTACGAGGACATGGGGCTAGGGTTCGCTAGGCTCTATGCCGACGGGCCGTCGGCACACGTGCAACAGTTTTTTTTGTTAATTTGAGTTGTATGTCTATTTATTAATTACTATTATTTGGTCAAATTAATATGGTGATATTTTTTGTTTAAGATATATAATCTCGCAATAGTTACCGCGTGTATCGAGATCTAAGTCCGTTTTCATATATTCATACTACACCGACAACACTATCGAGTCGGTTTTACACATTAAGTCTATTTTTATTTGTGTTTTGTGTTCCCTTAGCCTACCCTAACAAACATAAGCACCTAGTTCCACATTGCCCCCCTTTCGACGCCGTTACCGCGTGTTTCCGTGTAAATCCGGTATTTCTCCAGTGGGTCTAGGGTTTCACCGGAGGGGGGCTCCGGATCGTCAGGACCCCAACACAAGAAAGGTGATGCCATAGCATGTTATTATAGGTGTGTTGTGTGCTTTGTATGGCAAAGATTTCACTCCGGGGTGTGGGCCGCTTCACCGGCATCCACTTCTCTCTCGTGAGTTTACACGCGCTTATAGGCTGAAACTCCCGTATCGGACGAAACGTCGTGAATCTTCCGAAGAGGTGGGTTCTACATTGTTGTTTTATGTTTCTATGGCCTACCCTAACACAACCAAGCAACTAGTTCCACATTGCTACCCCCTTTCGACGCCATTACCGCGTGTTTCCGTATAAGTCCGGTATTTCTCCAACGGGTCTAGGGTTTCACCGAAGGGGGCCTCCGGATCTTCTGGACCCCAACACAAGAAAGGTGGTGCCATAGCATGTTATTATAGGTGTGTTGTGTGCTTTGTATGGCAAAGATTGCACTCCCGGGTGTGGGCCGCTTCACCGGCATCCACTTCTCTCTCGTGAGTTTACACGCGCTTATAGGCTGAAACTCCCGTATCGGACGAAACGTCGTGAATCTTCCGAAGAGCTGGGTTCTACCTTTTTGTTTTATGTTTCTATGGCCTACCCTAACACAACCAAGCAACTAGTTCCACATTGCTACCCCCTTTCGACCCGTTACCACGTGTTTCCATATAAGTCCGGTATTTCTCCAACGGGTCTAGGGTTTCACCGGAGGGGGGCTCCGGATCTTCTGGACCCCAACACAAACAAGGTGGTGCCATAGCATGTTATTATAGGTGTGTTGTGTGCTTTGTATGGCAAAGATTTCACTCCGGGGTGTGGGCCGCTTCACCGGCATCCACTTCTCTCTCGTGAGTTTACACGCGCTTATAGGCTTAAACTCCCGTATTGGACGAAACATCGTGAATCTTCCGAAGAGGTGGGTTCTACCTTGTTGTTTTATGTTTCTATGGCCTACCCTAACACAACCAAGCAACTAGTTCCACATTGCTACCCCCTTTCGACGCCGTTACCGCGTGTTTCCGTATAAGTCCGGTATTTCTGCAGCGGGTCTAGGGTTTCACCGCAGGGGGGCTCCGGATCTTCTGGACCCCAACACAAGCAAGGTGGTGCCATAGAATGTTATTATAGGTGTGTTATGTGCTTTGTATGGTAAATATTTCACTCCGGGGTGTGGGCCGCTTCACCGGCATCCACTTCTCTCTCGTGAGTTTACACGCGCTTATAGGCTTAAACTCCCGTATCGGACGAAACGTCGTGAATCTTCCGAAGAGGTGGGTTCTACCTTGTTGTTTTATGTTTATATGGCTTACCCTAATACAACCAAGCAACTATTTCCACATTGCTACCCCCTTTCGACGCCGTTACCGCGTGTTTCCGTATAAGTCCGGTATTTCTCCAGCGGGTTTAGGGTTTCACCGGAGGGGGTGCTCCGGATCTTCTGGACCCCAACACAATCAAGGTGGTGCCATATCATGTTATTATAGGTGTGTTGTGTGCTTTGTATGGCAAAGATTTCACTCCGGGGTGTGGGCCGCTTCACCGGCATCCACTTCTCTCTCGTGAGTTTACACGCGCTTATAGGCTGAAACTCCTGTATCGGACGAAACGTCGTGAATCTTCCGAAGAGGTGGGTTCTACCTTGTTGTTTTATGTTTATATGGCCTACCCTAACACAACCAAGCAACTATTTCCACATTGCTACCCCCTTTCGACGCCGTTACCGCGTGTTTCCTTATAAGTCCGGTATTTCTCCAGCGGGTCTAGGGTTGCACCGGAGGGGGGGCTCCGGATCTTCTGGACTCCAACACAATCAAGGTGGTGCCATATCATGTTATTATAGGTGTGTTTTGTGCTTTGTATGGCAAAGATTTCACTCCGGGGTGTGGGCCGCTTCACCGGCATCCACTTCTCTCTCGTGAGTTTACACGCGCTTATAGGCTGAAACTCCCGTATCGGACGAAACGTCGTGAATCTTCCGAAGAGGTGGGTTGTACCTTGTTGTTTTATGTTTATATGGCCTACCCTAACACAACCAAGCAACTAGTTCCACATTACTACCCCTTTCGACGCCGTTACCGCGTGTTTCCGTATAAGTCCGGTATTTCTCCAGCGGGTCTAGGGTTTCACCGGAGGGGGGCTCCGGATCTTCTGGACCCCAACACAAGCAAGGTGGTGCCATAGCATGTTATTATAGGTGTGTTGTGTGCTTTGTATGGCAAAGATTTCACTCCGGGGTGTGGGCCTCTTGACCGACATCCACTTCTCTCTCGTGAGTTTACACGCGCTTATAGGCTGAAACTCCCGTATCAGACGAAACGTCGTGAATCTTCCGAAGAGGTGGGTTCTACCTTGTTGTTTTATGTTTATATGTCCTACCCTAACACAACCAAGCAACTAGTTCCACATTTCTACCCCCTTTCGCCGCCGTTACCGCGTGTTTCCGTATAAGTCCGGTATTTCTCCAGCGGGTCTAGGGTTTCACCGGAGGGGGGGCTCCGGATCTTCTGGACCCCAACACAAGCAAGGTGGTGCTGGACACTCTTCTGAAAGAGGGCGCTCCCGGAAAGAAAAAATGTGTGTCTTGGTTCATGGAAAAAGTAATTTCTAACCTCTCCCTATTACCTTGCAATCCGTGACTTGTCCCTTTCGTTACACCTATCTAATGCACAAAACAATTTGTATCGTATTTGTAGGGAACTAATCCGAATGTTCAGATGACGGATGAGTTGAGATGTGTTTCCCAAGGTTTTAACCGTAGCGTCATGAAATATGAGAAGTGTGATGTGAATGGGTATCGCTTCAATACGGAGGATCACCAGAAGAGTCGGCCGAATGCAAAAACGGTAAATACCGGAGTTTTCACCCGAGGCGCCAGGGGAGGCGATGGAGCCGATTCCGTAGACTACTAGGGAAGGTTAGAGAAGGTATACGAGCTGACGTTCAATCCCACCAACGTAGAACTCAAGCTCGTTGTGTTCAAATGCCACTGGTTCGACCCCGTCCATGGATACAAAAGTACCCCTTCCATTGGGTTAGTTGAAGTTAGGCCTTCAACCACCTATAGCGGAGCCGATGTCTTTATTGTGGCTCACCAAGCCAAGCAAGTTTATTATTTGCCTTATCCATGCCAGAAAGAGGCACTCAAGGGTTGGGAGGTCGCGTTCAGGGTATCGCCACATGGTAAACTACACATGCCGTCCGGCGATGATTATAACAACATTGACCCGAAAACGTACCAGGGAATTTTCTATCAAGAGCAAGAGGACTTCAGGGACTTTGACTTACAAATGGGTGGTTTTTAGGACCTTGAGAACAATGCAGAAACTCGTGGTGAGTCAGTGGTGGATCTAAAGGACATAGACATGATCACCAAGCTACATACAGACAATGGCGACAATGATGAGCCACCACCGTTCGAAGATCCTCTAATTTACTACTCAAGTGATAGTGATACGGATAGTGAGAACGAGAACCCACTTAATTATGAGAGTGATGATTCTAGGTGATTTCTTTATACTTAGTATTTTATCTTAGTATTTTAATGCAAGTTTCACCATTTTATACTTAGTATTTTTTCTTTTGAACATGCCTTGTGATGCTCTACATTTTATGCCAAGTTTCACCATTTTATGCTAAGTGCCTACATTTCACCATTTTATGCTAAGTGCCTATATTTTTACTATGTATATGTGATTTAATTGTTTTCTAATTCTCGATGCAAGTGATTGGAAAATATGAGCCAAGGCAAGTAATCGTCGTCGTCCTTGCTCAAGAAGATTACACGGAGTGGTAGATCCTTGATTCGCAATCGGCGCTACCCCGTGGACGACGATGCGGTTGGAGGACGAGGGCGCCGGGCACAAGGTGGAGGTGGAGGTGGAGGACGAGGACGAGGATGAGGTGGAGGTGGCGGGGGAGGTGTAGACTTGGAGCCTCCACCCTCCGCGTCTGGTGACGTGGCTTCCCAGCTGCAGATAGAGTATAGGAAGGAGGGGGAGACGGAGTCCAGACGGGAGGAGGAGGAGTATAGACCGGAGGAGGAGGAGGAGGACGAGGAGGTGGAGGTGGAGGGAGGAGGAGGGGCACCGAAGAAGCTGCGAGTTCGTGGGGAAGCGGGAGTCCCGGGTGCGGATCAGCAGCCTGCCACGGAGGAGGAGAAGACCCTCATTTATCCAAATAAGAAGGAGTAAGTTTAGTAATTTTGTAATTTTAAATATGTAGTTTCATTTTTGGCATATGTACTAATGTTTGATTATTATGCAGCAATTGGACATATGCTGCAGGGAGCCGCCAGCCTTCGAGCTTGATTGGAGCTCTGATCCGGCTTTTTTGGCCGGGCTATTACACCCCGGCTGTGGATGGCGAGCCAAAGTTGGCCACTTCTTGGCTGGACTACGAGGCTGCCGATTGCCCGCCCTTCGGGAAGGCTTCTGACGTCGTGATCACCAAGTTTTGGGTAAGCTATATTTTCTTGAGTTTCGTTCGTAGTTGATGACACCACCGTTCTAACTCGCAATTTCTTTATGCCTGATTGAAGTGCTTTTTCCGGGTGCTTGAGGAGGATAGAGCCGCGGCGGGTCAGACTCTCCGCGCGGCTTGCGTGAGGTTGACCCGCCAGGTGTGGTACAACCAGAAGCACACCGCCATCAGCGCGTTCATGGCCGAGAAGGGCAAAAGGGCCAAGAAGCATGAGAATGTCGATGACCCGCCCAAGATGACAGTCGAGGATTTCATGACGGTAAGTAAACTATCTATGTCATTCTACATTTCAGTTAAGTTGCCATTGCATTGCCTCCTATTTACTTCACTATTCCATTCTCAGGTCATTCCCGGCTGGGCCGAAAGACACGAGGATGCATGGGCGGCGCTGGCTAGGAGGTGGGCCGGGGAAGACGCCGACTTCGATGCCGGGAGCAAGCGGAACAGGAGGAACCGAGGCCACGGGAGGACCCACAATGGAGGAAGCCTCAGCACCGACCACTTCAAGAAGAAGATGGTATATACATACATGGAAAAGATGGTTTATTTCCTATCATGCATGTTTCTACTTGATACACATAACGTTTACTTTTGCGATGCAGGAGGGTCAGAGTGGGGTGCCAGTTACTTACTTGGCGGCGTGGCAGAAGATGAGGCAGAAGAAGTCTGTTTCAGACCCCGCCACGCCCTCGGCTCCTGAGTACTACGGCATAGCCGAGCAGGACTTGCATTCTTACTGCTCGGCGTTCCAGATTCTGCACCCGCAGGTCGAGGACCCCATCGAGCACGAGTACGACGAGACGGCGTTGATGCTGGGGGGGAACGGGAGGGAGCACGGCCGTCTGAAAGTCCTCGATAAGGTGGCCATGCCTACCGCGAGCCTCGCGCGTATCAAGGCTACCCTCCCCGCCGACGCCGTACCTGTCCAGCCTCGTCGACGGCGTCATGGAGCTGCCTCTGCCGATGTAAGTTGTTCTCTCATTCTCATCATGTTTTCTGACATTCCCCTCTGCATTGCTAAGTTGTCGATATTAACTTGTTTCCTAAATTGTAGCCAGAGTTCGATGCGGCCTATGCCGCCGCTTATGCGAAGTACAAGGAGGACCTACAGGAGTGGACGCAGAGGAGTGAAGCCTCCACTGCGTACGCTAGGGAGTTCGAGACTGTAAGTTTTCAATCCATATTTCTGCAAAATATGACAAGTCTAAACCATCTTGGCAACACATGACATCTAAACCATCTTGTAGGCGATGATGAGGTGGATGACCACCGGAGAGCGAGGACCGCCTCTAGGAGAGCGTCCTGATGGGCCAGGGCCGATCCCCGTATTCACATCGAGGGAAGAGTTTGCCCTCACATACTACGCAGAGACCCCGGTATGTTTCTTTTCCACACGTCGATTACTGATTTACTTTGCCTCTAAAGTGTCTAACTCGTGCTCGAACATGTAGGGTACTGGAGCTTCGGAGAACGCGGCTTTTGGCCGGGCTTCTCCTAGTGGCTCCCCGGGTTCGCGCCAGACGACGCCGATTCACGGCCGTGCTTCGGCCACTCCTGGTTCCTCGCCTGGTGGATCCGGAGCTGGTTCGACGGACGCGACACACGATCGGCCCATTTTCAAGAGGGGAGACTTGGGCTTCACCCCTTCTCCTCCGTACCGTCTGTAGCTAGCTAGGGATACTCTGGATCGATATATGGATGTATATGGATCGATGGATGTATGTGGATAAATGTATGACATTAAAAGAGCTTTGTATGGATGTTTTGATTGTTAATAATGATGATAGTGAGCTTCTAGATGTTTCCGTTGCATTGCATTATGATTTTTGATATTTCTGTGATTTTTGGAACCAAAACAGGACAAAACAGGGCAAAAAAAAACTGGGCAGAGGCTATGCCGACGGCAATACCGTCGGCACAGGCCCTGCGCTGATCAAATGGTCATGCCTGTGCCGATGGCATTGCCGTCGGCATAGCCCCTGCCCACCAGCCTACGCGCGCGCACCTGGGCTCGCCGCGTGTCCACCTATGTGCCGACGGCATTGCCGTCGGCACAGAGCCCTCCACCAGAGCGCATATGGAGATGCCGCGTGGCAGAGTGTGCCGACGGCCTGGCCGTCGGCGTAGCTGGTTCCCCTGTCAGAGCTGGGTGGGCCCCACCCTGACCCTGTGCCGACGGCAATGCGTGTGCCGACGGACATTTACCCTGTGCCGACGCGGGCATAGGCCGACGGCAGGGTGCCGACGGTGGCCGTCGACACAGGTTGTGCCGACGGGCTTTGCCCCTGTGCCGACGGCTTGTAGTGTGATGCAGGCGGACGCGCCGCTGGACAGAGCGGACAGTCCGCGTCTGGCAGCATACTGCCTGCCGTAGTGCCAACTTTGTTGGAGTAGAGAGCCGCACCGAATCTGACTAATCAAATGTTCAAAAAAATTGACTAATCAAGCTATTGACAGCGACCCAGAGTCTCACGGCTGGCGGACTTCCGCCTGCATGTCTAATTTCTTGTGCTGATTCAGATTAATTATTGGATTCAAGCAAGCATAATGAACTCCAGCAACTAATCATGGGGATTGCATATTACCGGTTTACAGGAACAAATTTCTCCCAACTTAACTGTTGAAATTTATATGGGCTGCACTATGTGGCTCAACTAAAGCCCAATAAATTCTAAAATTGTTATGGCTCATTCATGACTAATAAGTGGAGTGAGTGGGACTAAAATTTAGTCTCATACGTTAGTTTGGAGAGACTGAAACCACCTTATAAGGTGAGTCATTCCAGCTCATGTATGAGTTGGCAAGTCAAGAGAAGAGGTGTGCCACACGCGCGCTTCTCCTCCGCCGCCCGCCTCGCCATGCCTCGACACGTCACGACGCGCTGCGCCGCGGGTTGCGGGAATGCACCGCGAGTGGAGACAGCAGGCCTCCGGAACCCCGCCTCTTGTGATCCTGTACGGGAGAGGGGCGATCAGGTTTTTTGGGGAGGGCACTCGCGCGACTGCTGACCGCGACTACTTTCCCAACAACGATTTCTTCCCCGACCTCGGCAACCTCTTCATCGACGACATGAACGATAACATAGACAACAACAACGGCGGTGCCGCTACCGCTGCATCGTACATATCTCTATTCCATCTGTATGAGATATTACTAGAATTCATATTCATCTGGTACTATTTCGAATGAAATCATATGCTAAATTGCTAATGTATTCAACAATCCAAAAACCTGACTATAGGCAATTTGTTACACCTGCACCATCTATAATTGGGGCGACAAGGCCAATCCCTTTCAAGGGTGTGGACTATAAGAGGTGGCGCACGAGAGCAGTGCTATGGTTTCAAACCTTGCGCTGCTATGCGACCATCAAGGGCAAGCCTAAAGGGCGATCTCAATCCAGCATAGCTGGAGGCTTTTGAGAATATGGACACTATGTTTAAAAGTGCCCTCCTCGGTATTATTAATGATTCCATTGTGGATCCCTATATGTCGTTTGATAACGGCAATGATACGTGGGCTGCACTCAAGGCCAAATTTGGGGCCTCGGATGCTGGCAGCGAGCTGTATGTCATGGAGCAATTCTATGACTACATGATGACTGATGAGCGCTCTATTGTTCAACAGGCTCATGAGATACAGTCACTCGCTAAATAATTTGAGCACTTTAAGTGTATGTTACCGGACAAATTTGTGGCCGGAGGCATTATTGCCAAGCTTCCATCTTCATGGAGCACCTTTGCTACTTCTCTGAAACACAAGAGACAGGAGTTTTCCGTTTCGGACCTCATCGGATCTCTTGATGTGAAAGAGAAGGCGGGAGCAAATGATACACGTGCTCGGGTTGCTGAGGTAGGTTCTGCTGCCCATGTGGTACAGAAGAAACATTACCCGCCCAACAAGCCTAAATATAACAAGAAGAAAACAGAGGGTAAAGGCAAACCCGATGGCAAGTTTAAGCCGTCGCACTCTATCAACTTCAAGAAGAGGAAGGGGTCATGTCACGTTTGCGGTGAACTGACTCACTGGGCTCCAAGATGCCCTAAACGATATGAGATGCAGCAGCAGGAGAACAGCGGCAAGACCGCTAATGTTGTCATGGCTGACACTGAGATGAACGATTCTGGGTACGGTATAGTTCCCACTATTTTTTCAGTTTGTCATTCAGCTGAATGGTTAATTGACACATGTGCCAATGTACATGGGTGTGCTGATGCTTCCATGTTCTCTTCTTATCAGATCATAGGGACTTCCTCCGTGTTGATGGGGAACGGATCACATGCTACTGTTCATGGTGTTGGTACGGTCGATATGAATTTTACTTTGGGGAAGGTCGTGCGACTGAAGAACGTTCATCATGTGCCCTCCATCAATAAAAATCTCGTCAGCGGCTCACGTTTATGTCGAGATGGTTTTAAGTTGTCCTCGAGTCCACTAAAGTTGTAATTTCCAAGTACGGACAATTTAATGGTAAAGGCTATGAGTGCGGAGGCTTGTTCCGCTTATCCTTGTCAGATATATGCACCAAAGTTATTAATAATGTTTGCCACGATAATGATTGTGATGTCTGGCATCCATGACTTTGTCATATTAATTTTGGTTGCATAGACGCGATTAGCAAATATGAGTTTAATTCCGAAATTCAGTACTATTAAAGATTCCAAATGTCAAGTGTGTGTTCAAGCTAAGAAACCTCGCAAATCTCATAAGATTGCGGAGGCGAGAGACTTTGCACCACTAGAACTTATACATTCTGATATTTGTGAGATGAATGGCGTGTTGACAAAAGGTGGAAAGAAATATTTCATGACACTTATTGATGACTCCACTAGATATTGTTATGTGTATCTTCTGAAATATAAAGATGAAGCTTTAACTTATTTCAAGAACTATAAGGCCAAAGCTGAGAACCAACTTGATCGTAAAATTAAACGGCTTAGGTCCGATCGTGGTGGAGAGTATTTTCCAACGAGTTTAATTCGTTTTGTGCGGAACATGGAATAATTCATGAGAGGACAACTCCCTACTCACCTCAGTCAAATGGGGTGGCTGAAAGAAAGAACCGAATGCTGTCTGATTTGGTTAACGCCATGTTAGATACTTCGGGTCTCTCCAAGGCGTGGTGGGGGGAGGCGGTAATGACTGTGTGTCATGTCCTAAACCGACTTCCCACAAAGAATAAAACCATTACTCTATTTGAGGAATGGGAAAGGAAAAGATTGAAACTCTCCAACCTACGTACTTGGGGTTGTTTGGCGAAAGTCAATATACCAATTCCCAAGAAGCGCAAGCTTGGACCTAAAACCGTAGATTGTGTTTTTCTGGGCTATGCTTTTAATAACATTGGTTATAGATTTTTGATAGTAAAATCTGAGGTATCCGACATGCATGTTGGTACGATTATGGATTCGAATGATGCGGCTTTCTTTGAGAATATATTTCCTATGGAGGATATGCCTAGCTCATCAAATCAGGAGAAACCTGTTTCATCTAGTCAGGAATTAGCTGAGATTCCTGAACCCACCATTCCGATAGAACACGTTGAGAATCCCGAAGAGGATGACAATGAAGTTCCTGTAAGGAGCAAGAGACAGAGGACTACAAAGTCCTTTGGTAATGATTTCATTGTGTATCTCGTGGATGACACACCCAGGACCATTTTAGAAGCTTATGCATCTTTTGATGCTGACTACTGGAAGGAGGTTGTCCGTTGCAAGATGGATTCCATCTTGGCTAACGGAACCTGGAAAATCATTGATCGTGCCTATGGGTGTAAACCTGTAGGATGTAAGTCGATGTTAAGGAAAAAGGTTAGACCTGATGGTACAATTGAAAAGTACAAGGCAAGCCTTGTGGCCAAGGGTTATACCCAGTAAGAAGGTGAAGACTTCTTTGATAATTACTCACATGTGGCTAGATTGACCACTATTCATGCGCTACTTTCACTGCTGCCTCGCACGGTCTTTTCGCTCACCAAATGGACGTTAAGACGGCTTTCCTTAATGGAGATTTGGACGAGGAAATTTATATGGAGCAGCCAGATGGTTTTGTAGTACCCTGCCAGGAAGGCAAGGTGTGCAAGTTATTAAAGTCATTATACGGCCTCAAGCAAGCACCTAAGCAATGGCATGAGAAGTTCGAAAGGATTTTGACTTCTGAAAGCTTTGTTGTAAACGAAGCTGACAAGCGTGTGTACTATCGCCATGGTGCGGGCGAGGGAGTTATTCTATGTTTATATGTCGACGACATATTGATCTTTGGAACCAATCTTGATTTAATCAAGGAAGTTAAGGATTTCTTATCTCGCTGTTTTGAGATGAAGGATCTAGGAGTAGCTGATGTTATCTTGAATATCAAGCTACTGAGAGATGATAATGGTGGGATCACACTGCTTCAATCTCACTATGTGGAAAAGGTCTTGAGTCTCTTCGGGTATAGTGACTGCAAGTCTTCTTCAACTCCATATGATGCTAGTGTGTTGTTTCGAAAGAATCAACGGATTACTAGAGATCAACTGAGATATTCTCAGATTATAGGCTCGCTTATGTATTTGGCGAGTGCCACGAGGCCTGACATCTCTTTTGCTGTGACCAAATTGAGCCGGATTGTTTCCAATCCGGGAGATGATCATTGGCGTGCGCTTGAGAGAGTTATGCGCTATTTAAAAGGCACTGCGAGGTATGAAATTCACTATACCGGAAACCCGAAGGTTCTGGAAGGATATAGTGATTCTAATTGGATATCTGATACTGATGAGCTTAAGGCCACTAGTGGTTATGGTTTTACACTTGGTGGTGGCGCTGTTTCCTTGAAGTCTTACAAGCAGACCATCTTAACGAGGTCAACTATGGAAGAAGAACTCGCATCATTAGACACGGCCACTATTGAAGCAGACTGGCTTCGTGAGCTCTTGATGGACTTGCCTGTGGTTGAAAAACCAATACCCGCAATCCTAATGAACTATGACAATCAAACTGTGATCATCAAAGTGAACAGTCCTAAGGATAATGCGAAGTCATCAAGACATGTGAAGAGGAGATTGAAATATGTTAGGAAATTGAAAAACTCCGGAGTTATTGCGTTGGATTATATCCAAACATCTATGAACTTGGCAGATCCCTTCACAAAGGGTTTATCGCGGAATGTGATTTATAATGCATCGAGGGAGATGTGTTTGAGACCCACGTTATGAGTTGCCCACAGTGGTAACCCACTCTATGTGATCGGAGATCCCGTGAATTAGAAGTGAGAGACAATCTGTTGGTCAGCTGAGAGGAGAGTATCCTTATAATTTATTCCACTCCATAAAGATGCAATACTCTCCTGATCTGTATGGTAGGTTGACATTTGTCTTAATGTGTTCCAAGTGGCTTATTTATATAAGCAGAGATGTGTCCTACAGAACATCTCCTGAGGAACTCACCTATATGAGTCTGATTGTTAAACGTCGCAGTCTATGAGAATCGGGTGCTCTCTAATAAACTGATGAAAGACCTTCGGAGTATGATGCATACGCTTCACCTGCGGAGAAGCCTTGCGGTAGCCTAGTATCGGTTCAGACATTGTGTGAAACTGGTATCATAGCAAACTTGTAGTTCAAGGCATAGTCCACTATTCAACTTGTGAACTAGTGTAGCATGATGATCTAAGTGGAAGTTCAACTTAACAGTCTCCACTAATACCGGTATATAAACAATGTTTTAGAACAGAGATTATGAAATGTGCTAATGACACTTTGTAGGGGATTGTTGGAATTTATATGGGCTGCACTATGTGACCCAACTAAAACCCAATAAATCCTGAAATTGTCATTGCACATTCATGAATAATAAGTGGAGGGAGTGGGACTAAAGTTTAGTCTCGTACTGCTAGTTTGGAGAGAATGGAATCACCTTATAAGGTGAGCTATTCTAGCTCATGAGTTGTCAAGGCAAGAGGAGAGGTGTGCCACACGCGCGCTCCTCCTCCGCCGCCCGCCTCGCCTCGCCTCGTCACGACATGTCACGACGCGCCGCGCCGCGCCGCGCCGCGGGAATGAGCCGAGCCGAGAGCGTTTATTTTGTCGGTTGGGAAAAACTTAATGAGTCATTAACTTGATAATTAACGGACGCGTTAATTCCTTTTGGATCGTGGAACTGAACTGACTCGAACGTGGAGTCACGCCCACGTCCCTCCCAGCCCGCAGTATAAATACGCGCATACTGTAAACCCTAGCTACTACTTCATCTTATGCTTTCGCACCGTTCCAATCCACTGCGCCGCTAATCAAGTCTTCTCCATCCCTCCTTCCGGCGTGCACCGTGAGTGGGGACAGCAGGCCTCCGGAACCCCGCCTCTTGTGATCCTGTACGGGAGAGGGGCGATCAGGTTTTTGGGGAGCGCACTTGCGCGACTGCTGATGGCAACTACTTCCCCAACGACGATTTCTTCCCCGACCTCGGCAACCTCTTCATCGACGACATGACCGACAACATGGACAACAACAACGGTGGTGCCGCTGCCGCTGCATCGTAAGTATCTCTATTCTATCTGTATGAGATATTATTAGAATTCATATGTCTAGTTCTTGCAATAGATTGTATCGTTCTGTCTACTGTACTAGATCTAGATATTTGCATGATTACTGTATTTGCTACTGTCATAATTCATCTGGTACTACTTCGAATTAAATCATGTGCTAAATTGCTAATATATTTAACATTAACAGTATGCGAGGTAGAAATCAAACAAAGGCGGGAAACAGAATGAAAAGACCAGTGATAGCTGAATCTTATTAAATTTTGTATTGAGGAACTAGCATCACAAGAGTTGATACTTACAATACACTGTTGCCAGAATCAAGAAATGTATACAGAATTACAGATACATCATATCATAATCCTCTTGTCGAACGGGCTAGACCCGTGCTCCGTTTTGTTTTCATTATTACATTATCAAGAACAAAGACGTATTACTACATTATCGAACATGCAGGCGTATGCTCCACCTGCAACAAGCAGCAAGCAAGAAATAATTTGGAGTGAGCTGGAAACTACACATAATCATTCGAAATTAACAAAAGGTCAGGAGAATAGTTACCTTGCATCCTTTCCGTTTCAGCTCCTTCCATGTGATGCCATCTGATCTTGAATCCAGCTCATAATTTTCAAATAGTTTCACGTGGTTGAGGCAAGGAAGGTCCAACAACCATTCCGGGAGCGTCCCCATTTCCATGCAATATGAAAATATCACGTGGCCGACCTTTGGCATTGTCCCCTCCTCCATCCTCCACTCCTTAACAGAACATCTTCGAAGTTCTAGCTCTTGCAAACGACGGAACCCATTGACAGAGCAGGACATGGTTTGACAATTATAACCCTCCAGCTTCAGCACAATAAGACATGGAAGCTTCTCCAAAATCGGCATTGGGTCATATGTAACACGTGCAAGGTCATATTGCTCATAAGTCGCCATGGTATTACGCGACCCATCAATCACATCGAACCAACCAAGGGAAATAGAGACAAGGTGAGGCATGTTTGTGAACAAATTGATTGTCCCCTCAGGCACGAAAGAAGCTACCGAGAAAGTAGTGAGTTGAGTCATTTGGCCCAGAAATGCCGCCATGTCTTGACAGCAAAAGCGTAAGTATAATGTTTGGAGCTCGTTTTGTTGCAGCACACTACCTGCATCTGGTTGAGAAAACCCGCCAGTGAGGTAAACATGTCGTAGAGCAGAGATATCCCAGAGGGCTTTTGGCACTAGTGAGTTCAATTCTGTGCCTCTCAGATCTATTGTCTGCAGGTAGAGGAGTTTTCCAATTGAAGAAGGAATCGTCAGATTTAAACATTTTCTCAACCTAAGGCATCTTAGGTGAATGCTTACACCAACCACACTAGTGAAATCCTCTACATTTGCCCCTTCGATGTGAATAACTCTTAGAAATCTCAGCTTAGCAAGGGATATTGATGAAACTTGAAAACAAAAGAGGGTCCGGAGATTAGGTGTTGTCTGCACAATCCGACCACTGGAGTTTTGAAGAGAGGAACGATAGGATCTCACGGTACCAAAAGATGATGCACCAACTTGGTCTGCGTAGTAGAGAGTGCATTCAAACGTTAGCCATAAGGCATGTATCACCAAAATACCAAAGTTTAAAATAGCGGGCTATTGCAAATAGCCCCGGCGATTTCAGAAGCTACGAAAGGCTATAGCCGGGCTATAGCTGGGCTATAACCATATAGCCGTTTTACTAGCATATTGAAAGTAAAATTTAGACAACATATAATCGTTTATATAGTATTATTCGCAAATGCATAACGTAACAACATAATCATATAAGATGAACGAACAATCAGAAGTTTAAATAAGAACTATTCATAACACAGTTTAGCAGTTCTGAAACCAGGTCACTATGTATCGCACTCGCACCTCACAACAGCAATTAAACAACCAACGGTGATTGATTTGGGGTCCGAAATTGACGGAGGTGACAAATTTTGGTCCAAAATTTTTGGTCCCTTAGACGGGATATAGCCGGGCTAAGAGGCTATATCCGGGCTATATCCATACAGCCGGCCTATTAGCGGTTATTCTCCATATAGCCTTTGAACGCTTTAGCCGTAGCCCCGAGCCTCTCGGAAGGCTATAGTCTGGCTATAGCGGGCTATTTAAAACTTTGCAAAATACTGACATATATTTAACTACAAAATGCACTGAACCGCAAACGCTACAAAGATAGAAGGGGGAGACTGACCTGCAGTTTTGTCGATCAAAGCAAGAAAACCATTTTGCATTGCTTCTTCTATACACCAGTTACGCAGAATGTCATGGACCCTTATTGTTTCTATCAATCTACCTGAGCTCCCTTTTTTAACAACTTGGATCAAGCTTCTTTGAGCCAACTCAGTTACATACTTGTGTGCTGTTTCTTCTAGTTTATGCTTGGTTATATGTGGAATGAAGCCCTCTGCTATCCATAATTCAATAAGATCCGACACATGGATGTCAAAATCTTCAGGAAAAGCAGCAAGATAAAGAAAACAAGACCTTAAATGTTGACTTGGCAGGTCCTTGTAACTGCGAGCTAGTATTTCTACCATCATATGTGTGCCTTTGGTTGATGGCCAATTCAATAGTATATCAGACCATGCCTGTATATTTAGGTTCTTCGACAAGTAGCTTCCAAAAACCGCAAGTGCAAGTGGTAATCCATCACACTTCTTTGCAAGATCTCTCCCTAGTTCTTCATACTCGTCCACATTATTTGTGATGCTAGACCTTCTGTATGGGGGTAAAGCTTTGCTACTAAAAAGTTCCCAACTTTTCTCTTCGTCTAGATGCTTTAGAACATGAACATGTGTTGGCATTTCAACATGACACGCAACATCTTTGCTTCGGGTGGTTAACAGTAATCTACTCCCATTAGTTGCATCTGGAAAGGCTGTAACTGTTCTGTTTATTTGCTCCCATGTATTTGTTTCCCACACATCATCCAAAACTACTAAGTATCTTTTTTGCCACAGAAAGTCGCTGATCTTCTTTCCCACCTCGTACTCTTGCATCTGATCAATTGACCCATCTACTTGCCCCATAACTTGTTTCATTATGTCCTTAAGTAAATCAATGCCCTTGAAATTTTGAGATACAGTCACACAAGCAATTATCTCAAAGTGTTCTCTTACTCTAGTTGAAGTGTACACTTTTCTAGCCAATGTTGTTTTTCCTGCCCCACCCATGGCAACTATTGAGACTGCACTAAGCATGTCTGCTTTGCCGATTAATGCATCCTCTATTTCTTTGTGCTCCTTCTCAAAACCAACCATGACCATATCATCTTTCATAAGGGCGTAACCTTGAGGAGACACGTCATCAACAAGATCACCCCTCACTGCAACAGTATTAACCAGATCAATTTTCAAACTTTCTGCACTTTGAAATATCTCACCGAGCTTCCTTCTCACACGTTGGATTTCACCACCAATTTTATGAAGGCTGACCAAGTCACTTGGCAAGCGAGCGTACCTTGAAATGGCACCCATGAAACCTTTCTTCAGCCTATTTCTTTTCTCCAGGTAATCTGCAGCTTCAATGATATTTTGAGCCTCATATGCTGCGGTGGTGATCTGTGTGACCAATACAGTAACTCCGGCATTTCCTGATCTCCATTTGCTGTCAGCGTCTTTGAGATAGGCCTGCAGCCGTGCCAGCTCATCTTTCAAGAACCCAACTTCAAGGGTGACTCCACATAAAAATTTGGTCTCCTGAACAGCGAGATTTCCCATGCTCCCAAGCACGCTGCTAACAGCCGACTCTGCCATTGCTCCTTGTTTCTGTCGGCCCAAAGATGGAATCTGTACTTGATCAGATTTGATCGGCAATAATTAAAAATGTCTTGCTTCAGCTTCTAACGACTTCACCACCGTTAGCCAGGGGCAACCCAACGGCAACGATAGCTGAGGATTGAGAATAGAAACTGAAGACTAGTACCGATGAAGAAAAGGGGAAGAAACCAAGGTACTCACCAGCGGGAACACGTCCTATCTTGTCCACTCTAGTGAGCTGCTCTCGTCATCTGCTCACTCGAGTGATGGTGCTAGCGAAGCATAGGATGAGAAGGGCGGCGGCGCGGGATCGACGGTGGCCGGCAGGTGTGGTCTGGCGAGAGTAGGCGGGGCACTGCCAGACTGTGAGTCAGAGCTTAGGAGGAGGTTTGGATAGCTTGCTAGCGTTGCTTTTGCTGCCTTTTATTTAAGAATACCAGCTCAACATGTCCAAACTGACATCAACTCCTTACCTAACGCATATGTATTCTTGTGCAAGTTGGCATTTTTTACATGAAGTAGTTGTAAGGGCCGGCCGTTGTCACCCTCTAGAGGCTCAAAAAAGGAAAATATGATCATGACAACTTATGGTGCTAAGAAAACACGTGTGATTTGAAGACGGGACAACAACCCACCTAATCACCAATCATATAAACTTTTTTTCGTTTACGAAAAGGGGTAATACCGGGGGCTCTGCATCAATCTTTGTACACAGCTGCGGATCGTTTAAATGTACCCCCTCCGTCCGGAATTAAATGTCACAAAGTTTGACAAAAGTGGATGTATCTAAGACTAAATTATGTCTAGATACATCCACTTTTGTCAAACTTTGTGACATTTAATTCCGAACGGAGGGAGTATATGGTATATACGAATAGACAAAGAAAACCAGTCATGATGATCTGTGGGTTGAGAAGGAATGGGTCAAGGCTGGTACTTTCCACCAAACACATTATACTCCAATGAGTGAAAGTGGACATTTCCTGACGTACTAATAGGCACCAAATGCGCACTTTGCTGTGTCGTTTGTTTTCTGTCATTGTTGAATGAACTCCTTTAACAGCCCATTGGCATTCTATAACAGAGTTGGCTCCATGGAGTTGTGCCTAATCAACTGAATGGAGGAAGTAGGCTGATGCTTTTTTCCTGGACCCTGTATTCTTCTATGATCATACATATGAAATGAACTGATGTACAAATTCACATGCAGATTAAATATGGGTTAATTGGACATACCCACTGCAATTTCTAGCTATTTGAGAATCGCCACTTCAACTTTTATCTTTTGAAAAACGCCACTATAATTCTCCATACATTACATAGATGCCATTATACCCACTTTAACACGTATATCAACTAATATACTTAGGTATTTCTGCCGTATGTACGTATACAGGATGGCTGGATGGGCCCAACCTGAATATCAGGCTTATAACAAAAGTGCGATAAAATTTTGACAGAATCAAATTGGAAAAAAACGTGCGATAACATTTTGTGGAGAAAATAATTCTAAACTGAGCTCTCAAAAAAAACAGACAACTTATTTTATGCGTAATCAACATTCAAGTGACACCAGGTTGATGCGTACAATAAGTTAGGAACACGGTCAATAATCCATATGCATACTTATGCATGTTAGCGTACAGAAGTTAGGTTCAAAAAACTAAACACGTGCGGCATGCACATGTGATACTATTTTTTTCCATCGAGTCCATGTGTGGCTGATTTCGAGGTGCCTAAAAAAAACTTGATTGACGTGGGACCCGCCCTATATGTAAATCATAAATACTGAGTATATTGGTCTGTATATATGTTAAAGTGGGCATAATAGCGTCTATAGATTGTATAGAGAATTGCAATGACGTTTTTCGAAAGATGAAAATTGTAGTGGTGTTTCTCAAATAGGCAAAAATTATAGTGGCATCTATCTAATTAACCCTAATAGTAAAGATATGGGACTCAATCGTAAAAATATTAGATGGGGTACATCGGTATATGGGTATGGGTTATGTTGAATAATTAGGCATAATTTCCACGATTAATTCCAGAATATAAATCATGACAAAAACAGCTATTAACATGTGGAATTCGAACATACTAGATGCAGCAGACAACATGAATAATAGCAACACGGTCTTTGTAAACATGTAAACAGTACACATGTTAAACAGACAGATCAGGACACAGATTCCGTATCGATCGTTCGTAGTAACGTTGTTGATGACAACGTTGGCGATGACGGGTCGGAGTAGACGACGCTTGAGGCGATGGTACGCAGCACCGCCTGACTTTAGGCAGACGAGCCGTCGTGGAAGTAGCGAGCAGTCGCGCGAAGCGCTTCCCAAAAAACTAATTCGCCCTCTCCCGTACAGGATCACAAAGGCGAATGGTTCCGAAGACCTGCTCTCCCGTTCGCCGGTGGACGCCGGCGCTCGGGATGGAGTAGACTACGGTGGCGGCGCAAGGAACGAGGTGGAAAACCTAGATTGGTTTCGGTATATGTACAGCGCCCACGGTGCGCGTCTTTTATAATGCGGTTCGGAAAATCCTAACGCGTGCGACGTGGGAGGCCCACGCCGCACGTCCGAGTCGGTTGCAGCACGCGATACGGGAGCGATCCGAACCGTCTCAGCTGTGACGCGTCCGTCACGACTACGAAATCGGTTTTCCAAAACAGCGAAATAAACATAAGTATTGTCTCGGCTCGAGGCTCGATTCACGAAACGCGGTCGCGACGTGTCGTGTCGAGACAAGCGAGCGGCGGAGGAGGAGGAGTGCGCGAGAGGCTCTCTTGTTCTCACTCAAATACAATCATTACAACACTCCACATTATAAGGTGGTGTGCAACTTCTCAAACTTCTAATGTGGGACTAAACTTTCCACTCCCATCACTCAGTTGTACACATGGGCCATTTTGAGATTTCAGGATTTGTCTATTGGGCTACCCATATATGGACCCAATATTTCAGCACACACATATGGGCCAAATATTTCAGCAGGTTATACGACCCTATACCCGTACCCTTCCCCGATGGGTATGATATTTCACCATTTATGTATTACATGGGTAAAATTTTATCCCGTACCCTTACCTTAATAGGTTTTTACCCGCAAGGTACCCGGGTAATGGGTACCCGTTGCCATCCCTAGT
Organism: Alopecurus myosuroides; assembly: GCA_028641055.1. Taxonomy (NCBI): domain Eukaryota; kingdom Viridiplantae; phylum Streptophyta; class Magnoliopsida; order Poales; family Poaceae; genus Alopecurus; species Alopecurus myosuroides. The sequence continues at coordinate 480,094,676 of CM054058.1, forward strand.
CTCTCGCATATATAATCCGTGACGCACATCGCACATCCGTTGCTAGGCTAGTTTCTACACGTTTCAGGTTTACAGGGATTGAAGCAGAACCGATCTCTGTTATTGGGTGTGCCATTTATAAACTGGTGGCAGGTCTGAAGCTGCAGAAACGTAATTAACATCCAACGCTCATTTCTCATATATCGCACCAGGTCGGGAAGCAGACAGCTTCAGTTATGCTCATTTCTCATCGCACCATGCAGCTTCTACACTAGCGTATGTATCTAAAGATGGTTTGATGCACACAAAATTGATAGGTTCACCTGCAAAAACCTTTTATGCCCTCGGGCGTGTGGCCTCAATGTATACATCTATCTTTTACATATTTAGGGTTTCTTTTTCTTTTTCTTGGCATCAAACCCTTCTCATTTCCTCTGCTGCAGTGATGCCCGGTAGTTCCTTGTGTTTGTCCATCAAAGCAGCACCGCGTGGAAGATCCCGAATCGTAAGCAATGAGCTCAGCTCGTTTGGGGTGCTGACGGAGCCCTTCATGGACCTAGCTCACGGTACGCGGACAAATTAAGGTGTATATAGGCGACCACCGATCCCCCATTTAGAGCGGCCTCATTCACCCGTAAGAGCATCTCTAACTAACAGAGCTCTCAAACCGTTGAACCGTATACTCGTTTCAAGGGTCGGAACGTGCACGTTTTTTGCGCGAAAACGAGCCGCGCAATAGCAATACCCGTAAAACGGAACCTTAAAACAGAATATATATTCTGTTTTAACGTTCCGCTTTACGGGTACTGCTATTGCGTGGAACCGTAAACTAGTAAAACATTTGTTAAAATGTTCAGAATTTGCATACAGTTTTCAGCATTGCACCAAAGATCATCCATATCACAATAAAAATTAATAGCTCAAGCAATAATCCATATTATTACAATAAAATGTGAAGTCAAGAATAATCCAATACAAGAATGGAAACAATTGTTTCAATCATACATGAATAAAATGAAACGAAAATGAAATGAACTCAAATAAAGAATTACTGGCCGTACAACTGCCATATGTGCTCAACTAGGTCCAGTTGCAGCTGCTTATGTGTGGGGTCGTTCTCAATCTCCTTGTAAGTCTCAAGAAATGCTTGCACAGAATCAGAGTTTCTAGCAGGCTTCACACGGCTACCAACATTGTCATAGCACAATTCCAAGTTCATCTCCCTTTCATCCTCAATGATCAAATGTGCGAACAGATTCAAGCGTAGTGTCTTCGCGGAATGGGGGAGGAGACGCGTCCGGACGGACCTGAAATGTCCCTCCCGCCAACCGCTATAGGGATGTACACCTCCGAATTACCGGTTCGGCAGACAGATTTCCCGGGCGACCTCAAAAACAATTACGGGCCTGGGACTTTTAAGGTTCCTGCTATTTCTTTTTCTACGGTTTCGGAACTGTTCTTGGCGGTTATTATACGGTTCCGCGGGGTTTGGGGGCTCTGTTAGAGATGCTCTAACGCCGGCGATTCGACGACCAGATGCTCACACAAGGCCACCTCGTTCAATTCCTCACACCACATCCTCTCTATCCATCTCCCAAACCGATCGTTCAAGATGCGCCAACAGGAAGCTCAGATCACTGCCGTGCCTGCTTCTCGAGGGCCGAAAATCGCGCCCGACAACTGCCACGCTCACTAGTAGAAACAGAGCCAAAGGATTTTACCTTTAGTACCAGTACAATCACGAACCGGTACTAAAGGTAGAATTAGTACCGGTTCCACAGCACAGGGCGGCAGAAAGCTTCATCACCGGTTCGTTCGGAGTGTTTAGTACCGGTTCGTGTTACGAACCGGTACTAAATGTTTTCGCGCCAAATTTAGCTACAGATGTAGGGCCGGCGCTGCACCTTTAGTACCGGTTCATACCAGGAACTAGTTCTAGAGGGTTTCCAGTGTATATCTCAACAAGAGCACACCCGAGAGCTCTCCAATTTTTCATTCCAAAAAAAAAAATCTCTCCTCTCACACTCCACCAAATCTTCATTTTTCTCCACCATTTCGTTAAGATTGGAAGCAACCATCTATACAAGGGTTAGCAATATTATTATTTCTTTCGGCATTCCTAATTTAGCTCATTTCCTATAGTTTAACTCGTTTCAATTTTCTAGTGCTATCAAGGTGTTTCATGAAATGTCTAAGTTAGGAATTTCATTTGTTTTATATGTAATTTGAGCTTAAATTAAAATATGTTTTGTTGGTTTTAGTATCTTCCCCGTCCTGACCGCCATCGATCGCCAGCGTCGCGTCCCTAGCCAGCATCACCTCGGTGAGCTTACTTTTGTTTTTATGTTTAATAGAAAAACTTAGTTTTATGTGATAGATGCATATATACTACTTTATAATTTTCTTACCTGTATGATTGTATTGTTTTATGTATAGTGCCATGGTTTTGATATCCGTCCCGTCGGCCCTCGTCCGTTCTATGATTCGGATGTGGTATACTTTTATAACTATTTGTTTCATTTCGTTTTATGACAATTATGCTGACCAACTTGACATAGATATTTTATCTAGGAGGTAGTTGAACCAGAAATTCCAACCGGCCCTCTTGTCGAGATGCTAATTTTTTTTGAGAAAGAAAATAATGATTTGAAAGAAAACTTGGAAAGAAGTGAAGATTTTCGTCTGCAATGCCTAGAAGAGAAGATGAAATTGGACTTGAAGCTTGCCGACGTCATCGATGATCACTAGATCAAGATGGATGCAATGCGCTTGAAGATTAAAAAGATTAGAAAATATGCCATTAATCAAGAGGCTTGGTATCATTATGTTGTAGGTTCAGTAGTTACCTTAGTTGCGATTTTCGTCGCATTTTTCGTTCATTTTATTTTTTTTAGATAGTTGTATGTCAGTTTGAGTGTATGTTTTATGAGAACTATGTATTACATTTGGTCAGTACTCCACCTTACTTTAATCTGATGGACATGTATATTAATTAATTTGGTCACTCATCTATGATGTAGTTGTGTAATGAATGATTCTTATTATACTTATATAATGCAGATGAACCGACAATTGATGTACGGTGACTGACATTCTTACGAGTTTCTTAATGGCATGCATAATTTTCTCCACGTGGCTGAGGCGAGAAAGCGCTCGAATGGTTTCATGTGTTGTCCATGTAGTGCCTGTAAGAATATGAAGGATTACTCTAACTCAAGAACTATTCACTTCCACCTGTTTGAGAACGGTTTTATGTCCAACTACAATTGTTGGACGAAGCACGGAGAAAAAGGAGTTATAATGGAAGACAAAGAAGAAGAAGGGGATAATGAAAACTATGCTATGTACAGTGAACACGATGATAGGACAATGAGGGGAGACGAAGATGAAGAAGAGCTCATTTTTTATGAGCCCGATGACGATTTAGGTCGGCCCATTCGTGATGCGAAGATTAACTGCGGAAGTGAAAACGAGAAGTTGAAGTTGGAGAGAATGTTAGAGGCTCACAACAAATTGTTGTACCCAGATTGCGAAGATGGCCAGAAAAAGATGGGTACCACACTGGAATTGCTGCAATGGAAGGCAGAGAGTGGTCTAGCTAACAAGAATTTTGAAAAGTTGTTAAAAATAATAAAGAAGATGCTTCCAGGGAGAACGTATTGCCCTCTAGTATGTATGAAGCAAAGAAGGTTGTTTGCCCTCTAGGATTAGAGGTGCAGAAGATACATGCTTGCATCAATGACGGCATCCTCTACCGCGGCAAGAAGTACGAGAATTTGAATGCATGCCCGGTATGCGGTGCATTGCCGTATAAGATCAGGCGAGATGACCCTGGTGATGTTGAGGGCGAGCCGCGACCCAGGAAAAGGGTTTCTTTTTCTTTTTCTTGGCATCAAACCCTTCTCATTTCCTCTGCTGCAGTGATGCCCGGTAGTTCCTTGTGTTTGTCCATCTCAGCAGCACCGCGTGGAAGATCCAGAATCGTAAGCAATGAGCTCAGCTCGTTTGGGGTGCTGACGGAGCCCTTCATGGACCTAGCTCACGGTACGCGGACAAATTAAGGTGTATATAGGCGACCACCGATCCCCCATTTAGAGCGGCCTCATTCACCCGTAAGAGCATCTCTAACAGAGCTCTCAAACCGTTGAACCGTATACTCGTTTCAAGGGTCGGAACGTGCACGTTTTTTGCGCGAAAACGAGCCGCGCAATAGCAATACCCGTAAAACGGAACCTTAAAACAGAATATATATTCTGTTTTAACGTTCCGCTTTACGGGTACTGCTATTGCGTGGAACCGTAAACTAGTAAAACATTTGTTAAAATGTTCAGAATTTGCATACAGTTTTCAGCATTGCACCAAAGATCATCCATATCACAATAAAAATTAATAGCTCAAGCAATAATCCATATTATTACAATAAAATGTGAAGTCAAGAATAATCCAATACAAGAATGGAAACAATTGTTTCAATCATACATGAATAAAATGAAACGAAAATGAAATGAACTCAAATAAAGAATTACTGGCCGTACAACTGCCATATGTGCTCAACTAGGTCCAGTTGCAGCTGCTTATGTGTGGGGTCGTTCTCAATCTCCTTGTAAGTCTCAAGAAATGCTTGCACAGAATCAGAGTTTCTAGCAGGCTTCACACGGCTACCAACATTGTCATAGCACAATTCCAAGTTCATCTCCCTTTCATCCTCAATGATCAAATGTGCGAACAGATTCAAGCGTAGTGTCTTCGCGGAATGGGGGAGGAGACGCGTCCGGACGGACCTGAAATGTCCCTCCCGCCAACCGCTATAGGGATGTACACCTCCGAATTACCGGTTCGGCAGACAGATTTCCCGGGCGACCTCAAAAACAATTACGGGCCTGGGACTTTTAAGGTTCCTGCTATTTCTTTTTCTACGGTTTCGGAACTGTTCTTGGCGGTTATTATACGGTTCCGCGGGGTTTGGGGGCTCTATTAGAGATGCTCTAACGCCGGCGATTCGACGACCAGATGCTCACACAAGGCCACCTCGTTCAATTCCTCACACCACATCCTCTCTATCCATCTCCCAAACCGATCGTTCAAGATGCGCCAACAGGAAGCTCAGATCACTGCCGTGCCTGCTTCTCGAGGGCCGAAAATCGCGCCCGACAACTGCCACGCTCACTAGTAGAAACAGAGCCAAAGGATTTTACCTTTAGTACCAGTACAATCACGAACCGGTACTAAAGGTAGAATTAGTACCGGTTCCACAGCACAGGGCGGCAGAAAGCTTCATCACCGGTTCGTTCGGAGTGTTTAGTACCGGTTCATGTTACGAACCGGTACTAAATGTTTTCGCGCCAAATTTAGCTACAGATGTAGGGCCGGCGCTGCACCTTTAGTACCGGTTCATATCAGGAACTAGTTCTAGAGGGTTTCCAGTGTATATCTCAACAAGAGCACACCCGAGAGCTCTCCAATTTTTCATTCCAACACATTTCCAAAAAAAAATCTCTCCTCTCACACTCCACCAAATCTTCATTTTTCTCCACCATTTCGTTAAGATTGGAAGCAACCATCTATACAAGGGTTAGCAATATTATTATTTCTTTCGGCATTCCTAATTTAGCTCATTTCCTATAGTTTAACTCGTTTCAATTTTCTAGTGCTATCAAGGTGTTTGATGAAATGTCTAAGTTAGGAATTTCATTTGTTTTATATGTAATTTGAGCTTAAATTAAAATATGTTTTGTTGGTTTTAGTATCTTCCCCGTCCTGACCGCCATCGATCGCCAGCGTCGCGTCCCTAGCCAGCATCACCTCGGTGAGCTTACTTTTGTTTTTATGTTTAATAGAAAAACTTAGTTTTATGTGATAGATGCATATATACTACTTTATAATTTTCTTACCTGTATGATTGTATTGTTTTATGTATAGTGCCATGGTTTTGATATCCGTCCCGTCGGCCCTCGTCCGTTCTATGATTCGGATGTGGTATACTTTTATAACTATTTGTTTCATTTCGTTTTATGACAATTATGCTGACCAACTTGACATAGATATTTTATCTAGGAGGTAGTTGAACCAGAAATTCCAACCGGCCCTCTTGTCGAGATGCTAATTTTTTTTGAGAAAGAAAATAATGATTTGAAAGAAAACTTGGAAAGAAGTGAAGATTTTCGTCTGCAATGCCTAGAAGAGAAGATGAAATTGGACTTGAAGCTTGCCGACGTCATCGATGATCACTAGATCAAGATGGATGCAATGCGCTTGAAGATTAAAAAGATTAGAAAATATGCCATTAATCAAGAGGCTTGGTATCATTATGTTGTAGGTTCAGTAGTTACCTTAGTTGCGATTTTCGTCGCATTTTTCGTTCATTTTATTTTTTTTAGATAGTTGTATGTCAGTTTGAGTGTATGTTTTATGAGAACTATGTATTACATTTGGTCAGTACTCCACCTTACTTTAATCTGATGGACATGTATATTAATTAATTTGGTCACTCATCTATGATGTAGTTGTGTAATGAATGATTCTTATTATACTTATATAATGCAGATGAACCGACAATTGATGTACGGTGACTGACATTCTTACGAGTTTCTTAATGGCATGCATAATTTTCTCCACGTGGCTGAGGCGAGAAAGCGCTCGAATGGTTTCATGTGTTGTCCATGTAGTGCCTGTAAGAATATGAAGGATTACTCTAACTCAAGAACTATTCACTTCCACCTGTTTGAGAACGGTTTTATGTCCAACTACAATTGTTGGACGAAGCACGGAGAAAAAGGAGTTATAATGGAAGACAACGAAGAAGAAGGGGATAATGAAAACTATGCTATGTACAGTGAACACAATGATAGGACAATGAGGGGAGACGAAGATGAAGAAGAGCTCATTTTTTATGAGCCCGATGACGATTTAGGTCGGCCCATTCGTGATGCGAAGATTAACTGCGGAAGTGAAAACGAGAAGTTGAAGTTGGAGAGAATGTTAGAGGCTCACAACAAATTGTTGTACCCAGATTGCGAAGATGGCCAGAAAAAGATGGGTACCACACTGGAATTGCTGCAATGGAAGGCAGAGAGTGGTCTAGCTAACAAGAATTTTGAAAAGTTGTTAAAAATAATAAAGAAGATGCTTCCAGGGAGAACGTATTGCCCTCTAGTATGTATGAAGCAAAGAAGGTTGTTTGCCCTCTAGGATTAGAGGTGCAGAAGATACATGCTTGCATCAATGACGGCATCCTCTACCGCGGCAAGAAGTACGAGAATTTGAATGCATGCCCAGTATGCGGTGCATTGCCGTATAAGATCAGGCGAGATGACCCTGGTGATGTTGAGGGCGAGCCGCGACCCAGGAAAAGGGTTCCTGCCAAGGTGATGTGGTATGCTCCTATAATACCACGGTTGAAACATTTGTTTTCAAAGAAAGAGCATGCCAACTTGTTGCGATGGCACAAAGAAGGCCGTAAGAAAGACGTGATGCTGAGACACCCCACGGACGGGCCGCAGTGGAGAAAAATCGACAGAGAGTTCAAGACATTTGCAGATGAAGCGAGGAACTTAAGATTTGGTCTAAGTACAGATGGATTTAATCCTTTCAGGGAGCAGAGCTCCAGTCATAGTAACTGGCCGGTGACTCTATGTATCTATAACCTTCCTCCTTGGTTGTGCATGAAACGAAAGTTCATAATGATGCCAGTGCTCATCCAAGGCCCGAGGCAACCTGACAAACACATTGATATGTACGTGAGGCCATTGGTTGAAGAACTTTTACATTTGTGGCGTGAAGAAGGTGTACCTGTGTGGGATGAGAACGAACAAAAGGAATTTAACCTACGAGGGTTGTTGTTCGTAACCATCAATGATTGGCCTGCTCTCAGTAACATTTTAGGACAATCTAACAAGGGATACAATGCATGCACACACTGTTTAGATGATAGTGACAGTATTCATTTGGGAAACAAGAATGTGTACCTAGGGCATCGTCGATTTCTTTCACAACAGCATCCCGTAAGAAAGAGAGGAGGCAAGCATTTCAGAGGTGATGCAGATAACGGGACAAAACCTACCCGCCCTACTGGGGATGTTATATATGATATGATTAAGGATTTAAAAGTGATCTTTGGAAAGGGTCCTGGTGGACAATCTGTTCCGAATGACAGTGCCGGACACGTACCCATGTGGAAGAAGATGTCTATATTTTGGGAGCTACCCTATTGGAAAATCCTAGAGGTTCACTCTCTAATCGACGTGATGCACGTGATGAAAAATCTTTGCGTGAGCCTACTAAACTTCTTGGGCGTGTATGGGAAGACAAAAGATACACCAGATGCACGCCAGGACCAGCAACGTATGCACGAACGAGACAACCTGAATCCAGAGAAGTATCAAGGTCCTGCTAGCTACGCTCTTACCAAAGAAGAGAAGGAGATATTTTTTTGAAGTCCTGAGCAGCATCAAGGTCCCGTCTGGATTCTCGTCGAATATAAAAGGAACAATAAACATGACAGAGAAATTTTTTCAAAACCTAAAGTCTCAGGACTGCCACATCATTATGACACAATTACATTCGGTTGCATTGCGGGGGCTTCTGCCATAAAGTGTTCGAGTACCCATTGTGAAACTATGTGCATTCCTCAATGCAATTTCTCAGAAGGTGATCAATCCACTAACTCTATCAAATTTACAGAAGGATGTGGTGCAATGTCTTGTCAGCTTCGAGTTGGTGTTTCCACCATCCTTCTTCAATATTATGACACACCTCATAGTTCACCTAGTCGAAGAGATTCAAGTTTTCGGTCCTGTATGTCTACACAACATGTTCCCCTTTGAGGGATTCATGGCAGTCTTGAAGGAATACGTTCATAACCGTGCTAGGCCAGAAGGAAGCATCTCCAAGGGCTATGGAACAGAGGAGGTCATTGAGTTTTGTGTTGAATTTATTCCAGATCTTAAGCCGATCGGTGTTCCTGAATCTCGGTATGAGGGGAGACTGCGTGGAAAAGGCGCGCTAGTAAACAGAGCAAAAAATAAGTATGGACGGACATTCTTTCACTAAAGCACACTACACATTCCTACATAATTCTAGCTTGGTGGCTCCGTATATAGTGGAACACAAGAATATTTTACGCTCAAAATACGCGAAGTAAGGTGAAGATTGGATTGATGGAGAACACCAGAATACTTTTGGCGGTTGGTTGCAAACACATCTCATTAATGACACCACTGTTGAAGAACAACTATACTTGTTAGACAAGCAACCATCTTTTGGTATATCGACTTTTCAAGGGTACGAGATAAATGGGAATACATTCTACACGATCGCCAAGATCAAAAGAGCACCAACCAAAATAGTGGTGTCCGCTTTGATGCAGTAGAAGACAATGGGAAGAAGGTCAGATATTATGGGTACATAGAGGAGATATGAGAACTTGACTATAGACCTACTTTCAAGATCCCTTCGTTCTGGTGAAAATGGTTAAACCTGAAAGAAGGGGTACAGGTAGATTCACAATACGGAATGAGTATAGTGGATCTGAAGAATCTTGGATACGAGACCGAACCATTTGCGCTAGCCAGTGAAGTGGCTCAGGTTTTCTATGTGAAGGACATGTCTACCAAAACAAAAACAAAAACAAAAGTCAAGAGGAGACATCATATGATGAGCCAAAGCGCCACATAGTTCTTTCAGGAAAAAGAAACATCGTGGGAGTGGAGGACAAGACAGACATGTCAGAAGATTATGAAAAGTTTGAGTACATTGCAACCTTCAAGGTTAAAACTGACCCAAGCACCGTGTTAAATAACGAAGACTCTGGTTAGTCCAACCAAAAAGAAGATTCAACTTGGCTTGGATGCTTTGAAGTTACCTGTTCCTAGGTCTAGCATCAAATCCTCAAGTTCAGTGAGCAAAAAATTGGTTTCCTCGGACTCTCTTAGTTATGATGCTTGCAAAGGGTACACAGATCCATCGTCGAATTCATTGGGTATCACTTTTGGCTCTTTCACTAATATTGAGGATTCAACTCCCATCATGTCAGCTTCTAATTCTTTGGATCAAAATTTACTGGCCCCTCCTGAAGACACGGGTCAGCTTGGCCTTCAATCTGTCTTTTTTTTTTGACACCATTACTGTGGGGGAAACCCCCATAGCCCCCCCCCCCCATTTATTAATAAAATAAAAGGTTATTTACAAAAAAAACTACACTATATACAAGGGGATTAGGGGAGTCCTTCAATCTGTCATTGATGACATTGCTTTTCGTTTCTGGAAATGTGCTAGATGCCTCTCTATGAAACACGATAAAGATAATTGCAATAATGATATTCGATGTCGTAAATGCTTCTCTTACGGTCACATTGAGAGAAACTGTTTTAGTAAACGGAACTCATCTCGTATTTGGGTACCAAAAAAAAGCCTCCGCGTCCCTCCGTGAGTACTCAAGAGTCCGTCGGGGCCGTTACGCCTTCCGTCCCACCTCTCCCTGACAAGGCCACCACCACCTATCGGTTAACCCCTGACCCTGTCCTCGACGAGCCCTCCTCGATTGCCCCAAAAACCATGGCGACCTTCGAGCTCAATCCGGCGAGGTGGGTGCTGCAGGGTTTACAGATCGTCGACGGCGGACCTTCGAGGCTTCCTCGCTCCTTCTACACGCCCACTGTTCCTCCCACCAGAGACCATGAAGCTTACTGTGTGGCTATCGTGGAACCAGAGCAGTTGCCAGAGGAGGAGCAGTTCTGGAGACTACAGGTTCGTGATTATATCGAACAAACTCTTCAGCGTGTTGTTGAGGATGCGCAGCCTTGCCTCTTTGGTATTGGCCTTTTCAAGATGCATAGCCCTGCTGCGCGTACTGCCTTGGTTCAGAACGGTCCCTATGAGCTTCAGGAGAATATTTTTGTGCGTTTTGTTAATCATGATAATCGCACACAATTACATAAATCGACTTTTGGCTCTCGCACTGGCTGGATTATGCTGCTGGGGGTTCCGTTTGATTTCCGCAATGAAAGGGATTTAGCGAATGCAGTGTCTCCCTTTGGAAGATTTCACCATTGGCATCACCTCGATGGTATCCTGGATAGAACTATGGTCTATGTTACTTTTATCTCTCCCCAGCTTGTACCGAGAGATATTGTATTTGGGAATTTCAGTTCGCTGGGCGCAGTGAGAGAATCCTGGACGGCCCCCTGCTATATTCTGTCTGCAGAGTTTGATGAAATGCTTCCACCTGATGAAAGACCCGATGCTGTTTGATGGGAACCCGCACCCCTTACCTGGTCACCTGCAGCAGGATCTTGGTCATTTTGTGCTGCCTCAATATCCTGAACTTGATTGGAATTTACCACCTCTAGTTGCAGACCTCCCCAATCAGCAACCTGATGATGATGTAATAGAGCAGCAGGACCTGGCAGATGGGCAAGTTGGAGGGTGGGATCACCACCTCCCCCTTCATGAATCCAATTCCACTGTCAGCTCAGACTCTGACAATTTTTTTAACCAGAATGTACTTGTGGTCAATATGTTGCAGGTCCACACTGCACATGTTGCACCACCTGCTTCCTGTCTTTTTGCTTGGCCATGGGTTCAGAGGAATTCACATATGTATGGGCATGTCCTGCCCCCTTCCATGCAATGGGAGAAAGTGCTAAAGAAGTTTGTTCCTATTATGTACATGTCATCTGTCAGGCCCTGTGGACTTTCTCCAAGTCCTTTCTCAATGATTTCTACTGCCACTGTTCCTTTTAAAGGAACTACTTTTCAGTTTACTGCCAAGAGAAGGTTCTTCAAAGCACAGAGAGCTGCTAGGAAATTGTGCATTGCAAGATCTCCTGATTCCTCTGTTCCATTGCCCAGTGCTCCTCATAAGGATATTGATTCCTTTCCTTCACCTTCTTCTGTCCCATCAAGAAAGAGAAGGAAAGGTAAAATGGACACTCCCTCTGTGGAATCTTCTGTCAGAAGAAGCACCAGGCAAGCTGCTATGCATAATGGGTTCAAGTTAGTGGCAATGCAGGACAACCCCCAGCCCAGGAAAAAACCAAGATCTGCTAGGCCTGCTGAAGACAATGTTCCTGCCACTCCCCATACCCCAATTATGGTTCTCCAGCAGGTTGGGAGGGCTCTAGAGATTGCTGATGAAGAGCTCACTGAGGATAAGCTTGATGCTGCCCCAGATTATCCTAAAGACAAGAGGAAGTAATAATGTTAGGAAGGCTATTTTATTGTAATGACTGTTGTCCTTGGTTGCTCCTGTACTCTCTGGTTATCTATTGGGAGCTTTATTTTTAAAGTCTCTGATGCTTATGGACCCTTTTGTGGATTTATCAATGAACTATCCTTATATTACATCAATGGTATCTTTTGTACTTCTGGTAGCTGGCTGGTACAGCTATATTGCTCACTCATTCATTCTTTTCAATGGATAGTACATCATATATTTTTTTGGATTGGAATGTCAGGGGGCTTAATGATAAAAATAAAAGCTTATTGGTTTATAACAAAATTGAGGAAAGCCAGTGTGCTATCATTTGTCTGCAAGAAACAAAATGTGAGGATTTTGATCACAGTTTCATTAGATCTTTTTGTCCTAAGAGATTTGATAAATTTGTGTTCTCTCCATCTGTGGGAGCCTCTGGTGGTATTATTGTTCTCTGGAACAGTGCTATTTTTGATGGAGAATTGATTGATTGTTTCAAGTCTGCCATTAAAATTTGCTTTACTTCTAAGCATAATCTTTCTTCCTGGACCTTGGTTACTGTTTATGGTCCTTGCAGTGGGTTAGATAGGGATATCTTTGTCCAATGGCTCTATGATTTAATAATTCCTACACATGAAAACTGGTTACTGGTGGGTGATTTCAATTTTATCAGATCTGTGGAAAACTGGAATAAACCTAGGGCTGACATGAATGATATTTTCATTTTTAATGAAATCATTAGCCATCTTGGTTTAATTGAACTCCCTTTAAAAGGAAGATCCTTTACTTGGTCCAATATGCAAGATCAACCTCTTCTTGAGAAGCTTGATTGGTTTTTTACTACCACATGGTGGACCTTAAACTACCCCAATACCATGGTCATGCCTCTTGCTAAGTCCACATCTAATCATGTACCATGTGTCATCTCCATCTCCACCACCATTCCAAAATCCCAGATTTTCAGGTTTGAGAACCATTGGGTCCATCAGCGAGGTTTCATGGATCTTATTGGTAGAGTTCGGTAATGGCCTGTTAGGAAAAACAACATTGCTGCCACCATTACTGCTAAACTTAAAAACATCAGGCATGAACTCAAAAGGTGGGGTAGAAACCTCTCTAATCTGAAGTTTTTAATTGCCAAATGCAATAAGGTTATTTTGATCTTGGATACTCTGGAGAAGGAAAGGAGTCTTAGTAGACCTGAATTTAATTTCAGAATTATTGTTAAAACCCACCTGAATAAGCTGCTCCTTTCTCAATCTGCTTATTGGAAGAATAGATGCACTATCAGATGGGTGCAACTTTGTGGAGAAAATACCAAATTATTTCATGCCAAAGCTACAGAAAGGTATAGAATTAATACTATTGCTGAGATTAAAAATGAGGAAGGGATCTCATTGATTGACCATCATCATAAGGCAGCTGCTTTTTGGACTTGTTTCAAGAATATAATGGGGGTATCATCTGTCATCACTCAGCATTTAAATCTTTCCAATTTTATAAAGCCTTCTGATAACCTGGATTGTCTTATTGATCCATTCACCCCAGGGGAAATTGTTAATGTTATGAAATCTCTAAAGACTGATAGAGCTCCAGGGCCTGATGGTTTCAATGGTCTCTTTGTGAAAAAATGTTGGGCTGTGTTAAAAGAAGATTTCACTCAACTGTGCCATGATTTTCATTCAGGGTGTCTATCTTTGCAGAGTATAAATGATTCTTATATCACTCTCATACCAAAAACAAATTCCCCTGAGACTGTTAATAATTTCAGGCCAATCTCTTTGACTAATACTTGTCTCAAATTTGTCACCAAGCTGATTGCTAATAGAATGCAGAATATTATTTGTGATACAATTCATGATAACCAATATGGTTTCATAAAGGGTAGAACTATCCAAGATTGTCTTGCCTGGTCTTTTGAATTCTTGTTCCAATGCCAGCAGTCCAAGAAGAAAATAGTGGTCCTCAAAATTGATTTTGAAAAGGCCTTTGATACGTTGGATCATGAAGCTATTTTACAAGTCTTGAGAATGAAAGGATTTCCAGAGCTTTTTATTTGTTGGGTCAGAGAAATTTTAGCATCTGGTTCTTCCTCTATACTCCTTAATGGGATTCCTGGCAAGATATTTATCTGCAAAAGAGGAGTTAGGCAGGGAGATCCATTGTCTCCTCTCCTTTTTGTTGAAGGAGCAGATTTATTACAAAGCCTAGTCAATAAGGCTTATTCTGATGGGCTACTTTCCTCTCCTATCCCAGTTAGAAAAGACTTCCCCATTATTCAGTATGCTGATGACACCATAGTGGTTCTACCAGCATGTAAAAAAGACTTGGAGGTCTTCAAGGAAATTATGCAAACATATGCTGCCTTTACAGGGTTGAAAATCAATTTTCACAGATCCTCTATGATCCCTATTAATCTGGATTCTGCTGAAACTATTGCTCTGGCTGAATTTTTTCAGTGTAAAACTGGGTCTATGCCTTTCACTTATCTTGGATTGCCCATGGGTACTACTAGACCAACTATTAAGGATTTTTCACCATTAATTGATAGAGTTGAGAGAAGGCTTTCTGCCACTTCCTCATTTCTTTCATATGGTGATAGGCTGGTGTTGGTAAACTCTGTTTTATCTTCCCTACCAACATATTACATGCTCTCTTTGGTTATTCATGCTGGAGTTATTGAGGTCATTGACAGAGCAAGAGGGCATTGTATGTGGAGCAAGAGGGAAAGACAGAGCTAATTCTCTTGCAGCTTGGTCTATGGCGTGTAAACCTAAAAGGAAGGGAGGACTTGGGGTCCTAAATTTGAAAGAACAAAACTCTGCTCTTCTACTCAAGCACCTAGATAAATTTTATAACCAGGAGGACTTGCCTTGGGTCCAGCTCATTACTGATGCTTACTATCATCAGTCTGTTCCTCATGCTGTGGTTGAATCAGGTTCTTTTTGGTGGAGAAATATTTTGGCTTTATCTGAGGAATACAGAAATTTCACTACATGCTCTGTGGGAAATGGTTTCACTGTTCTTTTTTGGGAGGATAATTGGCAGCCACAATTGCTTAAGATAACCTTCCCAAGGTTATATTCTTTTGCTAAAGATAAGCTTCAATCTGTTCATGAGTTTTTACTATGCACAGATTGTATTCAAAAAATTTCTCTCCCATTGACTATCCAAGAAAATGAGGAGTTAATGTTGCTGAAACGCATGATTGTTAATTTTACACTCCAGTCAAGTATTAAAGATCAATGGAAGAGTCCTAATTCAACTGGCAGATTACATCCAAGTTCTTTTTATAAACACCATTTTAATGGTGCTCCTGATGAGGTACTTTCCTATGGAATTTGGAAGAGTAAATGTCAGTCTAAACACAGATTTTTTGCATGGCTATTGCTGCATGACAGAATTAACACCAAGGATATGCTGATTCGAAGACACTGGAATGTGAATGACTCTTCTGATTGTTTCCTATGTTCTGCACATGTTTATGAAGACTGGAGGCATTTGTTCTTTAATTGCACATATAGTACAAGGATTTGGAACTATCTACAAATTCCTTGGAACCCAGGTTCTTCATTTTTTAAATCAAGTCTGCCAAGAAACACTTTTCTGGTCCCTGCTTTGAGGAGATAGTGATCCTGGCCTGCTAGGGAATCTGGAAACAGAGAAATGGTTGGATTTTTAAGAACATCAAACCAAGTTTTAGAGGATGGAAGGCCCTGTTTATACAGGAAGTCACCCTGCTTAAGTACAGGGTGAAGAGAGATCTCTCTGTTTTTTTGACATCATGGATTGATTCACTCCCCTAATTCTCTGTATATAGTGTAAATATTGTAAATAACCTTTATTCCTTTAATAAATGGGGGGCTGTGGGGGATTCCCCCACAGTAATGGTGTCAAAATAAATGGTTGCGTCGCAATCAGAAGAAAGGGAAACACACAATGAAAAATCAGAAGACTAGATAGGGATGATGTTCTTGGTGATGTGTAATAATAAACTTGGAATACGACGGTTCTGTTGAAAAAGTGTCATTACATATGTACTAGTATACACCAAAATAATAAAATTGGAATACGACGGTTCTGTTGAAAAAGTGTTCACAAAAAAGAGCTATCTCCTCCTAACATTCTAGGGTTTCGGTTGAAATGACGGGTGTTATGGCCAAATACATGGCATTGTTTGTTATAATGAGCCCATATTGCATACAAACATGCATCTTGGAAGCACTGACAATGCTTACGAAGGAACTTTTTTTTTTTAACTGAATAAAAAAACATTTTTTATTTTCGGAGTGTCAGAAATAGGTTTTTTTGTGAAGCACCTACCACAAACATGTTGCAAAACTTGGGGGCTTGATTTTTTTTAACATGCTAGGACATGTGATATAACCAAATAAAAAATATGTTTTCTAAGAAAAGATTTCCATCCAACTCTTTTGAAAATCACAGATTTCTGCCGATTCAGCTGGAAACGGGACAAATTTGAACTACAGGTGCCTCGTAATTTGCTCATGATTTTTGGCAAAAATCTATTTTAGGTACTCAACTACCTATTTCAATAGAGATCCACAATTAGTTGTTGAATATACAACCCGTAGCTACGAACGGTCATGCCCTCCGTCTTGACTTTCTCCTAAAACGGGCTGAGAAAATTCCAGAAAATTCAAAAAAAAACCTAAATAACGCGAGACCTTCGCTTGGTGTCATTACATATGTACTAGTAACCACAAAAAATAGTAAACTTGGATTACGACGGTTCTGTTGAAAAATTGTTCACCAAAAAGAGCTATCTCCTCCTAACATTCTAGGGTTTCGGTTGAAATGACGGGTGTTATGGCCAAATACATGACATAGTTTGTTATAATGAGCCCATAAAGAGCCGAAGGAGTTGTGCCGTGTGGCGCGGGAGTTGAGTCGCGTGGCGCCGGAGTTGTGCCGTGTGACGCTGGAGTTGTGACGCGTGGCGCGGGAGTTGTGCCGCGTGGCCACAAGCGCGCGGTATAAACTGCCGCGCCTCGAGCGTCTTCTCCTCTCCACGCGCCCACTCCTATCCACGTACCGTTGCGCCGCCACCATGCCTCCGAGGAGGAACATCACCACCAGCTTCCGTGGAGTCCGAGCACGGCAGAACGGAATGTTCACCGCGGATATCCGCTACGGGGACGACCGCATCCCCCTCGGCTCCTTTGTGACGGCGGCGGAGGCCGCCCGCACCTGGGACGCGGCAGCCTAGCGCCTCAACCGGCCCCGGTCGCTCATGAACTTCAACGACTGCCACACCCTCGATGAAGCGGAGGCCAGGGCGCCGACGCCGCAGATCGTCACTGCAGCCGACCACCGCCACCTCCGCCACCGCGTCGTCCGCGAGTATTACCGGAACAATCCAGGGGAGGAGAGCGCCGACGAGGAGCTCTGGCAGGCTCGCGCGGCCGAGCGGGCGAAGCGCCGCCTCGAACGCCACCTCGCATTAGATGCCGCTCGGGAGGCTAGGACGAAGGCACTGCAAGAGCTCCGTCGGGCCGACCATGATGGCGAAGTCTGGGCCTCCGACGATCCGAGGTGGGGGACTATCTCAGACATACCATCATGCACCTTCGACGACGACGAGGAGGTCACCGACGAGTTCGGCGACGACGATGACCCAGAGGAGGTCACCGACGAGTTCCCCGACGACGACGACAAGGAGTAGTATTCGTCTGTTTTCTTTTTATAATAAAAGAATTTGTATTCCGGCGAACTGCGGCGCGCTAGCGCGTCTGTTTTTTGTTTTTAATAAAATAATTTGTAGCACCCTATTTCTTTTTTATAGAGCTTCTATATTTGCAGTCGCACCGCGCTCACGCCCGAAAACTCCCCAACGCGCTCCAAGCTGTGGTTTCCATTTTCGACTTATTATTGTTTGTACTACCTATTAAGATCCATTTGAAATTTTGAAATTTGAAAATGTTACAAAACATCACAAAATTATTTTTCATTGCTAGCTTTTAATTTTACAAAAATTTAGAAATTAGTTTCATATCATTTGGACTTTTTTTTTCAAAAGTTATAGTTTTTTAATAAAACAGAAAAAGAAAAATAGAAGAAAAGATAAATAGAAAATCCACCTTTAGTACCGGTTAGTACCACCAACCGGTACTAAAGGTCCGCTGGTTCGCGTGCAGTTGGAGTGGGCCCGGCGGAAACCTTTAGTACCGGTTGGTGGCACGAACCGGTACCAAAGGGGTATTGGTCCCGGTTGGTGGAACAAAACGGGACGAAAGGGCGGAAACGCGCGGGGACTTAAGCGTTTTTCTCCAAATTTTGGCCAAGTATCCCGCAGAAGAACAGCGCCTCCGGGCTCCATCTCGACGACGACAACGACGAAGTGCCACCGGCCGTCCCCATGCGCCCTGCATCGCCTCCGGCCATCGTGCACCGCTGCTTCCTTGTTCGTCGTCGTGCGCGGCCTCTTCGTCTCGCCTCCCCGTGCCCGTTCGCCCCGGCCCTCGAGTCGCCGCCCCGCGCGGTCGTCTCCTTGTCGCCGCCCCACCACCGCGCCACCACCACCTCCCCCTGCCTTGCGCCGCCACCGGGCCGCCCTTCACCTGTGCATCCTGCATCCCCCTGCGTACGCGTGAGGCAGAGCTCACTGTGAGTAATCTATTTTTGTTTTTTTCTTTGTTTTTTCTATTGTAAAATTTAGAACTTAGTATTTAGTACTTAGAATTAGAATTATTGATTTTTAGTACTTAGTACTTAGAATTAGAATTATTGATTTTTAGTATTTAGTACTTAGAATTAGAATTTTTACGTAGTGATTTTTAGAATTATAATTATTGATTTTTAGTACTTAGAATTAGAATTATACTTAGTGATTTTTAGAATTAGAATTATACTTAGTGATTAGTACTTGGAATTTTTACTACTTAGACTTTTTAGTACTTAGCATTTTTAGTACTTAGAAATTTGCTAAGTGAATACTTAGTACAATTATACTTAGTGATTTTTATTGTATTTAGAAATGTTAGTTTTTTAGCACTTACAATATTTAGTTTTTTAATTTAGTTGATAATATCAAATATTGATTGCTATTTAAATTTAGTTGTGATATACATTTAAATTTGATTGCTATTAAAGTGAAAATTATACTTAGTGATTTTTACAATTAGTAGAATTATTCTTAGTGTTTACAATACTTAGTGATTAGAATTAGAATTACAATTTAGTAATTTTTGTAGTCACATTGAGCTATGGATCCGGACGCCCCCCTGTTCTTCCGAAATGAGGAGGAGGAAGATTTGGCGCAACAACTGATATATAACAGTGCACGAGCAGAACCCGATGACGATGGCAATGACGTCGATGGCGACATTATGACACATTTTTTGAACAACTCCGGCAAATGAATTGAGTCTGAAGAGAGAATGGTTGACGAATTGCCCTTAACAAATTCCGGCAAAGTGTATATTATGGCAATGATATATCAGTAGATGCATTGATTTATTTGTATTGCACTTATTGACGAATCTTTTTTCTTTTAGCCTTCTGGATCATCGAACAAACCTGCTAAAAAACAAGGTCCTCGTGGCCCGACGAAACCTCTATCGGACGAAGCTAAATTAGCCCTCAACACATTTAAGGCTACTGGCAAACCGGTGGAACCCGTAGATAACGTCAAGAAATTTGTCAATCAAGCCGGAGTTATTGTTAGGGACATTGTACCGATCAGCATTACAGATTGGCACAAGCCGAAGAAGACGGCGGTTGACGAAACTAGTTATGTCAGCGACACTACGAAAGACTTACTTTTTTAGAGTATACTGACACACTTCAACCTACCGATAGAGTTCATGGAACCCCAGAAGGAGAAGCTCAAGGAATGGACTCTTAAGAAGATGGTCGTACAATTCCAGAGCTGGAAGAAAAAATTATGGGCAGACTTTGGACTTGAAGGTCCAGAATTCCATGGTAGATATGAGAAGCTACAATCCCACTGGCCTGCATTTAAGGTGTATAGATCCTCGTCAGGATATAAGTCCCGATCAACCACAAATGTAGATAATGCTAAGAAGAAGAAATATTTTCATAGATTGCGGTCAGGTGGCTACAAGACTGCCATTCCTATGTGGAAAGCATATGAAGCTAAACTCCTGGCAGCCGGGGTCACTCCACAGACATACGACTGGCCCGACCGGTCCAAGTTCTCGTTGTTCGCGCACGGGGCAGGGTTGGACCCAAAGACAGGGGAGATCGTTGCATAGGGAAAATGGAAGGAGAAAATCCAAAAAAATCACCAAGGATCTTGTAGATGCAATAGACAAGGTTAGAAGGGGAGTGTACATTCCCGATAGAGAGAATGATGCGTTGACACTAGCTCTGGGGAATCCCGAACACGTTGGACGAGTACGAACCCTCCCAGGTCTCACCATGAAGGATGCGTGGCCGGAGTGCGCTGAGAGTTATAGAAGCCGTTCGAGAACGAAGAATAAGTGCGCTGACTGGTTATCGACATTGGAACAACGGGTGCAGCAGCTGGAGCAGAATTGGCAGAGGGCACCTGATCAGCCGCTTTTTATAGATGATGATCAAGCCGATGCCGCCCCATCTCAGCCGAAAAGCAGCGTGGGTTCCTCACATCTTGAAGGATGTGGAGCAAGCTACCCCGTGGATTATGTCACGGAGAAGACATAGTGCGAGCTACATGTGCTAATGAGGAACATGACCATTAAGGTGGCGGTCGGCTTTGTTTACCCACAACAAGATGGAGCAACGCACCATCATCAGCCCATTCCGGCTGACTGTGCTCTTGTCGGGGTGGATGACATTGTGCCTGGTTATGAAACAATGGATCTTGATCATCCTGGAGGTGACGAGGAGAAGACACTGGGCAATGTCAAGCACGGTTTCGCCCTCTGGACAAAAAATACATCATCTTTTCAGGCACCGTTCCAAGGGCACCGGCTCCTCGTGATAGCAGTCAGCAGCGCAGTCCACATGAGCAGCAAGGGCCATCGACTACTCCTGCTAACAGTCCACATGAGCAGCAAAAGCCACATGAGAAGGAAGGGCCACACCTAGCTGGAAGTCCACATGAGCAGGAAGGGACACACCTAGCTGAGGGGGGCATCGCGAGTCCAGCATCTAGATATCCTCCGCGTGATGAAGCACCCATTAAGCAGAACCGTTCGCTGCCCAGGAAGAAACCCAGAATAGACAGAGCACCGCCGCCTCTTCCGAAGTTACCTTGGGAAATACCTGGCAAGGAAAACAAGGCCATCACTCGTTCCGAGGTGGCTGCCCATTTTGCTAAGAAAGTGCCAGAGATACCTTTTGAGAAGACGCTAGATCCGGTAAAAGTTGTGCGTACCGTTGAGAACCTATATAACCCTCCACCATCGCCGCCATCAGACTATAGGTGTTCTATTGAAAATTCATACGACGAGATGCTCCAGGAGGGAAAACGGAATAAACCGGTGGTCCAGCAGGCACTAAAAAGGAAACAACCAGTCAAGGGGAAAAAGGGAAAAAAGTTCCCCAGGTCGGAGAACAAGCCGGTCAATCGGTTGCCCCTCTCAAGGTGTTCGATGAGAAGGTCGTACAAAGTACTTATCACACAACAGATATCGAGTACCCCATCGCTGAAGTAGCATACAAATATGAAAAAGGGAAAATTTTGGTCGAGAATGTCTCCATCCTACCAACAAAAATGCGCAATTTGCATAAGTGGTACTTGGGTAGGGCAAAGGAAGGGTACGCGGCTATGATGGTGGCAGTTAAGGAGGAGCACTACTTCCAAGATTACGATGTGAGCATTGACTTCGAGGATCTTGTTGCGTTATACAATCTCCGGGCACTCGACAAATCGTTGCTCAGTTGCTATTTTCTGGAAGTGATTTATTTATTATGTATTTTTAGAAGGATTTAGCTGAGTTCGTTGATTTTCTGTAATTATCCTCAATTTTATCTTGTTTGCTCTATATTATGCATATTGAAGATGCTCGAATGCAAAAGGAATGAAATCAACAAAATTAGGTTCATTGACGCGGATACAATGCACGAAGAAACCATAAAGAATCCACTGTTTAACAAGGATACACCAGAGGCTTTGCAAAAGTTTTTGCAGCGACAACATGACAAAAAACAAACACTTTGGCCTTATAACTACAAGTGAGTGTTACTGTCTTCTAACACATTCTATTTTTTCTTATAACTAATGAGTTATATCTATGACACTGCATATTTAAACGTGCGCAGGTTCCATTTTATGCTTATCGTCATTAAAATGCACGATGGACATATTGATGTCTACGACTCCATGACCAAACCGCCTATAGCTTACAAGCACTGTTTTGATATGCTCAAAAGGTAATTTTATTTATTTTTCGCGGCTTTTTCGTTAATTTCCTGATGTCAACAAATTAATAGCTCTTTTATTCAATTTTTTGTCGGGAAGCGTATGGGAAACGTTCATCAAGGAAGATCCGGAAGGTGGATGGCCGGAGAAGCTCGCATGGAAAAGGAAAGTAAGTACTACTACCTAGATCCGCACACACCGTTATCATACTTGGTTATTGTTTCATTGAATTATATTCTTGCACAGGAATGCGATCAACAACCAAGTGGGACTAATCTATGTGTTTACTATGTTTGTGAGAACATTCACAAGATTGTCTCCGAGATAATAAATACTAATAGAAATAAGGAGGTATGTAAACTATATTTACAAATTTATGTCGTTACCACAGTTCTGCAGAGTTTCAGTAATTATTTTATTATGATTTGATAGTTTAAGTATGTATTCATTTGTATCTCCCTCATTCTTTTACAGTTGGCAAGAAAGCGGGAGAACCTCCCCATCGAGCGCCGCTTCCGAGAAATTTGCGAGGAAATGGCGGAATTTTTCCTCCAAGAAGTCATAGCTCCTTTCGGAGATTACCACCATGCATAGTGTGTATGCATGCCTCAATGTAATAGTGAGCTAGCTACATGTAATATACAGTATGCCTCGGAGAGTACCCCACTACATATTTGTGATCTAATGTAATTAATTACATGTGTTATATGTATGCACCAAGTTAATATATAGGCGTCAACTTGCATTCATGGCGCATCGACGCGATCCTCGTACGACATTTTATATATACCCAAACGAGTTCCTGACGCATCGACGCATCCTCGTACGATGAAAAGGTCCGATACGGCCCCTCCTAAACCCTAAACCTCTCCTCTCCTAAACCCTAAACCCCTCCTAAACCCTAAAACCCTTCTAAACCCTAAACCCCTCCCAACCCTTTGGTCCCGGTTCGTGTTACTCTTCAGGCCCACGGGCTCCGCTGAGGCCACGTGGAGGGACCTTCATTACCGGTTTGTAACGGAACCGGTACTAACTGTGGACTATCTTTAGTGCCGATTAATTAGTACCGGTTGACCAACCGGTACTAGAAGCCCTCTAGAACCGGTACTGATAGCCATGTTTCCGCTAGTGACTGCAGAACGACAGCGACGGCTTCGACCCATGCCTCGCTCGTGCGAGTCCGAAGGTGAGAAATAACCACCCCGTCTCGTCTCGTGACGTCGTGGGTCGCTCTCGCGAGTCACGGCTCACGGGCGACTCCACCGCCAAGGAACCCTCCCCTCGCCAGATCCCTGCCGGCCCGCGGCGAGGCGACACTACCACCTCCCCTTGGTTTGGGTGGGATCAAGACGCTCCGGCGCACCTCCCCGGAGAATTCCTAGCCCCGCTGGAGAAAAAGACGGAACTGCCATTCAGGGCCCTCTACGTGAGCTAGAAGGGATAACAAAGTGGAAATAGTTGCTTGGTTGTGTTAGGTTAGTCCCAAGGAACACCCTGGGCAATGGTAGGGCCCACCTCTTGGCAAGATTCCCCCATAACGATAGATCCGGGAGTTTCGGGCCGTAAGTAGTCCTGGAAACCGCGAGAGAGAATAAGACGCCGGTGAAGCTCTAACACAGAGAGTGAGGAAATCTTTGGCATTCAAGACCCATGCCACACTCTAACACACGTGGATGGCAAACCCTTGGTTTGGGTGGGATCCAGACACTCCGGAGCCCCTACCCGGAGAAACCCTAGCCCCACCGGAGAAAAAGACGGAACTGTCGTTTGGGCCCCTCTACGTGAGCCGGAAGGGGGTATAAAAGTGG
This sequence comes from Alopecurus myosuroides, assembly GCA_028641055.1. Lineage (NCBI taxonomy): Eukaryota > Viridiplantae > Streptophyta > Magnoliopsida > Poales > Poaceae > Alopecurus > Alopecurus myosuroides. Next base: position 480,118,983 of record CM054058.1, read on the forward strand.
AACTAGTTTCTTGGTTGTGTTAGGTTAGGCCAAAGGTACACTCTAGAGAATGGTAGGGCCCATCTCTTGACAAGATTCCCCCCGTTACGTCAGATCCGGGAGTTTCGGACTTTAAGTAGTCATGTAAACCGTGAGAAAGAATCTCACGCCGGTGAAGCCCTAACAAAGAGAGTGAGAGAATCTTTGGCATCCAAGACCAATACCACACTCTAACACACATGGTATGGCAAACCCTAGCCCCGATGGAGGTGGAGGCACTCGGCGAAGTACTGACACTCGTCTGACAAGGGGCAGGCGCGGTTCACTTTTTTCGTCGTGGCTTAGTTAAAAAGCACTCGGTGAACATCTTCGCCGAGACCTCGATAAAAAGCACTCGGCGACGCCGCTTCCGGACCGTATTTCGCCGAGTCCTAGTCGCTGAGCCCCACACTCGGTGAACATGTTCGCCGAGATGGATCAGTGCCTTCGCCGGGTGTTTTGACCACCCGGTGAAGAGTCAGTTTCCAGTAGTGCTACCACCTCCTTCCTCCTACTCCATACTCTCGCTCTCCCGTGCTAACTGGCTCCCAGCCGTGGCGGCGGATTCCTCAAGTCAATCGGGTGGGTGGTGCTCTCAGAGGTGCCAGCGTGAGCGCAGGTTGTGGCGGAAATTATCGGGGGAGCGTCATGAGGCCGAGTGGCGGGCGGCGGGGCATTGTGCTTTACTCGACGTCCCTCTAGTGATGGTGTGCGTCCGCGTGGCCGCGGACTGGGTAGTGTCACCGTGCCTGGCCACCGGGTCAGCAGATCCGTCTCAGGTAGGCTGTACATGATGCTCCAAAACTTTCGATCACGTCCGCCAGCATATATAATCAAGGGATATTTAACAGGGTGCCCTCAGTTGGCACCACGACCTCAGTTTTACCCCTAGCGCCGAATCGATCTCAGTTTTGCCCCTAGTTTGTGCCACGGACTCATTTCGCTGCTCCCACCGTTATTTTCTGCCCCCGTTAGGATACTGACCTGTGGGACCCATCATAGAACCGTTGGCGCGGCATGTGGGACCCAGTTGTTGAGCGTTGGCGCGGCTTGTGTGCCCCAACTGTTGACGGCTGGCGCTGCATGTGGGCCCCAGCTGTTGACGAGGCCCAATGTCAACATGCAGACTACACATTATCCATTTATATTTATTAATCCCTACATGCAGACTACACATTATCCATTTATTAAACCATCAAATTATTCGTATTAATAATATAAAATATATACTGTGATCAACTGAAATTTGTAGATTATCTTAGAAAACATAATGCATCACATCTCTTATATATAAATTTTGTTTACAATGTGCATATTTTAAAGCGATAATTAGAAATATTTTTTTAAAAAGCGATAATTAGAAAGGATAAAACTTCTAAACAGTGGGTATATATTTGGACAAATATAAGGACATAACCTAAAATATAATTAAACATACTTATAATTCGATAACTGGCCCCACTTTACATATAATCAGTGGGGCCCGAGGGACATTACATCTAATTAAAAAAAACTAACTGCTCCCGCTCTGCATGCGGGAGCCCTAACTGCTCCCGCGCGGCATGCGGGAGCCCTTGCCGCCCTCCGGCGCCCGGGAGCCCTTGGCACCCTCCGGCGCCCTACTTCCATTCTGCCGCCCTGTACTCCATCTCCTTGTTGACGCGGACGCGGCGGTTCTCCGCCCGCATCCTCTCCTCCTCTCGCTCACGGACCCGCTTGATGCTGGCCCGCATTGCCTTCACGTCCTCCTTCGCCTGCTTCTTCTCTTCGGCCTTCAACTCCTTCTTCTCTAGCCGCTCCAGTTCCTTGAGGCGGCGGATCGTCTTGGGGGAGAGGTCGTTGTGGGCGGTGAGGGAGGGCTTGGGGTTGTGGACGAAGGGCGGAGATGGCGATCTCTCCCGTTTGGGAGATTCGACTTCCTCCGACATATAATCGGCCTCGTACCAAGGCCGATCTTTTGGGCGGTTGTCCTCGTTAGAGACCGACTCGGGGCTAGATGGTAGAGAGTAGGAAGACATGTTCGGGCTTGAAGCTAGGGAGAGAAGGGCAAAGGGATGGAGAGGGATGAGAAGATGGAGGACGAGTGAAACGGTCTATTTAAAGGCACGATTAGACGTGAATTAATTGGGGTAGATGAAGCAAACAGTGTGTAAACATTGGGTGCAGTGTAGAAGAGTCGATGCATGGTCAAAGCGGTGTAGAACAGGCGTAGGCGTAGGCCTAGGACAGCTAGTGATACGGAGTACGAGCGCGTGTGCATTAGGCAGTCAAGTGATTCGACGTTGCATGCGTGTATTAAAGAGGTGAAGAGAAGAAAGTCCAAAGTCTCACGCCAAATCCTGCCTCGCTGCATATGCATTGATGCGTATCTTCTGAAAACGAGGCGTGGAGGGTTCAGGGCTGCTGCAAATGCGACGCGACTCGTGTTTCTTAAACGAGGCGTGTAGGGTTGCTGCAAGTACGACGCGACGTTTACTCTTTTCTTCTTCTGCCACGTTGTTTACTCTGAAAAAACACCCAGTCCATGCACCGCTTCATTTTCAAACGTTCGATCGTAAGGAACGGTTCAGATCGAGTCCATGCATGCAAACTACGGCGGCAACGGCCTGCAGACGCTGAGACGAGCGCTTCTCTGTGCGGGAACGTGATCCTCTGACTTTAGATCACTGACAAATGGACCCCATCACAAACCGGACCCACGTGTCATGGGAGAAAGTCAGAGAACATAAGGTGGGCAAAGTAAGAGGATCGCTTTTCACCATCTGCACTACTCGGCCATGTCATTTCTAGACATTTTTAGAGATATTTGGTTGCTTGTGCTAGGATAGCCCATAGGAACACAAAACAAAAAGGTAGAACCCACCTCTTCGGAAGATTCAGGATGTTTGGTTCGATACAGGAGTTTCACCCTGTAAGCGCTCACGAGAGAGAAATGGATGCCGGTGAAGCGGGTCACACCCCGGAGAGCAATCTTTGACATCCAAAGCACACAACACACCTATACTATCATGGTATGGAACCCCCTAGCTTGTGTTGGGATCCAGACGCTCCGTAGACCCCCTCCCGGTGAAACCCTAGCCCCGCTGGAGAAATACCGGACTTATACGGAAACACGCGGTAACTGCGTCGAAAGGGGGTAGCAATGTGGAACTATTTGGTTTCTTGTGCTAGGATAGCCCATAGGAACACAAAACAAAAAGGTAGAACCCACCTCTTCGAAAGATTCAGGATGTTTGGTCCGATACAGGAGTTTCACCCTGTAAGCTCTCACGAGAGAGAAATGGATGTCGGTGAAGCGGGCCACACCCCGGAGAGCAATCTTTGACATCCAAAGCACACAACACACCTATACTATCATGGTATGGAACCCCCTAGCTTGTGTTGGGGTCCAGACGCTCCGTAGCCCCCCTCCCGGTGAAACCCTAGCCCCGCTGGAGAAATACCGGACTTATACGGAAACACGCGGTAACTGCGTCGAAAGGGGGTAGCAATGTGGAACTATTTGGTTTCTTGTGCTAGGATAGCCTATAGTACCACAAAACAAAAAGGTAGAACCCACCTCTTCGGAAGATTCAGGATGTTTGGTCCGATACAGGAGTTTCACCCTGTAAGCTCTCACGAGAGAGAAATGGATGTCGGTGAAGCGGACCACACCCCGGAGAGCAATCTTTGACATACAAAGCACACAACACACCTATACTATCATGGTATGGAACCCCCTAGCTTGTGTTGGCATCCGGACGCTCCGTAGCCCCCCTCCCGGTGAAACCCTAGCCCCGGTGGAGAAATACCGGACTTATACGGAAACACGCGGTAACTGCGTCGAAAAGGGGTAGCAATGTGGAACTATTTGTTTGCTTGTGCTAGGATAGCCCATAGGAACACAAAACAAAAAGGTAGAACCCACCTCTTCGGAAGATTCAGGATGTTTGGTCCGATACAGGAGTTTCACCCTGTAAACTCTCACGAGAGAGAAATGGATGCCGGTGAAGTAGGTCACACCCCGGAGAGCAATCTTTGACATCCAAAGCACACAACACACCTATACTATCATGGTATGGAACCCCCTATCTTGTGTTGGGATCCAGACGCTCCGTAGCCCCCCTCCCAGTGAAACCCTAGCCCGGCTGGAGAAATACCGGACTTATACGGAAACACGCGGTAACTGCGTCGAAAGGGGGTAGCAATGTGGAACTATTTGGTTTCTTGTGCTAGTATAGCCCATAGGAACACAAAACAAAAAGGTAGAACCCACCTCTTCAAAAGATTCAGGATGTTTGGTCCGATACAGGAGTTTCACCCTGTAAGCTCTCACGAGAGAGAAATGGATGTCGGTGAAGCGGGCCACACCCCGGAGAGCAATCTTTGACATCCAAAGCACACAACACACCTATACTATCATGGTATGGAACCCCCTAGCTTGTGTTGGGATCCAGACGCTCCGTAGCCCCCCTCCCGGTGAAACCCTAGCCCCGCTGGAGAAATACCGGACTTATACGGAAACACGCGGTAACTGCGTCGAAAGGGGGTAGCAATGTGGAACTATTTGGTTTCTTGTTCTAGGATAGCCTATAGTAACACAAAACCAAAAAGGTAGAACCCACCTCTTCAGAAGATTCAGGATGTTTGGTCCGATACAGGAGTTTCACCCTGTAAGCTCTCACGAGAGAGAAATGGATGCCGGTGAAGCGGGTCACACCCCGGAGAGCAATCTTTGACATCCAAAGCACACAACACACCTATTCTATCATGGTATGGAACCCCCTAGCTTGTGTTGGCATCCGGACGCTCCGTAGCCCCCCTCCCGGTGAAACCCTAGCCCCGCTGGAGAAATACCGGACTTATACGGAAACACGCGGTAACTGCGTCGAAAGGGGGTAGAAATGTGGAACTATTTGTTTGCTTGTGCTAGGATAGCCCATAGTAACACAAAACAAAAAGGTAGAACCCACCTCTTCGGAAGATTCAGGATGTTTGGTCCGATACAGGAGTTTCACCCTGTAAGCTCTCACGAGTGAGAAATGGATGCCGGTGAAGTAGGTCACACCCCGGAGAGCAATCTTTGACATCCAAAGCACACAACACACCTATACTATCATGGTATGGAACCCCTAGCTTGTGTTGGGATCCAGACGCTCCGTAGCCCCCCTCCCGGTGAAACCCTAGCCCCGCTGGAGAAATACCGGACCTATACGGAAGCACGCGGTAACTGCGTCGAAAGGGGGTAGCAATGTGGAACTATTTTCTTGCTTGTGATAGGATAGCCCATAGGAACACAAAACAAAAAGGTAGAACCCACCTCTTCGGAAGAATCACGATGTTTGGTCCGATACAGGAGTTTCACCCTGTAAGCTCTCACGAGAGAGAAATGGATGCTGGTGAAGCGGGTCACACCCCGGAGAGCAATCTTTGACATCCAAATCACACAACACATCTATACTATCATGGTATGGAACCCCCTAGCTTGTGTTGGGATCCAGACGCTCTGTAGCCCCCCTCCCGGTGAAAACCTAGCCCCGCTGGAGAAATACCGGACTTATACGGAAACACGCGGTAACTGCGTCGAGAGGGGGTAGCAATGTGGAACTATTTGCTTGCTTGTGCTAGGATAGCCCATAGGAACACAAAACAAAAAGGTAGAACCCACCTCTTCGGAAGATTCAGGATGTTTGGTCCGATACAGGAGTTTCACCCTGTAAGCTCTCACGAGAGAGAAATGGATGCCGGTGAAGCGGGTCACACCCCGGAGAGCAATCTTTGACATCCAAAGCACACAACACACCTATACTATCATGGTATGGAACCCCCTAGCTTGTGTTGGGATCCATACGCTCCGTAGCCCCCCTCCCGGTGAAACCCTAGCCCCGCTGGAGAAATACCGGACTTATACGGAAACACGCGGTAACTGCGTCGAAAGGGGGTAGCAATGTGGAACTATTTGCTTGCTTGTGCTAGGATAGCCCATAGGAACACAAAACAAAAAGGTAGAACCCAACTCTTCGGAAGATTCAGGATGTTTGGTCCGATACATTAGTTTCACCCTGTAAGCTCTCACGAGAGAGAAATGGATGCCGGTGAAGCGGGTCACACCCCGGAGAGCAATCTTTGACATCCAAAGCACACAACACACCTATACTATCATGGTATGGAACCCCCTAGCTTGTGTTGGGATCCAGACGCTCCGTAGCCCCCCTCCCGGTGAAACCCTAGCCCCGCTGGAGAAATACCGAACTTATACGGAAACACACGATAACTGCGTCGAAAGGGGGTAGCAATGTGGAAATATTTCTTGCTTGTGCTAGGATAGCCCATAGGAACACAAAACAAAAGGTAGAACCCACCTCTTCGGAAGATTCAGGATGTTTCCACCTCATATTCATTGAAATCTCTACTCTTGTATTCGAGGAATCTCATTTTAGTGATGGCTTTCGTTCTAATGTTTATAAATCCTATTTATATTTTTCCTAGACTTGTATTAGACCTATATAATCCAATTCCGAAGCCTGAAAATTTATTGGATGAATATTCGTATTATTTATTTTCTTTTGAATAATAATGGTTTTAATCGTAAATCGTAAATAAAACAAGTTTAAAATTCAAAATGAAAAAATAACTTTGGATCTTTCTTAGTCACACCAAAATGAAGCTTTGGTGAGATTTTGACCTTATTTGAGTTCCAAAGGTTTGAAACTCATCTCATTATCTTGAACTCTCTATTAGACTGTTCAAGATATCACATGTTACACAAGGCTTTTTCGTTCCATTCTTTATAAGACAGGTTTATATTTTTTTTCTCGTTACTATATGACATAACACTACTATGTGCATCGGCAATATATTTTTTCGATTTTTTTGAATTATGTATGCTCATTTTAAGCTTGGTCAACCCTCTGTTTGACCACCCGAAAAGCTTCTAGAAGGAAACACAGAGATTCGACCTGGGCTGTTGGATCGACGCCTTCTAGAAGGAATCGTGCATCGGACGGATGCGCTCGCAGCCACAGCGATCCGCGAGACGCTCGTTCTGCGCTCTGATTGGTTGGTACGTTGGCCACAGGGATCGATGGTTCTACATATGATTCCTTTGTTGTTAAGTATTAAACCATGTTATTTAAATAAAAAATATAACGAAACTTCAGATTTACTACAGCGATGATTTTTATTAGTTTTACATATGATTTTTCTATTAAACCATGTTATTTAAATGAAAAATAAAAAATAGAAGAATTATTCAAAACATAATGAAACTTCAGATTTACACTATACATGTAGAATAGATGTCTAGGAAATTCATTTGGTTGATTTCGAAAATATGCCAAAAAATGTTGAAGCACAAATGGGGGTATTTACCCTAGCTTCGGACCTCATTTGAACCACATTTCTCACCAGAATTGAGCGATGGTTGCAAATGAGCATAAATAATTCAAAACAAATCAAAATGACATGAATCCAACGCACAACGTTGTTATATGTGATATAGTTGCTCCTCAAATTTCTATGGATAATTTTGGCAAGGTCGAATTTTTCATGAAATTATAAACGGGGGCGTTTACCCTAGCTTCGGACCTCATTTGAAGCACATTTCTCACGAGAATTGAGCGATGGTTTTAAATGAGCATAAATAATTCATAAAAAAATTAAACTGGCATGAATCCAACGCACAGTGTTGTTATATGTGATATAGTTACTCCTCAAATTTATTTGGTTAATTTTGGCAAGGTCGATTTTTTCATGAAATTTCAAACGGGGATGTCTACCCTAGCTTCAGACCTCATTTGGAGCACATTTCTCACGAGAATAGAGCGATGGGTCAAATGAGCATAAATAATTCAAAAAATATCAAAATGACATGAATCCAACGCACAATGCTGTTATATGTGATATAGTTGCTCCTCAAATTGATTTGGATCGGATAATTTTTACAAGGTCGATTTTTTCATGAAATTCCAAACGGGGGTATTTACCCTAGCTTCACACCTCATTTGAAGCACATTTCTCATGAGAATAGAGCGATGGTTTCAAATGAGCATAAATTATTAAAAAAATCAAAATGACATGAATCCAACACACATTGTTGTTATATGTGATATAGTTGCTCCTCAAATTTATTTGGATAATTTTGGGAAGGTCGAATCTTTCATGAAATTTGAAACGGGGGTGTGTACTCTAGCTTCAGACCTCATTTGAATCACATTTGCCCAAAATTTTGGAATGACTTAGTTCAACATCATACAACATTATTCAAACATTCTTTTCGCTTTTAATCTACATTCTGGCTCGTGATTTTGTTCAGAAATACTCAAAATTAATTAAAAAACGCGAACTCGTTGAAATAGGCTCAAATTCATAGATTCGACGATAGTTTTACAGAAAGCTAGACGGCATAATTTAACTAAAAACATTGAAAAAACTTACAAAAAACTACGGTTGGCCGAGGCTCGCCGCGATCACCCGGCCTGGTCGTCGCCCTCCTCCTAGACGTCGTCCTCTACTCCTCTTCCTCGTCGTCCTCATCGATGTCGTCGTAGGCCAGCATGTTGGAGGGCCCCGCCTCGTGGTCGTTCTTGGCTAAGGGCGATGGGTTCGCCAGCATAGCGATCGCATGCCGCTCCGCTCTGCCTCGGATCCGCAGCCGGTGCAGCTGCGCCTGCTCGGAGGGATGGCGGCGGTCCCGCCTCTCGCTCTACAGGGAAGCCTTGCGCCGATCGCTCTCGTACAGCGCGACGACCGCCTGCTGCTCATCCGACGCCGCGGTTGCGACGAGCTGCCGGTAGACCTGGCGCTCCACCTGCTCCCTCTGGTGGGTCTCCAGGGATGCACGAACATCGGTAGCCTCGGCCGCTGCCGCCGCCTCCTTGAGCCAGGAGCGGACCGTGTGGAACGCCTCCTCGTTCCGCCATGTTTCGAACGAGTAGACGGCGGCGTGCTGCTCGGGCCAGATAGGCTGCCTCCTCCTGAGCCTCCTCCAGCGCTGCGCCTCCTGCGGCGGCTCCTGCTCGGGCGCCGCCTCCTCCTGCGGCAGCTCCTGCTCGGGCGCAGCCTCCTCCTGCGGCGGCTCCTGCTCGGGCGCCGCCTCCTCCTGCGGCTGCTGCTCGTTCTCCTCGTAGAAGAACTCGTCGCTATCGGCGTCACTCTGGCCCCGCATCGCGGCCGCGGGGCGGCAGTACAACGGCGAGTTGCGGTTTGCACGGAGCCGGCGAGGCATCGTCTCGGGGGTGTCTAGGTGGAAATGCAGCGATGAAAGCGAGTGCGGTGAGGGCGAGATTAATGGCTAGAATGTGGATAGCGGCGAGCGGCGAGGGGCCTTTTGTAGCCCTGGCGGGGCATTTGCTGCGCCGCGCGTGACGTTATTCCGGCAGCCTTTGACCGACGCGGGGCCCGCGGTTTTCCCACGCGCCGCTGAAACCAGCGGGAAGCTTGGGTGTGGACTATTCAAACTGCACGGTCCCACCTGTAAGCTCCGGACGGTTTCAACGAACTTGGCAGTCCCACCCGGACCCACTTCGCGAAACGGAGTCTGACTCCTCGGACCCACTTCGCGGAACGGATTCGACTCCAAACTTACCGTTCCGGCCTCTCCATAGTAGTTGCGCACGGACTAGGGGCAAAACTGAGCACCATTCGACGATAGGAGTAAAACTGAGTAGAAGTGGTCCGCTGTGGACAATTCGATAAATGACCCTATAATCAATGGCGTGCATACATAAGTATATCCGGTTGCTACCTATACTAGTTTCTACATATCGCAGGTTTACAGATGCTCGAAAAAAAAACACTCAGACGATACAAACCTTTGAATATGCTGAAAAAAGATGGCTGTTTGCCCGCGTTCCCAGGGCAAGTTCTTCCTATATGAAACTGACCGTCCGTGCCTGTGGAAAACACCAATATTCACGTTGCATTTGAGTCAGGGCTGCTGATCTCAGCTTCATGCTGAGCAGTACGTCCAATCCACATCCGTGCCATGTGTTTAATTTTGCAGAGTAAATTGTAACAATCGATGTTGGTGCGAGAATAGACCTTTAGTCACCAAGTTACTTGGTTACTAGAGATCAACTATTGGTTCCTAATTATTTGTTGTCACCAATATTGTCAATTTCTCCGTGGTTGCTAAAATGTGGTTGTTGAATGTATTTAGAAACCAACATTGCATTTGTTGGTTACTAAATAACAATGTTTAGTTACCAGCCCTTGGTGACTAAACGTTCAGTGGAGCAATAGTAACCAAATTATTAGGTTATTGGTAACAAATGGTACATATATAGCCACCAAACTGCTTGGTGGCAATTGCTTGGTGACTAAATGTCATGTTTCTTGTAGTGATGGTTATGGGCAACGACAACTTTGATGGTTACTCCCTCCGTACTGAAATAAGTGTACTTTTACCTTTTTGGAAAGTCAAACATTTTAAAGTTTGACCAGTTTTATAAGAAAATGTAACAACATTTATGATATTAAATTAGTCTCATTAGATCCGTTTTAAAATGTAGTTTCATAATATATATTTTTTATATCACATATATTAATCATATTTTCTATAAAGTTGGTCAAATTTTAAAAAAATTGACCAGGACCAATTCTAGAAGTACACTTATTTCAGGACGGAGGGAGTATTAAAGTGCTGGTGCGAGTGATTGATCACCGGGTTTTTTTTTTCTTTTTCTAATTTATTTATTTTATCGAAAAAACTAAGTTATGACGTTGCTAGCAACATCAGATTTTTATCGCCGTGCAGGTTTAGCGCCAGTTTCAAAATCCTGTTCATTGCCTATATGAACTTAACACAAACACGTATGTCTCTTCATTTTTAGCTGGAAGCAGCAATCATATGCAGACACTTTCATCGACATAAAGTATACTCGCACACACAGCATGTAAAAGCTCAAAATTATCATGCATTTCGTGATCTACATTGTAACCCGGTGTATCTCCCGACTTACAACAAAGGTCGGTGCGCATGTGCTTTGTGGCAGGCTTTGCTCCGAAGAGAATCAAGAATCCTAACTAGCTAGATCACACAATCTTGAAGCCTTCTCTTAACAAAGAATGCTCTGCCTCTTTTTAGTGCTTACTCTGTATCCCCGAGTTGAACCGGATCTCCTTGACTGCTTGGTTAAAAAGTTCATACTACCATAAGTGCGTCAAAATCTCTAAACAAACTCGCGCAAAATGAAAAGGAACTCATTGGAATTGTTCAAAAAAGGAACTTTGTCATTAGAGTTCACACTGCCATAAATGAGTCTATAACATCGTTCAGAAAAGGAACACCGTGATTGCGTGGTGCTACATGACGCCTTTTTTTATTCAGACTTGTCAGAGCCGTAGACCCGTAGAGAGCCATAAACTTCATGTAATTCACCTAGAGCGCATTTGACTGACTACATCTCCTTTTGAGCTCTTTGGAGGCAGGCTCCACGGGGCCTGGCCGATCCTAAAAAGGCCCTGATTGTGCATGTCGTTTGGTAGACTGCACAACAGAACGTTGCATCAGCCGAAAAATGGAAGTGGATGTTTGATACTCCCTCCGATCCTAAAAGAGTGACGTAAAAAATGATCTAGCACCTTGTAAAATTGTATGGAGCTCACGACACTTAAATGGGATCAGAGGGAGTAACATGTTTTACATCCTCTAATTCAACTATGCCTATGTCAAGGCTTACCAATAAACCCACATAACATAGAATCAGACAAGTTAAACAGAATGCAATCTTATTCATAGCATAAGATAAGGTTATAGCATTCAAGTTCATCATGATCATAGTATCGGGACTGGGCCCATGGTGCGTGATCCGCTAGAGGAGGAGTTCGCCCGGCCGCGGACTATAAGTGCGTGGTGGTGGCTCCCGAAGAAAACCCTAGATCCAAAGCTAGGGTTCCGAGCTCCACCTTTCGACGCCCGCCGTTATCGCTTCCGAGCGAAAGCTCTCGTGTTCCCTTCTTCCCCTTCTCTTCCTCTCCGACTGGTGCGCATGGAGAGAGGGCGGCGCGACGAAGACCGGCGCGGGGAGAAGCGACCGTTCGCCCCCTACCCCGGCGGGGCGGACGCCCGCGAGCTCAACACGCGGCTGGCCCGGGAGAACGAGGAGCACGACCGGAGATCTGGAGGGTGGGACCCCTCCCCGCGGCGTTCGGGTGGCGATGGAAGGAGAAGAGACGGTGGGTACCCCCGGAGGCGGGGCTACTACCGAGACGGCGTGAGGCCGCAGGCGCAGCAGGGCAACCAGAAGAAGAAGATGGAGGGGCTGGCGGTGGGTGCTGGCTCCTCCTCCGCGGCGGGTGCCACCGCGCCCCCACCGGACGCATCCAATCTCACCTGCTACAACTGCGGGAAGGTGAGGCATCTGCAGGACGAGTGCGAGGGTGACCCTTTCTGCGTCAAGTGTAACGCCACGGGCCACCCGTCGGCGATGTGCAGGGCGGCGGATCCTAGCTTTGACCCATACTGGGCGGGTTACGGCCTGGACGGAATCGGATTCATGTGTCTCGAGGTAGAAGAGAGAGAAGCCTTCGAGGCACATCCGAACGCGGCGACGGTCTATGTGGAAGGCGCCACCCTCTCGGCCAAGCAAGTGGAAGAAGAGTTCAAGGAACTCGTGGATGAAAGCTGGGACTGGCAGGTGCGCCAACTCAGTGAGGCGGACATCGCGCTGGTGTTCCCTTCGGCAGGTAACCTAAGAATGGCCACCCGGAGGGGTGGTCTGAGGCTGCCAATATCCAAGGCCAAGGCGCTGGTTCTGCAAGGGGCGATGGACGAACAAGCCTCCGAGGTCCTCGTGGAGACATGGGTCAAGCTACATGGAGTGCCCCCGCCGTACCGCAACACGGCCAGACTGCGCGTGGCCTCTAGACCAGTGGGCCGCCCCATGGCGGTCGATGAGGCCACCTTCTCTGACCCCTCGCTTCCCATCCGGATGCAATTCGGGTGCAGGGCGTGCACAAAGATGGTGCCTTCATTCCTGATCTGTGTCAACGGCCAGGGTTACTCCATCCGAGTGGAACCCGAAAAAGGAAAAGAGACTCTCCCTCCACCACCTCCCCCGCCACCCTCCGGACGCAAGGACAAAGACGAGGACGAGCTGGGCGACAAGAGTTTAGAGGAGGAAGAGGAAGAATGGAACGGAAAATGCGGTCGTCATGGCAAAGGAGGTGAGAAGACTCCATCCTCCATCACTTCCAATGGTGGGAAACAGACCTGGGGGCACAAGTCGGCGGCTCCACAGGTGGTGGCGCCCGCTGCGGCCGCTCCGACGCCCGTGACGGTGCCTCCGCTGGTGCTCCAGGAGGTCTCCCTCTCCCTCTCGGACAAGCCCCCCTCCTCCCCCTCTGCTGCGGTGCTCGGCACCGAGACTCCCCACCCGGACCCTGCTGCATCAGGCACGGCCTCTACTCCGGTGAGCTGGGCGTCGAACCCTTCAGCGATGAGGGCCAAGGAGAGGCGCAGCAAGGCCAACGCGGATCGTCCGGCGAAGGCGTTGGCGCGCTCTCTCGCCTGCTTCCCCCAGCACGACTTCTCCGGGGATTCCGTCCAAGGGCTGGGTGTGGTGCAGGCGCTGGCAGCCCCGGTGGCCAAGGGGCTCCGCAGCCACGCCGTTCCTGTCTCCGCCGAGCGCAAGAGTGCGCGCGGGACGGGCCTCACCGACGGGCACATGCTCAACCGCGCCATCAACCGCGTCGCCAACGCCAATGCCAATCCAGGTGCGCTTTCCGCTGACGACTTCTTAGCACTTCCTGCTCTTTCGGATGATCACCTAGCTAGGGTGGCTAGGGACAGTTCCATCCTCTTCCCGCCCTCGACAGGTGCACCGGCCACGGTGCTCTCCCTCTTCCGCGCGGCAGAGCGCGCTCAGGCCGAGCTGGCCCTCGCCCGTGAGCTCATCGCAACCAAGAAAGCCGAAACGGAGGCTCTCGAGACCGCTAACAGAGAGAAGGCGATTCCGGTCCCTCCTACTGACTCCTCGGCCTTAGGGGATGCGGCGGTGGACCTCCAGTTAGTGGGGGAGCCCTCGGGTCTAGCTGTGGTGGACCAGGCCCCGGAGGTAGGGACCTCAGGACCATCCAGGCGACCGCGGCGTAAGCTGGTCCACGCACTGCCGTCGAGAACCCCCTACGAGCGTCAGGCCAAGTCAGGACGAGCGGCAATAAGCACTACCTCCACCCGCCGAGCACGGGTTACCTCAACTGTGTCTTAATGCGGTGGATGTACCTCAACATACGCGGGTTCGGGGTGCCGGGCCGCTGAACCAGGATTAAAGAGTTTGTCCGGTTACATAGAATTTACGTGGTTTGCTTGCAAGAAACGATCAAACAGGATTTTTCGGACTCCGAGTTTAGGAGCTTAGAAGGGGGGAGCTCTTCTTTTGGAATTGGCTGCCGGCGACAGGCCAATCAGGGGGCCTGCTCCTCGGAGTTAAAGACAGTCTCTTCGAGGTGGGTAGCATGGACAGGGGCCGCTACTTCCTTAGTGTTGTTGTGCTGCACAGGGAGTCTAAAGAGAAACTAGAATTCATAAACGTCTACGGACCTGCGGATCACGCCTTCTCCTCTATTTTTCTAGACGAGATTTCTGCCAAGATTGCCAGGAGTACTCTCCCCATTGTTATGGGGGGAGACTTCAATCTGATTCGTCGTAAGGAGGACAAAAACAATGATCGTATAAACTGGTCCAGGGTGAACCTGTTTAATGCCCACATAGCCAACTGGAACATGTCGGAAACCCAACGCGCAGGAAAGAGGTATACGTGGACCAATAAGAGAATCAACCCGGTCATATGCGTGTTGGATAGGGTGTTCATTTCGTCGTCCCTCGAGCTTGTTTTCCCGCGCTTATCCTTGGTTGCCGAAAAAAGCTTAGGGTCTGACCACACGCCCCTTATCCTGGACTCCGGGGAGGAAGACTTCTTTCGTAGCAATAGGTTCTTTTTCGAATCGGGATCGTTCGAATTACCACAGTTCAGGGAGTTGCTTCTCTCTTCTTGGGAGAACCTGAGCGCAAAGGTGGGAGGTAGAGATATCATCGACTGGTGGTCTTTCATGAGTGGTGGCCTCCGTCAAACTCTCCGTGGGTGGAGTAGGAACCTGGGAAAGGAGGCTAGAGATAAAAAAATCCACATTGTTAGCGCAGATAAAATATCTGGACCTCAAGGCTGACATCTCGGGGCTCGATGATGATAAATGGGCCTTTCGCTTCCACCTTGAGGACCAGCTCCTTCACATCTATAGGATGGAAGAGGAGTTTTGGAGGTAGAGGGGAAGAGTCAAGTGGGTGTTAGAAGGGGACGCCAACACGGCCTATTTCCACGCGGTAGCGTAGAAAATGCAACATTTTCTCCCTCTCTACTCCCGAGGGAGTCATCTCCGAGAAACGTGCGCTGCAGGAGCACATTTATGGCTTTTACAGGGAGTTTGCTGGGGTCAACCTCTCCTCGTCACTGTTGCCTGGCTTAGAACACTTGTTCAGGGGACCAACTGGTTTCTGATGCTGACAACGCAGACTTATGTCGCACTTTTTCGGAAGAGGATTTAGAGGCAGTGGTCAAAGAGATGAAAGCGGATATGGCCCCAGGCTCGGATGGGTTCTCGGCCCCTTTCTTCAAGAAATGTTGGGAATTGGTCAAACACGGGGTCTTGCATATTCTCAACGATTTCATGCTCGGCCGTATCGACATCTCTAGGTTAAACTTCGGAGTTCTATCGCTCATTCCCAAATTCCCGGGAGCCGACTGCATCACCTAATTCCGACCTATTGCACTGATCAATGTAGTCTTCAAAATCATCTCCAAAGCCTTAGCCTCAAGACTGGACCCGGTGGCCAACAAGACTATCAGCCAGAACCAGACGGCTTTTATCAAGGGGAGATTCATTCTCGACGGTGCGTTGGCACTACACGAGATTGTTCATGAAATTAAAAGTAAAAAAACAGGGGGGAATCCTCCTGAAACTTGACTTTGAGAAGGCGTACGATAGGGTGGACTGGAACTTCCTTTTAGAGGTGCTACGCATAAAGGGTTTTGATGCAGGCTACATTCACCGTATCTCGCAGTTGGTGTCCGGGGGCCAAACTGCCTTTTCCATCAACGGGGAAATGGGCCCCTTCTTTAGGAATAAAAGGGGAGTGAGGCAAGGGGACCCGCTCTCCCCACTTCTTTTTAACTTTTTCGCGGAAGGACTCTCCGCTATCTTGTCGAAAGACAATGTTGCAGGGCACATTCATGGGGTAGTGCCCCATCTTTTCCCTGGGGGGATCACGCACTTACAATACGCTGACGATACCATCATCTTGGTGCAATACAACGAACTTGAACTAGCCAATATTAAATTTCTCCTTATGTGTTTTGAGAACATGTCCGGGATCAAAATTAACTACCACAAGAGTGAGGTGCTGGTGCTCAACCAGCCCCCGGAAGTGCAAGCTAGGGTGGCTAGACTTCTGAATTGCAGACTAGGAAAGTTTCCATTCTCCTACCTGGGCGTACCAATCTCAGACTCGAAACTCACAAAGGAACAGTGGGAATTCCTTGTGCAGAAGCTCGCAGCTAGGATAGAACCGTGGTTGGGACGGTTCCTATCCTCGGGTGGACGTCTGATTCTTTCCAACGCGTGCTTAGACAACATCCCCATGTATGCTATGGGACTTTTCCTGATCCAGAAAGGGGTGCACGAGCAACTGGACTCACGGCGTGCTAGAGTCTTTTGGGAAGGTGTGGGACCAAACCGAAAATATCACATGCTCAACTGGGCGGCCGTCTGCCGCCCAAAAGAAGTCGGGGGTTTAGGGTTAATTAACTCCCGCAAGATGAATGAGGCTCTCCTGATCAAGTGGATCTGGAAGTTTTATCAAATGGGGGACTCCATCTGGGAGGTGCTCCTCCGCAATAAGTACTCTCTCACAGGAGATATTTTTGTCACCTCCCCTAGGGGGGGTCGCAATTCTGGAAAAGTCTGCACAATGTCAAACACCTTTTCAAGGCTGGGGCTAAACACCACGTTGGCAACGGTCTTCGCTCTCGTTTCTGGACGGATTGGTGGTAGTGAGAAGGTCCGCTTTGCCATAGGTTTCCCCTGCTGTTTAACATCTGTGGGGAACCTGAGGCCTCGGTGGCTCGGGTCCTGGAAGTTGGGGGTTGCTCTCGACGCTCGCTGGACCAGCTCGGCCTCCGTCCATGGGAAGACTTGGCTGCGGTCATCAATAACACTCTCCTCTCTTCGGAGCTAGATAGCATTTCGTGGTCGCTCGAGCAGTCCGGAAAGTTCACTGTGAAATCCATGTATGCCCATCTCTCGCAAGGGGCGACGGTGGCACATGCTAACGACATTTGGAAAGCCAAAGTGCCGCTTAAAATCAAAGTTTTCGTGTGGCAACTTGCGCTTGACAAACTCCCTTCGGGGATTAATCTTGTCATCAGAGCGGGCTCGTCGGATGGTTGATGTGCTCTTTGCGGAGCTGCCGAATCCGCCGATCACATCTTCTTCAACTGCTCCCTCGCTGTTGGGAATATTCCCTAGAGGCAATCATGTATGATGTAATTCCCACTGTATTCATAAAGTTATTAAGTTGTCCTTGTTTTGAACATCTGATATATGTCATTGAATATGTGATTCGATTGTGGAACTATATATTCATGTTGTTCATACTAAATTGTCCTTGGTCATTAAGGTTGTGCTGGACACACACCCTAGACTAATGTGAGTGTTGGCTGATGACACGGTTCCACTTGTCATGGGCATGGTGATGCCATTCCAACGTTCACGGACTTGGCTAAAGAGTTTAGCAAGTCGGACTGACCCACATTGAGATGCAACGATCAAGTCGTCATTTGCATGTCTCAATCAATGTAATCCTTAGACCTGAGGTTGTCGCACAATCCGAGTTGTGGATCACCGACTTAGGTTCTGTCAAACGTTGTTCTGTGACAAGGCAACTATAAAGGCAGAGTTCGGGTCGAATGAGAAGCAAGCTGCGTGATATGGATAATCAAGGTGGGATTTTGCCCCTCCGAATGGAGATATATTCTCTGGGCCCTCTCGAGTGATATGATTCAGGAAGCATGGCCATGCGCGACTCAGTTAAGTGTTAACTGTGTCGGTTGACTAAGAGTTAGTCAGATGAATCACATGTCACAGATCGAGAAGAGAGTTGAGCTATTTAAGGGATGACGATAAATCGCCTATAGCTCGACAAGGTATAACGTGAGGCAAAAGGGACTAAGATGAATATCACATTGAAAGGTATGTCGTCATGACTCAATGGTACTTGGGAGTTGCCACGTTCTGCTAGGAGCCGCTACCGATTGATCGATTGGGAGTTGGACTCCAATCGTGTCCAAGTCGCCATGAGGCTGCAGGGTCGCACACTTAAGAGCGGGAGCAAGTATTGGTCGGGTTGGACCCGAACCGGAAATGGACTGGTTTTGTGAGTCGGACTCACAGAGGGAATGGGCCACAAGTGTTGTGAAGCCCATTACCATACGCTATATAAATAGGGGCGCAGGTTGCCCAGCAAAAAGGTTAGTCCACTCTCCCATGCGTTGGGAACCCTTGCCCCACTCAGTGCAGCCGTCGCACTAGACCTAGCAGTCTGCCGTCGGAGCTCCTCCTTGTACGTGTGGATACCGGCAGAGGTGCTGTACGTTCAGCACTTCGACATTCGCGGGATCGTATCGGCTGGATCGGATCGTGGACTGCACTGCCCCGACGCGCTTCATCGATAATCCGCAACCGCGCGTCTAGTGGTAATCATCGTGGCCTTCTACCTCGGCTAGATCTTGGAAGCATCGCGTAGGAAAAGTTTTTGTTTATCTCTACGCGTCCCAACAGTGGTATCAGAGCGGTAGCTTCTGGTATTAGGCCCGAGATCCGTACATATGTGATATGTAGTTAGCGTTAGATGTGATCTAATTGCTGTTTTGGTGGTCATTCTATGAGATAGATCGGTTTTGTACAAGGTTGATTGGATCAATCGTACTCATGGTTAATGGATGATCAGGTTTCCGTGATCATACTGCTAAGGTCGTGAAACAGCATACCCCTCCCGGTCGGTTTCCGCCATCGGGGTATACCGTGACACATAAATCCAGTTGCGGTGATCAAAGATCAAAGAGTTTGGTCGAATCGGAATACGGATCAGATTCGGGTAAAATCGTTTTATCCGATGAAGAAATCCATGATCGGAATCCATGATCGGGACCGCCGGCTTCGCCCTGTCGTAGCGCCTTAGATGTCGTTGCGAGTTTCACAACGCCGGTAGATATCGTATCTATGCATAACTTGTTTTTGCAGGAAGTTGTGAATGGTATGGCTTATGTGCATGTGATGTGTGTAATCCATACATGATCTGCGTATCATGTTTATGTCAGCCGGCTGGAGCCTAGGTGCTGTCATTTATTGTATACCGGCCTGCGTGTCGGATTCTCTATGTAAATTTTCATTTACTAGCTAGTGTAGCTTGTTGGAGAACCGGAAGGCATGCAAGTCGATGTACAAGTCGGCTACATGGAGCAAGATGGCACGTGACAAGAGTTGGCACGAGTCGACTTGCAAGCTTCGTGGAGATGGAGATCACCATGAAGAGAGCCATACCATTTCACATTGTAATTGCTTTATGTGTGTTATTGTTATGTCTCTTTTTACCTCTATTTAGATAGTTGGTAGATTTTAATCCCTCAAAGAAGGTCTAGTCGGTCGCCCCGCCAGTGTTGCACCATCACAAGTCGGACATTCTTGGTAGTGGGCTCATAAAATTGAGGTGCTACCAATTCTCTCCGGTTAGGTGGGTTTGAGTCGAACTCTTACAAGCGGAAGCACTTGGTAATCTACACGAGTCCATCACAACGGTTGTGGGGCTCGGGGCGAGGTAGGTTAGGAGCCGGGGCATGTGATGTCACCCAACTGACAGGAGTCGTATAGGGATACGATTGCCAAGGTGTTGCCTACCTAGATCACTTGACGGCTAGCGGTGATGCTAAAGCTCACTAGTCGACTTGCTTATTTGGGATCTTGAATCACTTAGCAACCATCGGAGGGATGTTGGTTCTAGTGGGAGCATAAGTATTAAAGCGTTTAATATGCCTACTCTTCTATGAATACATGTCTTAAGTGTTTTTGCGTATTTTCTGTTGTAGATCAATGGCACCTAGCAACCTTCCTCAGTTGTCCGCGTTTGCGTTGAGGTCAATCCTAGAGAAAGATAAGCTTAATGGAACTAATTTCACCAACTGGTATCGTAATCTGAGGATAGTCCTCAAGCATGACAAGAAAGAACATGTTCTAGAAACTCCACTTCCAGAAGAGCCAGATAACGATGCGACTGTTGCTGTCATGAATGCCTACCGTAAGACTATAGATGAGTCTACGGAAATTAGCTGTCTTATGCTTGCACACATGGAACCGGACTTGCAGCAGCAGTTCGAGAATGTTGAGGCCTACGATATGATCGAAAGTCTCAAAAGTATGTTCCAGGCTCAGGCAAAGACCGAGAGGTATCAAGTCTCTCAAGCTTTGCTGGGCTGTAAGCTGAAAGATGGCGATCCACTGAGTCCGCATATAATCAAGATGATTGGTTACATTCAGTCTCTGGATCGGCTGGGCGTCCCAATTAACGAAGAGTTCGCTACTGATATAATTTTGAACTCTCTTCCTAGTGCGTATGGTTCGTTCATCTCGAACTACCATATGCATGGTGTGGATAAGAGTATCACTGAATTACATGGGATGCTCAAAACGGCAGAGGCTGATATCAAGAAAGGCGCCAGTCAAGTGTTGATGGTGCAGAATAAGGCTAAGTTCAAGAAGAGTTCTTGGACTAAGAAGAAGAAGGATAAGTCAGGAGGTGGCGCCCATGGCCCTGTCGAGAGTGCTTCCTCAAAGACTAAGCCTTCTCCTACAGCCGGAGACAATTGCTTCTATTGCAAGCAGGATGGCCACTGGAAGAGGAACTGCACCAAGTATTTGGATGACAGAGCCAAGAGTGGAGGTATGACTTCCGACTCAGGTACACTTGTGTGCAATGTTATAGACATTTATCTTGCTGATGCACCTAATAGTTCTTGGGTATATGATACCGGATCAGTTATTCACATATGCAACTCGTTGCAGGGACTGGTAAGAACTAGGAGCGTGGCAAGAGGAGAGGTTGATATTCGAGTCGGCAACAAGGCGAGAGTCGCTGCGTTGGAAGTCGGCACGATGCAACTTCATTTACCTTCAGGATTTATTTTGGAACTAAATAATTGTTATTATGTTCCAGCGCTTAGTCGAAACATTATTTCCGCCTCATGTTTGATGAGACAAGGTTATGAGTCGAATATTAAGAATAATGGTTGTTCTTTATATTTGAAAGATATGTTTCATGGCTTTGCACCCGTTCAGAACGGGTTATTTATTTTAAATCTTGATAGTCTATAACATAAATGTTAAAAGGTTGAAACCAAATGATCTGAATATGACTTACTTTTGGCACTGTCGGCTTGGTCATATAAGTTGGAAACGCATGAAGAAGCTCCATGATGATGGACTTCTAACTTCGTTCGACTTAGAGTCATTAGAGACATGCGAATCATGCCTACTAGGCAAAATGACCAAGACACCTTTTGCAAGGAGTTGTGAAAGGGCGTCTGACATGTTAGGACTAATACATAGTGATGTATGTGGTCCAATGAGCACGACAGCCAGAGGTGGTTATGAGTACTTCATTACCCTCACTGATGATTTGAGTAGGTATGGATATATCTATTTAATGAAACACAAGACGGAAGCCTTTGAAAAGTTCAAGGAATTTCAGAGTGAGGTACAAAATCGACTCGGCAAGAAAATAAAGTTTTTACGGTCGGACGTGGAGGCGAGTACATGAGCCATGAGTTTGATGACCATCTAAAGAGTTGTGGAATAGTTCCCCAACTCACTCTGCCGGGTACACCGCAGAGAAATGGTGTATCGGAATGGAGAAATCGGACCTTGTTGGACATGGTACGATCAATGATGAGTCGGACAGATCTACCTTTATCATTTTGGGGTTATTGTCTAGAAACTGCAGCTTTCACACTAAACAGAGTACCATCTAAGTCAGTAGAGAAGACACCACATGAGATGTGGACGGGCAAAAAGCCAAGTTTGTCTTTTCTTAAGATTTGGGGTTGTGAAGCATTTGTCAAGCGACTTCAGTCAGACAAGCTCACGCCCAAGTCGGATAAGTGTATTTTCATGGGGTATCCGAGGAAAACCTTGGGGTACTACTTCCACAACCGGGAAGAGGGCAAAGTGTTTGTCGCTCAGAATGGTGTCTTCCTTGAGAAAGAGTTTCTCAGTCGGGAAGTCAGTGGGAGCACGGTGCAACTCGAAGAAATTCGAGAGGAACCGGCTAGGGGCGAGTCGGCGAGCGCCTTGGAGGCTGAGCCGGTCGTGGTACCTACACCGGTTACAGCACCTGAACCTCGGAGATCTGCCAGATTACAGAGTGCTCGAGATGTTTTACTGTTATTCGGAAGCGATGGTGGGATCTGATTCCGAGTCATGGCTTGGAGCCATGAGATCCGAGTTAAAGTCCATGGATGAAAACCAAGTTTGGAATTTGGTTGATCTTCCTGACGGTACAAGACCCGTCGAGTGCAAATGGGTCTTTAAAAAGAAAATTGATATGGATGGAAATATTTCCGTCTATAAAGCACGACTTGTCGCGAAGGGGTTCCGACAAGTTCAAGGAGTTGACTACGACGAGACCTTCTCGCCCATAGCGATGCTTAAATCAATTTGGATCATGTTAGCCATAGAAGCCTATTTCGACTATGAGATATGGCAGATGGATGTCAAGACGGCTTTCCTTAATGGAAATTTAACTGAGGACGTGTATATGATATAGCCCGAAGGTTTTGTCGATCCAGCTAATGCTGACAAGGTATGCAAACTTCAGAAATCCATTTATGGGTTGAAGCAAGCATCTCGGAGTTGGAACATTCGCTTTGATGAGGTAGTCAAATCGTTTGGCTTCATCAAGAGCGATCATGATTCTTGCTTATATAAGAAGTTTAGTGGGAGCAAAGTAATTTTTCTAATCTTATATGTGGATGACATATTGCTGATTGGAAATGATGTCATGATGTTGCAAGAAACCAAAGAGTCATTGGAAAGGAGTTTCTCAATGAAGGATTTGGGTGAGGCGACGTACATATTACGAATCAGGATCTATAGAGATAGATCAAGGCGGCTCATTGGATTGAGTCAGAGTACTTATCTGGACAAGGTTTTGAAGAAATTAAAAATGGAAGAGTCCAAGAAGGGATTCTTACCGATGTCTCATGGCATAAAACTTAGCAAGACTCAGTGTCCTTCGACAACTGATGAGCGAAGTCGGATGAGTGTGATCCCGTATGCTTCGGCAATTGGATCCATCATGTATGCCATGATTTGTACTAGGCCAGATGTTTCCTATGCTCTAAGTGTTACGAGCAGATACCAGGCTGACCCTGGCGAAGCTCACTGGGCAGCGGTTAAAAACATCCTTAAGTATTTGAGAAATACTAAGGATATGTTCCTAGTTTATGGAGGTGATGAGGAATTCAGTGTAAAGGGTTACACGGATGCGAGTTATCTCACCGAATCAGATGATTCTCGTTCGCAATCTGGATACGTGTTCGTAATGAACGAAGGGGCTGTGAGCTGGAAGAGTTCCAAGCAAGATACGGTGTCTGCATCTACAACAGAGGCTGAGTATATTGCTGCCTAAGAGGCGGCAAAGGAAGATGTTTGGATCAGGAACCTCCTGATTGATCTTGGTGTGGTTCAGGGCGCGTCCAATCCTTTGGACGTATATTGTGACAACAATGGTGCTATCGCACAGGCCAAGGAACCTAGACAACACCAGAAGAACAAACATATACTCATGCGGTACCACCTCATTCGCCAGTTTGTCGAACAAGGTGATATCAAGTTATGCAAAGTACACACGAATGCAAACATTGCAGATCCGTTGACAAAGGCGCTACCACAGCCTAAGCATGAGGCGCACACGAGAGGCATGGGCATTCGATGCCTAGGCATATGATGCCAGGATGATTGACTCGAGTGCAAGTGGGAGACTGTTGGGAATATGCCCTAGAGGCAATCATGTATGATGTAATTCCCACTGTATTCATAAAGTTATTAAGTTGTCCTTGTTTTGAACATCTGATATATGTCATTGAATATGTGATTCGATTGTGGAACTATATATTCATGTTGTTCATACTAAATTGTCCTTGGTCATTTAGGTTGTGCCGGACACACACCCTAGACTAATGTGAGTGTTGGCTGATGACACGGTTCCACTTGTCATGGGCATGGTGATGCCATTCCAACGTTCATGGACTTGGCTAAAGAGTTTAGCAAGTCGGACTGGCCCACACTGAGATGCAACGATCAAGTCGTCATTTGCATGTCTCAATCAATGTAATCCTTAGACCTGAGGTTGTCGCACAATCCGAGTTGTGGATCACCGACTTAGGTTCTGTCAAACGTTGTTCTGTGACAAGGCAACTATAAAGGCAGAGTTCGGGTCGAATGAGAAGCAAGCTGCGTGATGTGGATAATCAAGATGGGATTTTGCCCCTCCGAATGGAGAGATATTCTCTGGACCCTCTCGAGTGATATGATTCAGGAAGCATGGCCATGCGCGACTCAGTTAAGTGTTAACTGTGTCGGTTGACTAAGAGTTAGTCAGATGAATCACATGTCACAGATCGAGAAGAGAGTGGAGCTATTTAAGGGATGACGATGTCGCACCCGGACTTCTAGAGGATACTCGCCGTTCCGTTGAACAGTAGTAGCTTGGATTACGGGGCTTACCGGCACCCGCGTCCTCTTACGAGTAGGCCAACACACGTATGTGTGACAACCAACCCCTATCTGTTCAGCGTCGACGTAAACTATCCCATAGAAATCAGGACACTTCCATTGACGTACTTCAAACCATACACACATGGTACGTCAACGGCGTTGAACAACTGATATCACAACAGATCTCTACGACACAAAAGATTGAAATAAGTTGCAAATAGCTCTCATTAGAGCAGAGATAGCAAATACATTCATTCAGAGGACACATGTCCCAACAATACATCATTACATCACAACGGAAGCATCCAACATGTCTGAGTACAGACAAGATCCAAATAGGCCTAAGAGGCCGGAAACGAAAAGACGGAGCCCATCCACGAAGTCTCGGATCCTGCCCGGGTCCGCTATCTACTCGTCAGCAGCCTCGTCATACTCCACGTAGTAGCCACCATGGTGATCCTCGGAAACGTCGTCTGCGGAAACCACAGCCCCAAAGGGGTCAGTACATAGACGTACTGGCAAGCAGGACTCACAGTTCACCAAAGTGTAACCCGTCAACACCAAGCACAAATGCTTTGGGTTCAACGGAGGAAAGGGGATATGAAAAATGATGCAACTGGCTGCTCTAACCAACTACAGAGTTACTACCACTTCCGGCTATCAGAAAGGAGATAAGATCGTGTATTGTAACCAACTGAAAGATAACTTCAAACAAACCCATCCTGGATCTCGCCCCTTATCCGAAGAAGCAATCCGAGGATAACTCACACAGTTGGATTAAAGATGAAGCAGATTATTGTGTCAATAATCCTATTACTAGTCAAGTTGTTAATCATTGGGTGTGAGATTGTGGATTATTAGGTTTAAGTTGTCCTGAGTACTTGTTAGCCAGTACTTTCACCAAGTAATCCATAACCGCGGAAAACATGGCTTCTCGAGAAGATTATCCCTGCAGGGGTGCACCAATTTGGCCGTACACGTATGAATAACCCGCCAGATGGAAAGGCCCTTCCACCAAGCGGGGCACTCAACACAACTCAACTCTTCTTCGCATCAAGCCCAAAGCACCTTGGGCGCACGGCTAATCGAGCCCAGAAGAAAATGGACCCTCATAGCACTCTAAGAACGTGTCCCCCTATATGCCGACTACGAAAGTTCCACCCGGGTACCAAGGGCTCGCAAGATCATGCATGCAGCAAATGGAAAGCCCGAACTAAATGAGGCGATTTGGACGAGATGCGAATCGAGTCAAATTGAGGGAGGCGCCCATACTCGCTTCCCACATGCGGGTAGTGCGCTCATCATGGATTAGTAGACAAGACCCTTTTCCTATTAGGGTCGACACTAGCAGGCCTCAAAACCACAAAGGGCCTCCTGCCGGTGCCTTATCATCAAATTATTATTTAACAATAACATTAGCATGATTGATTGATTAAACATCGAGCCCCCAGAACATAATGGAATATAGTAACAGAAAGTAACGGGTAACAGACTCGAGCAAAACAACCTAAGCATGCTAGTAAGACACGGGCTCAAACAAAAGGTTATAGGTATGGAGGTGAGGCAATGTCAGGGTTAAGGGATTCATGTGATAGGTTCGTAACAGAAACAACTACTACTAAGGCTAGCAGAAATAGACAACGGAAAGTATCGGTAACCAAGGTTGAAAGGAACACAGTGGTTCATGTGAGTGATAACTTGCCTGCAAAACCCAGTAGCCTGGTACTGAGCTAGATCCTTAGAAGGGGTGTCGTAAGTATCGTCGGTCTCAACGTCGTCGTTTATCCGAGAAGAAGCAAACAAACAATGCAGAAAGATAAACAATCAATAACATGGCATAGTGCACAAACATGGGATGATGCATGATGGTTTAATTGGTGCATCAAAATAAACTAGTTGACAATATAACACAATTAAATGGACCCACATGCAATTTGGATTGCATATGGAAAGCCCATGAATTATGGTTGAATTAATTGTTTTACAACTAATCAATAGGTGAAAGTGGATTAGCATGATGCATGGATGAGGAAAACAGCAAAATAACAACAATAGAATCAAATAGAAATAAGGTTTACCAAGTTTGGAAATTCATTTATTAAGTTTTGGAATTTTGGTTACTTAAAGGTGTCACACAAGCATTTGTTGTTTTCATCATGTTAAATTGTTCCAAACAGATAACAAAGTTCATATTTGATAAGAACACCAAATTTTAGGTGGATTACATGTTTCACTTGTTGAAAAAGGATTTCAAATAAATTATTTAGGAATTAAACAAGTTTAAGCAAGAATTAAATGAATTTAATTCAAACATGAACTTATTTGAGTTTTTATTTGTGCAAAACATTGAGTGAAGTTCATATTTGAAAAGTTTATGCTTTGATGGTTTGAAAACATATTTTATATGTCCCAAAAGAATTTGTTTTGATCAAGTTATAAATTTAGCAATATTAAATGAATTAAACAAGGTTTAAATTATTTAACCAATTTTAATTATTCAAAACATGAAACAAATTTTATATTTGGAAAGGTGGTTTAATTTTGCATGGAAAACATATTTCATTTGTGGAAAATGGATTTAAAATGAGCAAGTTATTATTTTGGCAATTTTAAATGCAATAATTAAGAAACAGTTGTTTTCAGCAATTTAAATTATTCAAACCAGCAAACAAAATTTATATTTGGAAAGTACATGAAAAGTTGATTGGAAAACATATTTAGTTTGTGGAATTTGGAATTTTTATGCCCAAGTTATGAATTTTGCAAAATTAAGTGAATTTAACAAGAATTCAAATATTGCACCAATTTAAAATATTCAAAACAGTAAAGAAATTTTATATTTGGATAGAACATTTAATTTGGGACAGAAAACATATTTAAAAAGTTAAAATTGGAGTTAAAATGATTTTCTTATGCAATTTACAAGATTTGGTGTAAATCTGCCATTTTTAATCCATTAGGGACTTAGAAATATTTTTACAGGGGCTAGAAAGAAATAGAAGGGACCTATTGGTGATTTCCTGGAAGTTTGAGTATCAAAACAAATGGAAAAAAGATTTGGGTTTTATTGTGGGTGGGGGGATTCGAACACCCCACCTCCTGCTGTGCGTTTGGGGACAGAACCAGCTGGGCTGCTGCAGCTGTGTTGATAGTAAGGGCAACGGAGGGAGCTTAAGGTTCAGGAACTGGCTACTGAACAAATAGAGAAAATAAGGAGCAGAAAAGGGGTTGCGGGGACTTGATCCCGCGACCTGCGGCTTGCTGCGCGCGGACGCTACCAGTGGGGTGGGCTTTGAGTTTGTTGATGGAAGGGGCACGGGGGGGAGTTAAGGTGGTGGTGGTGCGAGTTTCTGACTGAAACTGCACGCACGTGTAACTGAACATGGGCAGCTTCAGATCGCTGTACCAGCTGTGCTCGCCGTGGGCTCGCCGGAGGGGGCGCCGTGGGGGTGCGGCCAAGGGAAATAGAGGAGAGGGGATCGAGGGGAAAGGGATCGCGGGCCTCACCTCGAGCGCTCGATGGAGGAGGGGTCGGTGCAGGGAGTCGGGCGGAGCAGGGGTAGCAGCAGGGCGCGGTGGCGACTTGGAGGGGATGGCGCCGGCGACTCGAGGCGCCTCGATCCAAGCCGATGGGGGGAGAAGGGAGCTCGCGGTGAGGGCTTTCCATTCCCGCCCTCACCGCGGACGGAGGGGGCCCCGACGGCGGCGATCGCCGGAGGGGAAGTGGAGCTTTTTCGGTGGGGTTCAGTAACAGAAGGAAGGAGACAGAGAGAAGAGGGATGGAGGTGGAAGAAGAGGTGGAGGCGGGGGAGAGGGAGAAGAGAGAGTAGGGGAAAACCCTAGGGCTAGGGTTAGGTCTTAAGGAGGAGGGGGAAAGAGCTCCACCGTTGCTGGTTCCTCCTCTGCAACGTGGATAGCTCTGATGGAGGTCGTACAAGGAGGAAGACGACAGGGGAAAAAGGGTATTGGGCCTCTAGGGGGAATTGGGCTGGGCCACGCTGGCTGCTCTCTCTCTGGTTCTTTTTATTAATTGTTTCGGTTTTATTATTTTTTTGCTGAATTGAATTAGAGAAGAAAAGAGGGGTTTTGGAAGTTAGGAAAATTTGGAGAAATTTTGGGTGAGTTTATTAAGTCAAAAACAATCACTTGCCAAGTTGGTTTTTCAAAAGTTCAAATCTAAATTGTTATTTGTGATTTAATTCAAATTTTGAAAGAATTTGCTTATGAGGTGATTATTATTGAGAACAACAATTTTAATAGGGTGAACCCTATTGATTTAAATAGAACAAATGATCAAAGTTGTTTTGGTGTTTTTCATAATTTGCAATTGGGTGTTGTTTGATGTTTTTGATTTGAATTTAAATGATTTTGAGATTAACTGATTATTGCAAACCAATGTTAAATGGAGTGATCAAATAATTTTGATTGGAAGCATATGATTAATAATTGTGTTGCAATTTTTATAAGATCCACATGGTTGCTGTTTTGGGCAATGTGATTTGAATTTGAATGTGAATTGATTCAAATGAGTTATTAAATAGAAATAACAAGTTAATGGTTATATTTAAATAGAAACAACTAGTTGTTTTAATTGAAACTTTCATTTGAAACAAATGATTGTTTTGATTTGAAATATTCATTTGGAAATTGTAACATCACAAGGATGAAACAAAAGGTTTGAATTTTGGTTTGAATTTCAAATAGAAAACAAAGGAAAACAAATGAAAACAGTTGGAAAACAAATGAAAGCAGAGGAAAACAAAAGGAAAACAAGCAAAACAATTGCAATCAACATGATGCCATGATGCAAAACATAAAATAACAGAGAGCAAACATTCTAAAGGCTATTTTTCATACTTGGGATGTTACAAAACGCCCCCCTTGAAGGAATCGCGCCCCGAGATTCCTACTGAGAAAAGAAAAGGTCCGGATACTTCTTGCGAAGATCCTCTTCAGCTGCGACACGTGAAACACATCGTGCACCTTGGTTAGCTTTTCTGGAAGTTTAAGATGACAGGCAATCCTGGCAACTCTTTTGGAAAGATGTCAGGAAATTTGGTAACCACCGGAACATTTGTGAGTAGAGGTAGAGGTTTTGTATCGACGGTGTATAGCTGGATAGAATTTGACTCATTTGTTGAATAGATTATCTGGTCAGAAGGGTGGAACAACGTTATTGATTAGACGCCGGTAGAAGAATTGAAATTGAAAACAACAACAAGATTTCAACGGACGAAAAGGATGTTGAGAAGAACAGGATATCAACATCGGGGGAAACGAGAACAAAACACTCCTAAGGTACTACGGAAAACCCATCCGGGCTTCTAAAGGATCAATATCTACTGCTTAAGGAATAGAGGATCTGCTTCCGGGGCTTACACGCCTCCGTTCTCAATCATGAGTAGGCAACATGATAAATCATGTCACAACCACCTCCATTCCTATGGTCTAGTAGATATAACCATCCTAGAGAAACCAGAATTCGTGAAATCCTAACTTGAAAGTTTAGATGAGAACAGAAAAACAACGTTGCCCTTCCTTACCAGAAAAGGGAGGGTGGGTGGGGAAAGAAGAAAAAGAACAGAATTCCTACTCTCACGTTTCATTTTTCCTATATAGCTACAAAATAGTTTCTATACTCAACTGTGACCAGTAAAAAGGGATCCTACAGGCAGACAGGCTCTGATACCATTTGTCGCACCCGGACTTCTAGAGGATACTCGCCGTTCCGTTGAACAGTAGTAGCTTGGATTACGGGGCTTACCGGCACCCGCGTCCTCTTACGAGTAGGCCAACACACGTATGTGTGACAACCAACCCCTATCTGTTCAGCGTCGACGTAAACTATCCCATAGAAATCAGGACACTTCCATTGACGTACTTCAAACCATACACACATGGTACGTCAACGGCGTTGAACAACTGATATCACAACAGATCTCTACGACACAAAAGATTGAAATAAGTTGCAAATAGCTCTCATTAGAGCAGAGATAGCAAATACATTCATTCAGAGGACACATGTCCCAACAATACATCATTACATCACAACGGAAGCATCCAACATGTCTGAGTACAGACAAGATCCAAATAGGCCTAAGAGGCCGGAAACGAAAAGACGGAGCCCATCCACGAAGTCTCGGATCCTGCCCGGGTCCGCTATCTACTCGTCAGCAGCCTCGTCATACTCCACGTAGTAGCCACCATGGTGATCCTCGGAAACGTCGTCTGCGGAAACCACAGCCCCAAAGGGGTCAGTACATAGACGTACTGGCAAGCAAGACTCACAGTTCACCAAAGTGTAACCCGTCAACACCAAGCACAGATGCTTTGGGTTCAACGGAGGAAAGGGGATATGAAAAATGCTGCAACTGGCTGCTCTAACCAACTACAGAGTTACTACCACTTCCGGCTATCAGAAAGGAGATAAGATCGTGTATTGTAACCAACTGAAAGATAACTTCAAACAAACCCATCCTGGATCTCGCCCCTTATCCGAAGAAGCAATCCGAGGATAACTCACACAGTTGGATTAAAGATGAAGCAGATTATTGTGTCAATAATCCTATTACTAGTCAAGTTGTTAATCATTGGGTGTGAGATTGTGGATTATTAGGTTTAAGTTGTCCTGAGTACTTGTTAGCCAGTACTTTCACCAAGTAATCCATAACCGCGGAAAACACGGCTTCTCGAGAAGATTATCCCTGCAGGGGTGCACCAATTTGGCCGTACACGTATGAATAACCCGCCAGATGGAAAGGCCCTTCCACCTAGCGGGGCACTCAACACAACTCAACTCTTCTTCGCATCAAGCCCAAAGCACCTTGGGCGCACGGCTAATCGAGCCCAGAAGAAAATGGACCCTCATAGCACTCTAAGAACGTGTCCCCCTATATGCCGACTACGAAAGTTCCACCCGGGTACCAAGGGCTCGCAAGATCATGCATGTAGGAAATGGAAAGCCCGAACTAAATGAGGCGATTTGGACGAGATGCGAATCGATTCAAATTGAGGGGGGCGCCCATACTCGCTTCCCACATGCGGGTAGTGCGCTCATCATGGATCAGTAGACAAGACCCTTTTCCTATTAGGGTCGACACTAGCAGGCCTCAAAACCACAAAGGGCCTCCTGCCGGTGCCTTATCATCAAATTATTATTTAACAATAACATTAGCATGATTGATTGATTAAACATCGAGCCCCCAGAACATAATGGAATATAGTAACAGAAAGTAACGGGTAACAGACTCGAGCAAAACAACCTAAGCATGCTAGTAAGACACGGGCTCAAACAAAAGGTTATAGGTATGGAGGTGAGGCAATGTCAGGGTTAAGGGATTCATGTGATAGGTTCGTAACAGAAACAACTACTACTAAGGCTAGCAGAAATAGACAACAGAAAGTATCGGTAACCAAGGTTGAAAGGAACACAGTGGTTCATGTGAGTGATAACTTGCCTGCAAAACCCAGTAGCCTGGTACTGAGCTAGATCCTTAGAAGGGGTGTCGTAAGTATCGTCGGTCTCAACGTCGTCGTTATATCCGAGAAAACAAACAAACAATGCAGAAGATAAACAATCAATAACATGGCATTAGTCACAAACATGGATGATGCATATGGTTTAATTGGTGCATCAAAATAAACTATTTGACAAGATAACACAATTAAATGGGACCCACATCAATTTGGATTGCATATGGAAAGCCCAGAATTATGGTTAATTAATTGTTTTACAACTAATCAATAGGTGAAAGTGAATTAGCATGATGCATGATGAGAAAACAGCAAAATAACACAATAGAATCAAATAGAAATAAGTTTACCAAGTTTGGAAATTCATTTATTAAGTTTTGGAATTTGGTTACTTAAAGGTGTCACACAAGCATTTGTTGTTTTCATCATGTTAAATTGTTCCAAACAGATAACAAAGTTCATATTTGATAAGAACACCAAATTTTAGGTGGATTACATTTTCACTTGTTGAAAAAGGATTTCAAATAAATTATTTAGGAATTAAACAAGTTTAAGCAAGATTAAATGAATTTAATTCAAACATGAACTTATTTGAGTTTTTATTTGTGCAAAACATTGAGTGAAGTTCATATTTGAAAAGGTTATGCTTTGATGGTTTGAAAACATATTTTATATGTCCCAAAAGAATTTGTTTTGATCAAGTTATAAATTTAGCAATATTAAATGAATTAAACAAGGTTTAAATTATTTAACCAATTTTAATTATTCAAAACATGAAACAAATTTTATATTTGGAAATGTGGTTTAATTTTGCATGGAAAACATATTTCATTTATGGAAAATGGATTTAAAATGAGCAAGTTATTATTTTGGCAATTTTAAATGCAATAATTAAGAAACAGTTGTTTTCAGCAATTTAAATTATTCAAAACAGCAAACAAAATTTATATTTGGAAAGTACATGAAAAGTTGATTGCAAACATATTTAGTTTGTGGAATTTGGAATTTTTATGCCCAAGTTATGAATTTTGCAAAATTAAGTGAATTTAACAAGAATTCAAATATTGCACCAATTTAAAATATTCAAAACAGTAAACAAATTTTATATTTGGATAGAACATTTAATTTGGGACAGAAAACATATTTAAAAAGTTAAAATTGGAGTTAAAATGATTTTCTTATGCAATTTACAAGATTTGGTGTAAATCTGCCATTTTTAATCCATTAGGGACTTAGAAATATTTTTACAGGGGCTAGAAAGAAATAGAAGGGACCTATTGGTGATTTCCTGGAAGTTTGAGTATCAAAACAAATGGAAAAAAGATTTGGGTTTTATTGTGGGTGGGGGGATTCGAACACCCCACCTCCTGCTGTGCGTTTGGGGACAGAACCAGCTGGGCTGCTGCAGCTGTGTTGACAGTAAGGGCAACGGAGGGAGCTTAAGGTTCAGGAACTGGCTACTGAACAAATAGAGAAAATAAGGAGCAGAAAAGGGGTTGCGGGGACTTGATCCCGCGACTTGCGGCTTGCTGCGCGCGGACGCTACCAGTGGGGTGGGCTTTGAGTTTGTTGATGGAAGGGGCACGGGGGGAGTTAAGGTGGTGGTGGCGCGAGTTTCTGACTGAAACTGCACGCACGTGTAACTGAACATGGGCAGCTTCAGATCGCTGTACCAGCTGTGCTCGCCGTGGGCTCGCCGGAGGGGGCGCCGTGGGGGTGCGGCCAAGGGAAATAGAGGAGAGGGGATCGAGGGGAAAGGGATCGCGGGCCTCACCTCGAGCGCTCGATGGAGGAGGGGTCGGTGCAGGGAGTCGGGCGGAGCAGGGGTAGCAGCAGGGCGCGGTGGCGACTTGGAGGGGATGGCGCCGGCGACTCGAGGCGCCTCGGTCCAAGCCGATGGGGGAAGAAGGGAGCCCGCGGTGAGGGCTTTCCATTCCCGCCCTCACCGCGGCCGGAGGGGGCCCCGACGGCGGCGATCGCCGGAGGGGAAGTGGAGCTTTTTCGGTGGGGTTCAGTAACAGAAGGAAGGAGACAGAGAGAAGAGGGATGGAGGTGGAAGAACAGGTGGAGGCGGGGGAGAGGGAGAAGAGAGAGTAGGGGAAAACCCTAGGGCTAGGGTTAGGTCTTAAGGAGGAGGGGGAAAGAGCTCCACCGTTGCTGGTTCCTCCTCTGCAACGTGGATAGCTCTGATGGAGGTCGTACAAGGAGGAAGACGACAGGGGAAAAAGGGTATTGGGCCTCTAGGGGGAATTGGGCTGGGCCACGCTGGCTGCTCTCTCTGGTTCTTTTTATTAATTGTTTCGGTTTTATTATTTTTTTGCTGAATTGAATTAGAGAAGAAAAGAGGGGTTTTGGAAGTTAGGAAAATTTGGAGAAATTTTGGGTGAGTTTATTAAGTAAAAAACAATCACTTGCCAAGTTGGTTTTTCAAAAGTTCAAATCTAAATTGTTATTTGTGATTTAATTCAAATTTTGAAAGAATTTGCTTATGAGGTGATTATTATTGAGAACAACAATTTTAATAGGGTGAACCCTATTGATTTAAATAGAACAAATGATCAAAGTTGTTTTGGTGTTTTTCATAATTTGCAATTGGGTGTTGTTTGATGTTTTTTATTTGAATTTAAATGATTTTGAGATTAACTGATTATTGCAAACCAATGTTAAATGGAGTGATCAAATAATTTTGATTGGAAGCATATGATTAATAATTGTGTTGCAATTTTTATAAGATCCACATGGTTGCTGTTTTGGGCAATGTGATTTGAATTTGAATGTGAATTGATTCAAATGAGTTATTAAATAGAAATAACAAGTTAATGGTTCTATTTAAATAGAAACAACTAGTTGTTTTAATTGAAACTTTCATTTGAAACAAATGATTGTTTTGATTTGAAATATTCATTTGGAAATTGTAACATCACAAGGATGAAACAAAAGGTTTGAATTTTGGTTTGAATTTCAAATAGAAAACAAAGGAAAACAAATGAAAACAGTTGGAAAACAAATGAAAACAGAGGAAAACAAGCAAAACAATTGCAATCAACATGATGCCATGATGCAAAACATAAAATAACAGAGAGCAAACATTCTAAAGGCTATTTTTCATACTTGGGATGTTACAGACGATAAATCGCCTATAGCTCGACAAGGTATATCGTGAGGCAAAAGGGACTAAGATGAATATCACATTGAAAGGTATGTCGTCATGACTCAATGGTACTTGGGAGTTGCCACGTTCTGTTAGGAGCCGTTACCGATTTATTGATTGGGTGTTGGACTCCAATCGTGTCCAAGTCGCCATGAGCCTGCAGGGTCGCACACTTAAGAGCGGGAGCAAGTATTGGTCGGGTTGGACCCGAACCGGAAATGGACTGGTTTTGTGAGTCGGACTCACAGAGGGAATGGGCCACAAGTGTTGTGAAGCCCATTACCATACGCTATATAAAGAGGGGCGCAGGTTGCCCAGCAAAAAGGTTAGTCCACTCTCCCATGCGTTGGGAACCCTAGACCCACTCAGTCCAGCCGTCGCACCAGACCTAGCAGTCTGCCGTCGGAGCTCCTCCTCGTACGCGTGGATACCGGCAGAGGTGATGTACGTTCAGCACTTCGACGTTCGCGGGATCGGATCGACTGGATTGGATCGTGGACTGCACTGCCCCGACGCGCTTCATCGATAATCCGCAACCGCGCGTCTAGTGGTAATGATCGTGGCCTTCTACCTCGGCTAGATCTTGGAAGTATCGCGTAGAAAAAGTTTTTGTTTATCTCTACGCGTCCCAACACTCGCCCTCTTTGCGTGGGCGGCGCTGCGTCAGGTTCTAGGGAGAACGTGGTGCCCAGCCAGGTTTCCCCAATTTCATTCCATCTTAGCCTCGCTTTCGGGTACTCCGCGTAGATAGCATGGGTGCTCTTTCTCGCGCAGTCTTGGGCGTTGTGGAATGTGCGAAACAAACTTGCTATTGAGGGTAAATGTATTAAACACCCTGCTGACATTATTTTTAAAACTCTGCTTTTTATTCAGCGTTGGACCCTTCTGCTGAAGCCTGAGGACAGAGAGGCTGCGCGCAATTTGGTGGCTGCTCTCAAGACGATCCACTCATCTTGTCTTCCCTCCGCCACCGCTGCAAGTTGATCGTCGCTGTGGTCCGTTGGGCCTTACCTGTGTGTGTGTTTTGGGCGAAGCTGTATGCCTCAGCTTGATGTCGTCTTTTTTTTTCTCGCTGTACGTTCGTGTGGCTAAGCTGTATGCCTCAGCTATTGTAACCCGTGTGTTGTTGGACCTGTTGGTTTTGTTAATTCAAAGCCGGGCATGAGCCTTTTATCTAAAAAAATGTACCACGAGTTAATCCACCTATGTCTCCATTTTCTTAGGTGGTTGTAAAATCCGAGTAGTGGTCACTATAAGACAAGTGGAGTCAAGAACATCATTGCTAACCATGTTAATGTAATATTCTTTGAAGCCTGTGTCAAAGCGGATTCCTTCTACACAAGATCACAAACCCTATTCAAGCAATTTACAACATCCATGTTAGTCAAGCAATTCTTAGAGTGGACCGAGGGAGCATACGGATCATGTGAGCTTGGAGCAACAACGGCCTACAAGATATTGATACCGTAAGCATGAATAATCCGCAAAAAGGTAAGAATTAATCTCTTAAGCAAAATGATAAACATGAATCATAGGCAACCGTATCCTAGATACAGATCTGATCAAGCCAATGGTAAAAATGAAACATAGTCAACCGTATGCAAGATACAGATCTGGATCAAGCCAATGATAAATATGAATTATACTCAATCTTATCCTAGAATGATAAACATGAATCATGTCATCCTAGCTAGCACATGGTACACAAACAATCCAATCAAGCCAATGGTAACCTACGAATCCATCGAAATGTTGGAAAAATCTAGTATATGCACACAGAGTAAGCTGAGAAGAACATGTTCAGAGGTTATTACAGCCACCTGACGTAAGAGAAAGTTGGGGACTGAGAAGGGCCTAGACTTGCCGCCGACGAACTACGCTGAAGAGCTCCTCTGTTCACAGTCGGTGTGCTCTCTTTGTTACTGCATGCTCTGTACCCCGGGCTAAACTAAATCTCTTTGTTACGATCCGTTTTAGTTGTCGCTGAAAATGAGTTGTACATGTCCAAGGGCTACTACAACCTGCGGCAACCTTTTAGAATCGGAGGGAGTACCAAAATTGCATCAAAATCTCCAAACTAATCGCACGTGCTCTCGTGTGTGTTCCTGAAAAAGAAAGGCTCACCACTGGCCTCGCTTCGAGCAGGAACATGTCATTGAACTTTTTTTGGTCTCCATTATATATCCATATAAAAGCTCAGTTGCAGATTGAGTAACTCTGTTGCATGAGGTTCAGTTGAGCTAGTGTTGGTTCTTCGGTCATCTGATGTCGCCTGTTTGCTCTGAAGCTCCCATTTGGAGGTCAGTGGCGTGGCTCTGAGGCACCCTTTTAGAGGCCGGCGGCGATGTGCCCGAGGAGTGCGGTGGCGGCGGCGAAGCACTGGGACAACAACAGTTGTGACTCTGCTCGACACGGGAGTGGACTCATTCAGTCTTAGATTGTTGTGCTGATGGCTGATTGTCTAGAGGATAGGGATGCAAAACAAGAATAGGAATGGGCTGCCAGAGAGATAGAGCAAAAAGATACAAAAAAAACTTTGAAATTGTAAAAAGATATTTTTTTAATTCAAATTTTAGGGTTGTTACAATGGAGGGTTGCACCTGATGTCGCTTGCATAAATTGTACTCTGCAGTCACACGGGCCGCTGTGAATAACCTAGGTATTTGCAACTGACAACCAAATGGGGCAAACTCCAAAAGAATTACTTGCTATAGTCGAGAAAACAAAACTCAAATGAGCTTCGTACTTGGCGTAGACATGTGTGCTAAGTTGCTATGACCAAACGCTCATAACCATCCATGATACATTTTTGTTCACACAAAAAAGAGACATATTTGTTCATTTTTGGGGCATGATCAGCCGTCGGCAAAATATTTAAGTCGTGATTGTTTTCACTTTCAAGTGCAAGGTCACATATCATAGAAAATTTCAATATACATAGCAGCACGGACAAATGGCTCCTGAGCTCTACCACAAGATATGGTTTGAACCTGGAGCCAAATCCCCAATCCCTAAGGGCCCCTTTGATTCAAAGGAGTGGTGTAGGATTTTTGTAGTATACAATCCTATAGGAAGTTTTCCTTTAAAGCTGGTTTTATTCATAGGATTGCATCCTATAGAAAATATTCGCATAGGAATCTTGTAGTGCAAATCCTATAGGACACTAACATGATGTCCAACCTCAAGTAAAATTTTCTTTAAACAATCAAAGAGAATCACTCTTCTCATAGGATTCAATTTGACATGCCATCCCAATCCTATAGAATTCTCATTCATATGTTTTTCCTATCCTATGAATCAAAGGAGGCCTGAATTTTAGGTTGAACTCAGGAAATTATTTCTAGAAGTCATATCGGCTGGATAAAACTCTCCGGTTCCATATTAACTTTTCCCAATTTTCTTTCAGAAGAAGCGCGAGGCTTAGTAAGAATTCCTGCGTAGAATCCAGGGAGAGCCTATTTTGATTTTTTTTTTATATATAAAAAAGAGAAGAACGACGGTATAGAATCCTTTTTAAAATCTCTAATGAACTCTGGTAATGGTTTCCTTTAGTAACCATAAAGTTCTAAGTCCCGTGGTTCCAATCCATATCCGAGTGTCATTTTTCTTCGATAAGACAAATTTCTGCCGATCCAGCTGAAATCGGGCCAAATTTGAACTACAGATGCCTCGTAGTTTACTTATCATTTTTAGGTAAACAAGTACTATTTCTTCATACATATACAAATTAATTTACGATATTCGACACCTATCTAGGAACGGTCATGTCCCCAGTTTTGACCGTATTTCGAAATCGGCATATGCCGAGACATCGTAGTAGAGTTCATAGACGGGGGTGCCATGAGCCTACTGGTAGAGACGTGGGGGGATGTGGTAGTATGACAACCAAGAACACCAAATTTACCCAGGTTCGGTACGTCGCAACTAGGCGGCGTTCCTACTCCTGCAGTCTCACTAAATCAGGGCTGAAGTCTGAAGTATACAAAGTATAATGTGAGTAGGGTTTCGCTAACTCGATTAGGATCAACTTCTCGGCGAGTTGGCTTCTAGCTAATTGTCTTCTGATCATTGTTCTTCTCCCCCGTTCGGATTTATATATATAGCCGGTTTAGGGCTTACAGAAAGGAAACCTAGAAGACTACGGTAAGTATCTAACTTGGAAAGTAGAAATTCGCCTTCTACTCCAAGCCGCACCACTTTGGGCCGTGGTCCGGGTTCTTCTAGAATCCGGCTTCTGCGCGTCAGCTTACTGGGACGCCTAATGGACTGTGATCCATTACCAAACATGCCACCCTGGTAATCCGGCTCTTTAGGACAATGCCGGATATACCCCTAATCGGTATATATCCGATAGTAGCCCCCCAAGAAGGATTGAGACTTCATTCTGCCACCTTTCGTCAATTCGCATTCTGTTCTGAGAAATGTTGGCGCTTTGTCTCGATTCTTCTTTTTTCCAAATCATTCATAACGCGAAACTCGGATTTTTGTCAGAATCCGGCTTTTTCTTCCACTAGCCTTCGTGGAGAAGGAACTTCATGACGTCAGCGTTGAAATCGTGCTGACATCACGGACGTTTGGGTTCAGTCAAAAAACCCTGAAACGTTTCTCTGATATATTCTCGCGGGAAACGAGGAGATAGCCATTATCACCCCGTCCCCTCGTTTCCCAGAATTTCCGGGCGTGACACGCGTCAAAGATCCAACGGCTAAAATAGCCATTGAAGTCCATCTCAACGCATTTCCGGCTATAAATAGCCGCCTCGGACCCTCTGGATTACCCTTTTGTTCCCTCTTCTCGCTCAAGCCCTCAGCGCCATTGCCACAGAACCCGAACTCGAGTTTGCGAGAGTGAGCAGAGAACGAGTGACAACACCTTCCCCGGAAAGAGCCATCGGAGGATCCGGATCCACGCCGCTCCGCCCGTAAATGACCAACGGAGGATCACCCCGCGCTACGGAGGAGAGCTCCGTTGACCTGGACATTGACAGCATAATCAACGGCATCGACCCGCAGCTGGACTCCCTCGGCCGCGCCACCGCGAGCGCGCCGGAGGTAAACGCCGGCAACTTGGCCCGTGGGGATCTTCCTCCCGCGGCCGAAAGCGCGCCTACTCCGCCCCTTGCCACCGAGCCCAAGGAAGAAAACATCGCTCGCGGCGGTGAGGATCTCGCCGCCTCGGGTGCTGCCGGAGCCGAAGAAGATGCGGAGGAAAACTCCGGGAACTGGAGCCACTGCAACGTGGTTCCGTCCCTTATTCCGGCAATGGAGAAGGAGGGGCTCGTGCGGAAGGGTAAATGGCGGTACGAGGAGGATGACTCTGAGCCATCGCCAAAAGCCGGAGAAAGGGTTCTCCTTACCTCTCACATCAATAGAGGTATGGGATTTCCACCTTCCGGCTTTTTCTTCAAGTCCTCAACCACTACAACATCCAACCACACAATCTTCCCCAATTCCATTCTTTATCTAGCCGGGTTCCAAGCCCTCTTCGAAGGGTATCTAGGGATAGAGCCTAGGTTAGATTTCTGGCAGTATTGCTTCGGGGTGAAGCGCAACCCCTCTAAGGGCGCTCTCCCCACCTGCGGCTGCGGGACCATCTCCTTCACCTTGCGTAGGTTTAGGGAAGATTGGTTTTCGAAGTTAAAACCCTCAGAATCCGTCAAATTTTGGACGGGTTCCTTCTTTTACCACGAAGATGTCCCGTTTCCTGGAAAGGAGACGGGCATTCCACCTTTCGTTAACTCTGCGGCCACTCCCCAAGATAATTAGGCAGTGGACGCAATTCAAACCTTGCTGGGTGATCTGATGAGAATCAGACGGCGCATCGCAAAACTCGTCTCCTCATCTCCTCCTCTCACTGGCACCGACACAGTTTTGTGTTGGTTTGGGAGACGCATCCAGCCATTGGCTTATCGCGGAACCCAGCTACTGTGTGACTATACGTGCCCGGAGGATGCAATGAGGGGAACGGACAAAGCGTTCTCCAAGAGGGATTTCAAGAAGCGGGTAAATCATCTGGTCGCTACTCGCGACCAATATGAAGAAAGCCGAGAAATGTATCGTGAGGGAAATCTAGCTCCAAAGGTAACATTTTTCTTCTTTGGGCAATTTCTCGAATTTTCTCTTTCTCGGATTTTTAACTTAGCCGGATTTTGTGCTTCTTTTACAGCTGGCCGATCTTTCTGGCGAGGACCTTGCCACTTATTCCGAGTTGGACGCAATGTGTGCCAACTTTGCAGTCGGACGGAAACGCAAGAAGCCTTCCACTGCTCAAGAGGTGATTGAACTTGACGGAGTTCCTGTCGTGACTTCCAGGTAAATCATCCGGGTTTCTCTTTTATATGCTTTTTATTGCAGGAACTTTCTTTTGTTTCTCGGAATTCTAACTTCTCAGATTTTTTCCTTTCTAGCCTGGCTCTGACAACTCTGAAGCTAAAAAGCCGGAAGAAACTTAAGTCTGTTTCCAGGAGAGGGGCACAGCCTTCTCCTACTGCTGCTCCCGACACCCCAGTTGCAGCTGAGGAGGAAAACTTGGCTGCCAGGGAAGAGGATCCCTTGCAGACCAGCTAGCCCATTGCACCGGAGACGTACGCGAGGGAAAGGGTGGTGGAGCCGGATGTTGGGGCCCTTCCAATATACCAAAGGATGAGCCAATCCCCAACTATGACCCGCAATTCAAGGTAAAACAAGAAGAGCACTTTGACGAACATGGATATATTCATCCATGGGCGACAAAGTACTTTTCCCGGCTCCTCTAATCCTTCCTTGGCCGCAAGGCGGACTTATTGTTAGGAATAACTTCGTGTTTTCGCCTCGGCAGATTATCGAAGATGGCCTTTGCCACGTTGGAATTCTCTTTGCCGAGTATGCAAAGGAATTCAACGAGAATCTGTCGGACCTCCAACGGATGAGCCAGGTAATATCTCTATCCCCCAAGAACAAATGTATACTTTTTTGACTTAATGCTTTTATCATGACCTTGCTTGTTTTTTGACTTAAGCGTTTTGTCTCTTTTCCATGTTTCAGCAAACTGCTGAAAACATCAACATGGAAGTTTTCGGCAAACTTACCATCAAGAATAAGGAGGTGAAAACTCTCCTTAGCATTCTTGAAGACAAGGACTCGGAGCTGACCTCCGTTCAGAAAAAACTGGATGGATCAGCAGGTAATTTTATCACTGCT
The DNA here is from genome assembly GCA_028641055.1 of Alopecurus myosuroides. Taxonomy (NCBI): domain Eukaryota; kingdom Viridiplantae; phylum Streptophyta; class Magnoliopsida; order Poales; family Poaceae; genus Alopecurus; species Alopecurus myosuroides. Next base: position 480,161,604 of record CM054058.1, read on the forward strand.
TTTATTTAGGATTTTTTCTAAGTAATTTTCCGAGTTTTTAACTCTTCATTTTACTTGCTTTTCAGCTTCCTTGGCGACAGCCAAACAGATTGCTGAAGATGCCAGCAATGCTGAGAACCTTCGCAAGAAAAACCTGGAACTTCACAAGATCACTGTGAAGCTCCAGAAAGACCTGGAGGCCAGCCAACTAGGTGTCGACATTGCCGAGTCCATGGCCTCTAGCCAGGCCGAGAAGGACAAGGCCACCATCAGGTACTTGGAGAATGCTCTGAACCAGCGCCTTGAGGAAGGCACAGAGATGGACAGAATTCTCGGTAAGTTTTTAAAACTTTTACCGGATTTTCCTTTTCCCTTCTTCTGTTTTTCCTAACTTTTTTTTTTGATTGAATCAGAAGGTAGCTCCTCACTTACCCGGATCGAAAGAATCCGGGCTTTCGAGAAGGTCTTCACCGCGCTTAAATCTGCGGGAATGCTACTTATCAATTAGTACATTTCCGACAAAGCAAGAGAATTCTCGAAAGTCAACAAGCTTCTGGAGGTGATCGAGGAGGTGGCGAACCGCAAGGAATACTGGCTCCGCTCCGTGGCTCGTGGTGGTGCGTGTATGGCCCTTGGGCTCATGCGTATGCATTATACCACCGCCAAGTCTTGGCGTGTGGCGTCAGGTATCCCTCAAGGATACACAGACTCTCAGAGAGCCAGAATCTTTGAAGCTGTCAAAGGCCATGCTACCAAGATAGCCAATATGGTGAACATCTCCACCTTCTACCCCGAGGAGGAAATTCCGACAACCCCTGAGGATTCCAGCAACGAGTATGAAGACTCGGATCCCGAAGAAGCTGCTTGAGTCCTGGGTAGAAGGCAGGAAAAATTAGAAGCATTACTATTCTTACAATGTAATATTCATTGTAATTCTATCTATCATTTGTATAAACAAGTACTCCGCTTTTACAGTTTAATTTATAAGTCTCTGCAAGTTTTCTGGGTTTTAACTCCCTTATCTTCTAAGTTCTCTGGTTTATATGTTTTAACTGTCCTTAGTGTTTGAAATGGCTCAATGGTACTTAATCTTCACGCCAAGTGACTGGGTTTAACCGATCAGTCGAAACTCGGAAACATGGAGTGCACCAAGGCATTTTTACTTACTAATTTCAGTCATCCAACATAAAAACAATCAGATAATACTTAGAGAAAAGTAAGGAATTTTGAAATTTGTATGAAACTGAGGCAGGCAGGCACAATCTGGGTTTCTTTAAGCCTCAGTAGGCCGAAAATCATTCAGTTTTTTTAAATCCGAGCACGCGGGCACAATTCGGGTAAACATTGAGTATTTTGAAAAATCATTGGGAAATAGATAAGACGGACGTATGCTTTGTACTATAATAAACATGTAAAACATAAATGCATTAATTCCGACAACTTTATTTCATGATCTCAAAGATGTTTACATAGAAATTGAACTAAGTGTAGAAGGGACGTAACTGCTGGATGCTCCAGGGTCTCTTTGTATCTCCCAGTTCGACATCTATCTTTCTCTTTCTTTTGAGATTCGGTCTTTTGGGATCATCTTCCGTATCCCGAATATCTATAAGATAGTAAGATCCATTTTTCATAGTCTTGCTAATGACGAATGGTCCCTCCCATACTGGAGCTAACTTGTGCTTCCTTTCTTGCACCAATCTTAGCACTAAGTCACCTTCTTTGAAAGAATGGTGTCTGATTTTCCGACTATGGTAGAGTTGTAATCCTTGCTGATAAATGACGGATCTTTGAAGCACAAGGTCTCGTTCTTCTTCTAAAAGATCGACGGCATCCTGTCGTGCGCTTTCGGCATCCGAGTTATCGTAAGCCTGCACTCTTGGGCTATCATGGAGCATGTCCATTGGAAGCATTGCTTCTGCGCCACAGACCAGGAAAAACGGGGTTTGCCCTGTTGATCTATTTGGCGTTGTTCGGATACTCCAAAGCACGGAAGGTAATTCCTCTACTCATGCTCCAGCTGTTCTATGAAGAGGAGATTCGAGTCTTGGGCATATTCCCTATAGGGATTGAGCTATTCATTCTTTAAACCTGCCCATTGGATTATGGGTGTGCCCCAGATGGAAGATCTAGGCGTCTTCCCGTTTGTCGGCAATATTTTGCCAACTCTCCAATTGAGAAATTTGTCCCGTTGTCCGTGATTATGCTGTGTGGAACGCCGTATCTCATGACTACGTCAATGATGAAATTTCTGTCAGTCACACCGTCAAGTTTTTTGATGGGTTTCGCCTCCACCCACTTGGTATACTTATCTACCAAACTAGTAGATGTTTGAGTCCACCTCTTGCAGTTTTGAATGATCCCATCTTATCTAGCCCCAAAACCGCAAATGGCCATGTAATGGGGATAGTTTTGAGTGATTGGGCTGGCATATTTGTCTGCTTGGCAAAATACTGACATCCGACACATGTATTTACTATGTGTTCGGCGTCTGTCTTGGCTGTTAGCCAGAAAAACCCTGCACGGAATGCTTTTTTGACTATGCTTTTTGATCGAGAATGATGTCCGCAATCTCCTGCGTGGATTTCTTGCAGGATTTCTTGGCCTTCTTCTGGCAAAATACATCGCTGAAAAATTCCGACAGTGATGCGTTTATACAGGCAACCATTAATTACCGTGTATCCTTTGCATCGACGTTGTATTTGTCTTTGCAAGACCTCGTCTGCTCCATTCAGGAACTTCTGATCAACTAAGAAGTTTAAATATGGAATTTTCCAATCCGGGTTAACGAGCAGGACTTCAATTGACTCGGAAACGAGAGGATAATCAACATCTCCACCTTTGATCGATGGTTCATGCAAATGTTGGACAAACACACCTGGTGGTACGGTTTTCACTCTTTCCGAGCCCATGCGGGCTAATGCATCCGCGTTCCAATTTTCTTCCCTTTTGATATGAAGTACTTCAAATCCCAGGAAGGAAATGGCGAACTCGTCCACCGTTCTCCGATATTCGGCCATGATGGGGCTTTTGGCGTCCCATGTTTGGTTTAGCTGATGTTCTACCAAGTCTGTGTCACCATAGCATAGTATGCGTTTGACGCCTATTTATTTTGCAATATGCAAGCCATGAAGCAAAGCTTCGTATTCTGCCATGTTATTACTGACGTTGAAGTGTATTTGTAATACATACTCCATAGTACCACCTTTTGGGGATTTTAGCACTACACCAGTTTCAACGCCTTCCTTCATCTTGGATCCGTCAAAATGCATGACCCAATATTCCGACTTCGGCATTGGTGTTTTTTCCATTGCTTCTGTCCAATCAGCGATGAAATCTGCCAACGCCTTGGATTTTATTGCCGTCCGGGGTTGGTACTAAATGTAGAACGCAACTAGCTCGATGCCCCATTTGGCTACTCGGCATGTTGCGTCCGCATTGTTAATAATATCCCCTAGTGGTGCTTTACATACCATTATTATGGAATGTCCTTGGAAATAATGGCCGAGTTTCCTTGATGCGAAAAACACGCCATAAGCCAGCTTTTGATAATATGGATACCTTTATTTTGACTCGGAAAATACGTCGCTGACGTAATACACTGGGTATTGATCTGGTATGCTTTTCTCTTCCTTCCATTTTCCACAACTATCACCGATGTAATAACCCTTTTTGTCGCTGTAAGATACAGTAACATGGGTTCTTCGTCTTTTGGCGATGCCAAAATCGGAGCTTTCATCAAGGTTTCTTTTAACTAGGTTAATGCTTTGTCGGCCTCTTTTGTCCACTCAAATTTGTCGGATTTCTTCAACAATTTGTATAATGGCAGAGCTTTGTCTCCTAGCCGGCTTGTAAACCTGCTGACTGCGGCTGCAGAACCCGTCAATCTTTGTACATCTTTTAAGCACGTAGGCTTTGAGATGTTCAAGATTGCCTTGATCTTTTCCGGGTTTACTTCTATTCCTCTGTGAGAAACGATAAAACCCAGAAGTTTTCCTGAGGGAACCCCGAGTACGCACTTTAATGGATTCAACTTCATTTTATAAGTGCGTAAATTTTCAAAAGTTTCTCGTAGATCTTCAAGGAGTGTATCCTTTTCCTTGGAAACGACGGCAATATCATCCACGTAAATGTGCACATTTCTGCCAATCTGACTATGCAAACAACGTTGCATGCAACGCTGATATGTTGCATCTGCGTTCTTCAAGCCAAAAGGCATGGTTATATAATAGTATGTTCCATACGGGGTTATGAAGGAAGTTTTGATTTGATCCTCCTCCTTCATACGTATTTGATGGTACCCAGAATAAGCATCCAAATAGCATAAAAACTCAGAGGCAGCAGTGGCATCTATTATTTGATCGATTCGCGGTAACGCGAACCTATCTTTTGGACACAGTTTGTTCAAGCCGGTGTAATCTATACACATCCTAAGAGTAATACTATCTTTCTTCGGGACTAATACTGGGTTCGCAGACCAATCAGTATGTATAACTTCCCGGATAAAATCTGCTGCTAAAAGTCGGATAATTTCCTTACCAATAGCCTTCCTTCTTCTTCCGTCAAATCAACGGAGACCTTGTTTGATAGGTTTTGATCCTGGAATCACTTTGAGTTGATGCTCATTAAGTTCCCTGGGTACACCCGGCATGTCAGCAGGACACCAGGCAAAATATCTCAGTTCTCACGGAGTAACTTGATGAGCGCGCTTTCCTATTTGTCGGTCATCCCGGTCCCCACTACGACGAATTTTGTCGGATCTTTGGGATCTAGGATAACCTGTCTTGCATTCTCAGAAGCTTTGAAACTATCTGCCGGCTTCCGGCTTTCTTTTCCAGCCGGCATTTCTATCCGGATACTTCTTTTGCCAACTCTTTCAATTCCTCCTTTGCTATCACTTATTCGGCGCCAAGGGCGTTTCCTTTTTCCAGCTCGTTTGCCAATTTGAAGTCTCCCGATATGGTGATTACTCCTCCTTTTGGCCCTGGCATCTTCAGCTTGTTATAAATATAACATGATTTTGCCATGAATTTGGCGAAAGCTGGACGTCCGAGTATTGCATGATATACACTTTCGAACGGCACCACCTCGAAAGAGATTTTTTCCTGTCGGAAATGCTCTTTTTCTCAAAAGGTTACATCTAGGGAAATTTCTCCTAGGGAATGCGCTTGTCTGTCAGGAACGATGCCGTGGAAACGTATGTTGTTGTGATTGAGCTGGGTCTCGGAGATTCGAGATGCTTTAGTGTATCTAGGTACATGATGTTGATACTGGATCCTCCATCCATGAGCACTCTTTTTAGCGTAGTGTTTTGAACAATAGGGCTTACAGTTAGAGCTTGTATGCCATGTTCTGGGATATTTTGGGATGATCAGACTGATCCCACGTAATTGGTGTATTCGAGTACTTCAAGAATTTGGGGGTTGGTGGAACAACTGCGTTTATTTCTCGAACTGTTCGCTTTGCCTGTTTTGCTAAGGGAGTTGCCAGGAAAGTTAGGTTGCATTCTCCATCAACTCTCGGGAATTTTGGTTTGCCTTTGCGTTGTTGTTCCTGGATTTTTTCATCGGTGTCCAATTCACTGTCTTCTTTTTCAGCTTCTGACTTTTGCTTGGAGAATTTCCTCTTGGAGTTCTTTCCTTTGTTCTCGGATCATGCAGTGCCTTTCATATGCTTATTGAGCCGGCATTGCACATTAGTATGGGTAGTGATGGAGGGATAATGACCCGGTAGGCCAACTCCAAGGTGTAACCCGGCCCAAGGGGCACGGCGCAGGATCCGGCTAAGGATAGCGAAACTTCTGGAAGGCCCAAAGTTTGTAGGCCTCGTAACCCGGATTGTGGGTTGCGGTAAGGAAAGCTAGGGTTTGTAAGCAGTGTCCGGGTAGGATTCCGGGTGCGCCTTGGAGGGCAAGTCAGGAGGGTACGGTGCTTTATAAACCGACCCCTACGTCTAATTTAGAGAGATCCAAGAACCCTAGCAATATCGCTTGATATCGAGCATCCAGTGTAACCCGAGAGTTGAGTTATTATTTTGGGATCGGAGACTCGGCGACTTGATTGCCGGCTACCAGATCGAATTCCATCATGTTTTCCTCTGAGCTAAACCCTCTCCCAAACGCCTGTGTCGTCTTGCCCCAAGATCAGTTACCCCCGGTAACGTCTGCCGTGATAATCCCACGACAGTTGGCGCCCATCGTGGGGCCTGCGTCCAAAGGTGTTTACATCACGGGAGAAGCTCGGAAGAACATGGAGAATCTCGTCGTCGGCGAGATCTGCATCGACCACAAAGGAGACAAGATGGTGGACGATTTCGGCTGCGGGCCAGAGTCTGATCGCCTCGAATCCGGATCCGTCGTGACAATCGGCCGGATCAGTGTCTTCATCGGTATGGTATGTACTTCCGGTTCGATCCCTGACAATTTTGGATCTGATTCTGTGCCAGGGGAGGCCGCTTGTATCCAATCAGATGAAGAAGAGTCAGTTGGAACGACGTATCCGACGGAAGAACCCATCGCGAAGTGGGAACAGCCGGAGGAGCCGGCATGGACCCCGCGCGACCGGGTCGAAAGAGAGGATGATACCGAGTCCATCCAAGATCTGCTGGAAAACCGGTATGAGGAGAATAACAGCGAAGAAGAACAGCATGAATTCGCGCCAAGCATCATACGCCGAGTTGCGGTTTACACGGCTCCCGCGACCAATCTCAACCAAGAGAGCGTAACCGTGGCCGCGGCCGGATCAGCACAAGCGTTAATCCGGCAACAGGGGCCAGCTAACGGAAACCCGGTTTTGGCCCAGGTTGACGGAGAGTCGGCATCGGTTACCAGTCATGCGCCAGAAAACGAGCTACACGTGAACACGTTCGGATTCCTAGCAAACCGGACACCAGGAGCGGGTCCTTCCAATCCACAACACCCGGCCTTGTTCGACAACAATCTGATCCTAGATCCGACGGTTCTTGCCACAGTTATCACTCCAGAGAACACGGCGGAACGTGTTAGGGATTTGGACGTAGCCCGTCGTGCATTGGAGCAGCAGAGGAGGCAAGTAGAAGCAGAAAGGCAGGGGATGGCTACACGGCAACGTGAGCTGGATGCACTGGAAACCCGGCTCCGAGAGGAAACGACTAGAATACATCAAAGGCACCAAACTAGATTACCAGCATTGGGAGGAGTCATAAACCCGGCCGCACTATTTATCACGCCTCAGGATCAGCCGATTCCAGCGGCAAATCCGGGAACTGCCCCTCAGCCGACAACCAGAGGAGTACAACCGGCAGATACGCAGGCCGGATTACCTGCACCACAGACTGGAGTCACTGCCGGCAACACTGTACCACCACCACCATCGCGTTTTCGCACACCAACGGGTCATTACAACAATCCCATGGACAACGTGTACGCGGCAACGCTTGCACTAAATCAAATCCTCGTGAGAGAGTCACCCCACGCAGAGGAGACCCGGCGGGCGATAGATATGCTGCGCACCGCGGCGGCGCAACAGGTTAATTATCCGGATCACAGAAGTGGAATGCATGGGACGCCATATGTCAGCCAACAACAAGGTAACGCTGGAAACATCCAAACAAGTTCGGCACGGCGGAGGGAAGAGCAGCAGCAAATGCCGCCTCCTCCACACATTCAGGCAGTACCAGCAGCATCAGCAGCACAGGCCATCGTGGATAGTTCCAGAGCCAGGAGAGCCGTGGCCGGGTCTGCGGCACATGGGCCACCAGCGGTACCGCATCCAGCTGTGCCCCCTGCAGGATCACACGTTTCCCGAGTAAGACCAGCTTCAACCATTCTTGCAGGGCCTAAGTGTCTTTCGGATAGCATCAGAGCTGAACCTTACCCGGAAAAGTTCAAAGAACCGGGTAAAGTGGTGAATTATGAGCCAACTATGGATCCGGAAACATGGTTGAGCAGCTATGAGATGGCCATGTCGATTCGCAATGCATCCGAGAATCTTCAAGCCAAATTCATGTATCTAATGATGTCAGAGGGAGCAGCGAAGTTATGGTTCGCCAATCTGCCGGAAGGGTCGATCAAGTCCTGGGAGGAACTGAAGACCGCGTTTGTCAAGCACTTTCATGGGACGTGCAGAAAATTGTTCACTATTGATGATCTAGAGCGATGCGTTCAGAACAAGGGAGAGTCGGCGCGCAGTTGGGTTCGCCGGGTTATGGAGATACTTCACTCGTCCACAGATATTCAGCCCAAGGATGCACTACAAGCTATGGCAAAAACATGCAAGTATATACCTTTAGTGCAAAAGTTAACTCGCATGAAATCCACTCGGAATGCGTCGGAGGTTACAATGGGAGAATTGATGGATGCGTGCAACAAACACGCTGCAACAGATACTACAGAGGAGGAAGTTGATGACAAGAAGGCAAAAGCAAACACAAGTAATAGCGGAAGAACCGGCAATGGATCAGCACCGGGTAACAACGGAAATAGCCAGAACAAGCGCCCGTTTGAAGGAGGCTCCGAGTTTGTCGCCAACACAGAGGCCGGGTCTTCGAGACCCAGATCTGAAGGGAATTTTAACACTGGAAATCACAATGGAGGACACTATCAAGGGCCTCCAAGGCCAGGTAACAGCTGGGACATGTTTAGAATGGCATGCCCAAAGCACAGCAGGAACGGCAAGCCGGCTAATCACTCCTTGGAGCAATGCGCCGACTTACAGAGGTGGAAGAACGAGGAAGTGAACAGAGCCATGCGAGGTGCGGGTCGGGGAGGAGGACCGGGTCAGGGTGGAAACCCGGGCAACGGCCCACCCCCAGCCGGTAACCCGGCAGCCGGAAATCAGGGCAACAATCAAGGGGGAGCTGGAGGTTTCCAGGCCAACCCCAAACAGTTGGGTCAATATCACGTGCATACTACAGGAGGCTCCAACAAGGATAAAAAGATACTGAAGCAAGCGGTCAACTCAATCTCTTCGGCTATCCCGAGATATTTGAGGTGGTCAGAACAAGATATAACATGGAGCATAAGAGATCACCCGGAAAGAGTAGAACACCCGGGAGTCTTAGCATTGGTAGTTGCACCACAGGTCAATGGGTATGAGCTGAAGAAGGTCCTGATGGATGGAGGAAGCAGCATCAATATCCTGTACTGGGAAACCTTTCTACGCATGGGTCTCAAGGAATCTCAGCTCCAAAAAAGTACGACAGTTTTCCATGGCATAGTACCGGGTCACTCAGCATGCCCCGAGGGAAAAATCGCATTGGAAGTAGCTTTTGGGGAATCAAAGGACAATTATCGAGTTGAGTGGCTTACTTTCGAGGTGGTTAAGTTGCGCAGTCCGTATCGCGCGCTGTTTGGAAGGCCGGCTTATGCTAAATTCATGGCGAGGCCATGTTATGTGTATCTACAATTAAAAATTCCGGGTCCTAAGCAGACCATTACCATACATGGAAATCGAGATATAGCAGCTGAATGCGATGAAGGAGACGCGGCAATGGCCGAGCAAGCCTGTAGAAAAGAGGAACTTAAACATTACCGGTCTCAAGCAGACCCGGCGGACAGGACCACCTCAAAAAGGCCGAGCACTGAAGGAGAAAAAGCAAAACCCAGGTCCGAGCAAGATGCTTAGATGGTGGCTTTCATCAAGAACGATTCCTCTAAACAATCTGGCATAGGAGAAGAAATCACACCGCCGTTCACAGCTAGCCGCGTTATGGGAACACCTTACCCGGATTTGCTAGCGAACCCGGTACTCATCATGAAAAAGTCCAACGATGGAGAATGTGCGTCGGTCGCGCTAGCCCGGGACCGATTCCCAAGAAGAATTAAACAGTGTAACAGGCAGCAGGTTTCAGACGCGCTCTTTTCCTACCCAGGGTACCTAAGGGGACTGGAAGGTTTTTAATGAGGCGGCCTGCTGACCCAAACTTTTTCGTATCAGTAAAAGAGACGGTTATCAAGTCTTATTATTATCTTTGCTTCGATTACAAGTAAGTAGTATTCTCTGCTATCAGTACATCAGTATCATCAAGAATGTTGCATATATATATAGGTCTTGGGGGCTGGTTGCTCGTACAGCACAGCCACAAACCCAAAGACCCGGCCATGATGCCTATGAGTTATAAGGGCCGATTACTCGCAAGACGAGTACGGCTGCAATTTTATCACCGGACAAAGGAGCCAAGTTTTCTTGACTAGTCTTACTTAAGCTTGATGTGACTCGCACTAAAGTGGCATGATCTGTTCGCTTACGATTACGGTCAGCCGTGCAGCCCAATGGGACTTGCTTGACCCTGTTTTTCGTATAGATGTAACAACATGGTATCCACGCGAAAGCCGGCTTACAGTACAAGATAGTCAAAAGGGTCATCTAAACCACAAGTTTATGCAGAGTACAAGGCTAATAGCCGGAAACTCAACGACTATCAAGCATAACTTCAGTACCTACACGGTATGGCTATAGGTTTTCGGCTCGGTAAAAAACAATTTGTTCTCTGAGAAAGGCCACACCCCCCTGACTCGGACTTTGGGCCATGGGGACTGGGGACTTCGAAACAGAAACAAACTACTTGGCTATCGAAGCTCGAAAGACCCTAGCATCCGAGTCTTGGGGACTTAAAGAAAAGTCCACTTATCAAAACCCGTGATACTCGGAAACCCGAGTCTCACAAAGGGACCAAAAAGAGAGTCGGGTATCGAGAATAAGTTCAAAGATAGACAAGTATCACGATTATCAAAAGGCCAGGAAAGGCGCAAAGTATATCACGGACTAAAAGTACGTTACAAATTACGATACCAATATCAGGGGTGCACAGGCGCACCATCAAAGTATACTAGTTTTGAATACAAAGTATCAGGTGATCGAGGTACTATGATGGCATTGACCTATTCGGCCCCCTGAGTAGGGCCCTCCGGGTCTTGGTCCTGGGTTTGCTCCTTAGCTTTCCCGGCGGCATCACCCGGACTCCCTGCATCAGGACGGACAGGCGGAGGGACAGCTGGTGTAGAGGTAGTTGGCCTTGATCCTAACTCGGCCTCTCTCTTAGCGGTTTCTTCCTTCTTCCTGGCCAAATCAGCCGCCCATTTCTCCAAAATATCAAAGGGAGGGGGTGCGTCCTCCAGTATGGTTTTGCCTTCAGCATCGTATGAACTCATAATCGTGCCCAGATCCATCTTATCGGCCAAAGCGGTTGCCGAGTGGCGTACCGCGGATTGTATGGACTTGAAGTCCTTGGGTACAAACCTGGAGCCATCAGATTTAAATTCGGGAAATCCGGATATTACCTTTGCCGGGTCAAGCTTAGGAAAATAAGCCTTAGCCAGTGTAAAGGCCCAGGTCATACCAATCCGGCAGGCCGACCGTTTCCATATCTCGATCCATCCAGGCAGTGTGGAGCAGGCTTGAATAAGGTTTTCCTCACCCGGGTATACCTCGGTAGGCCACTTCACGGCGTCCAATATAAGCTTTGTACCGGCAAAAAAGGTCCGGAGCACAGTCTTCAATGTTTTAGCCTTGGCAACAGCATCTTCTTCTGGGGCTGCAAGGTTGGCACCTGCAGTTGAAGCAAAGGAAAACATATCAGTAATCCCGAGTATCATACGATAAAGTAAAGGCACGAGGTCAGTCGGAAGCAAAAACTCACTAAGCAAGATGCGATAAGTATCCGCAATCTGGTCTGATAAATTCTTCAGTGAGGTTTGGGCAGTATTGCACTTCTTCTTGTATTTGGAAACGTCTTTCTTCAAAGTTTCAACGTCAGCTTCAAGGGCCTCTCTTCGTTTTACCTCGGCAAGCAGGAGTCGTTCGGTCTTGAGTAAAATCTCATCGGACCGGGTCACCTCCGCCTGTAAGGAGCAGAGAGCGAAAGTGTCAGTCGGGCATTATAGCAAGCCGAATGTTGCACAAAGTACCAGGCACAACTTTAACAAGTTATGCTCGGAACTTGGGTACTAGGCGTATACTAAGAGATATCAAGTATTATTACCTGATGCGCTGCGGCCATGCGCTCTAGGACATTTCTCTCTGAGGCCTTCATGGTAAGGAGAGCGCTCATCAGCTGATCAAAATTATCGTTACCCGAGTTAGAAGGCCCGGGGGCGTGGAAACTCGGAGAAGAAGTTTTCTTCGTAGCAGGAGACGGCACCCGGGTCATCCGAATGTCGGAGCCTGGTCCTCCTCCTCCCATGCCCAAAGTCGCAGCTTTGTCCTTCTCGCTTGCGTGCGAGGCTATCGGATACCCGGCTTCTTGCCTGGCCGGGACTGTTGGTGACGCTTGTTCGTCGCCAGGTGTGACGAACACATCATCAGTCGGTTTCTCTTTTACCGGGTCATCGGTCTCCATGTCTTCCTGGTCGCTGACAGTGACCGTGGCCCTAAAGAAGGTATGAGTGAGCAGTTAGCGTATAATTAAGAAAGGGCGATGAAAGTGTGACATAATATCAGGGAAAGAACTTTACCCAGGGTTCACCGCAAAGTCTGCAGGGAATTCGCTGCTGGACCCGGATGAAACTGAAGAATACCAAACAAGACATAAGATTACCCTGTGAGGGAATGGTTTGGAAAGGTTTTTATGTTTAAAGAGGGGTATGGTGAATACCCGCGTGCTGAGCTAGAAATGACGGAATACCCGGGCTAAGAGCATCATTACCCGGGTAATTCCGAGTCGCCCTGCGCTTGGCCATAGGCGACTCCTTCAGATATGGCCAAAGGGATAACGTCAGGGTTAACTCATGCGTGTTATCACAGGAATGCAAATTGAACGGAAGGAGATGATATAGAACCTTGAAAACGACCCCTTGGGGTTTTCTTTTAGATCCGGCCTTGATTGTCGGCTCTGCTTCATCCTCGCTGGCGGACTCCACCTTGCCGTCAGCTTCTTCTTCCTCGTCCTTGTCTTCTTGTTCTGGAAGTTGTCAAGGTTACGGTCGGGAAATGAAAAGTAGGACACGACGAGCTCAAAGGAATTAAGTGAGATTTGGAATGTACCTTCATCCGAGTTAACGGCATCCTCTTTCTCCTCCGGGTTTCCGGAGTTAGGAGGAGTGTCAATCTTCCAGAAATCATCATCGGCCTGAAATGAAGGCATAAGAACAAGGGTTATTAGCTGTATCAAGTGGAAGGGATGAAGTTGAAAATGTGAAAACCAGGTCCTTACCGCGGGGGCCGGGTTCTCGCAGGTTAAAGGCTCTAATCCGGCTATATTCCGGATTACCTCAAGCTTTTCTGTCAAAAAGCCTTTGATAGTTTTATTGGTATCACCGGGTGCGAAACTGTTGGTGGAGTACCGGATCGGGTCCGTGGTTTGCCCCGAGTATTCGCACATTAATTTTGTGCGGATGGAGTTGGGCTGCATACGTAAATCGACCCAAGTTTTCACCAGGTTAAGCCCGATGAGGCCTTGGGCCGAAAGAATGGAGATTTTAGCCAATAAAGGCAGGATTGCTTCCCTGTCCGAGTCAGGGGCAAAGGCACTAAACGTCTCGGAGATATCAAGCAGGCCTTCCGAATAACCCGGCAACTTCTTCTCGCCGGGTGGGGAGGTGTCCCGACAGTAAAAATACGAAAGTTGCCAGTGCTTGACGTGGGAGTTGAGGGTGAGAGGAGGCATTAGAGAATTCTTGCGGCGTTGGATAGAAACCCCGCCGCAAGCAAGAAGTGCACCGTCACCGCTTTCGCGGCACGGTTTGCACTGGAAGAGTTCAACGAAAAGAGCCAAACTTGGCGGAACGCACAAGTATGACTCGGAGAGGACGATGAAGTGAGAGATATTTAACATAGAGTTAGGCCCTATGTCAAATATGCGAAGGCCATAGTGGCTCAAACATCGCGGAAGAAAGGGTGACCCGGAGGACGGAAGCCCCGGGCCACGTGTTCCACAAAGCATATTACCTCATTTTCCACTGGAGTAGGCCGAGTCTCGTTACCCGGCACCCTCCAGTGAATGTTTTCTTGAGGGGTAAGGACCCCTAACTCGACCAATTCTTCCAACTTGGCCTTGGTAACCGAAGATCGCGCCCAGTTGGCGGATATGGAGTTTGTAGTCTTGACCTTGGTCAGCTGCTTCCCCTGCTTCTTGGGCGCCATGGGGTTAACCTGTAAAGCATCAGGTAGAAGAACATGACGAATGAGACTCCGAAGCTGTCAGTAGGTCGAGTACTGATAAGCGGTATCAAGACAACATGGAAGCTGAATATTATCCGGGTATCATTTTGCGGAACGAGGTACAAACTATCCGGGTATCATGCATTGTTATGAAAGCTATGGAGGTTCATGTATTGATAAGCATCTGGGGATGATGGATGGTTGCCCGTATGTCTATCACGAGCAAAAGAACCGGAAAAGGAGGATTTTTCCGGCTGATAGAAACAAGGGCGGAAATTTTGGACGGCCCGAGCCCGGATTGGAAATTCCATTTCTAGATTCGTGGCGAAATTAACGATTATAGGTAGTAGGAGAGTGAACTGAAGTCTATATCTTATCTATTGGGCGAGCTAGAACGAATACTAGCAACCTAATTCGGCGTGGCCGAGAAATCATTGGCGGGTCGATTTAGATCTAATCTGAGGTGAAATCAAGAAATTGCAAGGGCAAATTAATGGATGCAAGAGATTTACTGGAGGAGATTGAAGTGATGCTTTGCGGAGGCAAATGGCGCAAGCCTGGTGTCCCTTCGCGATTCCTGGCGGGCAGGTCGGAGGCCTCGCGGCGGATCTTGGCGGTGGGGCGGAGCGCGCTGTGGCGGAGCACAGCCGGCGACAGATGGGCTCCGGTGATGCGCGTGAGGTTTCCGTAATGGCGTTCTGCGGGCTTGCGCACGGAGGAAGGAAGGAAGAGAAATGGAGGAAAGTGAGCCGTTGGGGTTAGGGTTATCCCTAAGGGCCTATTTATAATGGCTCGGGTGGAAAAACTCGGTCCAACGGGCGGGACACGGAAATTACGGGGTAACGGCTACCTGTTCGAAGTTTGCGAGATATGCTTCAAATACTGAGCAAGAGATCCTCTCCGGGGTATCAGGATCAATTATCGAGCAAAGTATGGAGTTTTGGCATTTTATCAAAGCTTAAACCGGGAAAGTTAAGCAAAGTATCTGGAGAGAAAGTTGGGTTACTATATGGCTGCCATGGAGTTAAGCCTAGCTATATAACAAAGCACTTTAACCCGGCCTCCCTACACTTGTGTGTTTGATATTTTTGCAGGGAATAGCCAGCGCTTCAGGGAAGAATCCATGAAGCCCAAGCTATTCTGGGGACTACTGATGGAGGGATAATAACCCGGTAGGCCAACTCCATGGTGTAACCCGGCCCAAGGGGCACGGCGCAGGATCCGGCTAAGGATAGCGAAACTTATGGAAGGCCCAAAGTTTGTAGGCCTCGTAACCCGGATTGTGGGTTGCGGTAAGGAAAGCTAGGGTTTGTAAGTAGTGTCCGGGTAGGATTCCGGGTGCGCCTTGGAGGGCAAGTCAGGAGGGTACGGTGCTTTATAAACCGACCCCTACGTCTAGTTTAGAGAGATCCAAGAACCCTAGCAATATCGCTTGATATCGAGCATCCAGTGTAACCCGAGAGTTGAGTTATTATTTCGGGATCGGAGACTCGGCGACTTGATTGCCGGCTACCAGATCGAATTCCATCATGTTTTCCTCTGAGCTAAACCCTCTCCCAAACGCCCGTGTCATCTTGCCCCAAGATCAGTTACCCCCGGTAACGTCTGCCGTGATAATCCCACGACAGGTAGGTTTCCCATATTGCGAACAGTGGACATAGTTTTCCGACTTAATCTTTGCCCACTCTTCCTTTGAGTAGGAGATAGATTCTATGCTTTTTCCGTTCCATTTGCTCCTATTATCCTTTCCAAAGGCTAAATTAACTTCTTTGGGCTTTGGCTGTTCTTCTGGAGTAGCTTTTTTCTTAGAACGAGGTGTCTTTTTGGCCTGGGCCAAAGCATCAATATTTCCACCTCTCGCTCTAATGGCTTCTTCAGCCGCTGCATTCTCATTGGCTGTAGTAAGCACATATCCGAGATATTTATGCTCCTTTGAACCGACCATGAACGGTACGAGGCCGGGTTTTAAGCCATTGATGAAAGCATGCATTCCTTGTACATCACTTACTCCAGAGGAACTGTTTTCATTGTTGTCCATCTTGAGATAAGTCGACATACGGCTCATCTTCAAACTGGATGCAGCGGTTTAGCTGGTTGATGCTCTTGGGGCGTTTGTATGTTCCCCGAAAATGCTCAGTGAATACTCTAGCCATATCATCCCAACTATCTGCGTTTCTTGATGGAAGCCCGTTGATCCAATCTCTGGCTCCATCCAACAACATTAGGGGGAGGAATTTTACCGCCTCTAGATCTGTCCCCTTGTTAATCTGGACGGCTGTATAGTAGTCTGACAGCCAGGTATCTGGGTTTGTGCTGCCGGTATATTTTTGGTATGTTGGACCAACTTTGGGAAAGCCAGAATGCAGAGTTATTCTCCGGATCCTGTTAGTTAAACACTTAGGTCAGCGTGAACGAAATAACTGCCGGCTGAATGGACGGAAGGGGATCTGCTCCTTTCTTTACCATTGTTGCGCGAGTGCGCTTTTCCAGGATTATCCCTATTTCGTCCGTTGTCATGTCCTTTGGCATAAGGTGGAGTTCTACTCCTTGGCCTTTCTTTGTTCCTAGGAGGAGTACGGGATCTCTCACGTCTATGAGGGGTGTCGTATCTTCCGGTTTTTTCAGCTAGGCGTCTTGGAGGCGGCATTGCTTTTCCGTCTTTCCGGTTTTGTTCCTCCCGGTCTTGGGGATTAATTCCACCTTTCGGCAGATGGGATCCTGTCCTGGACGCTGCATCCTTATGATCTGGAATTTTGTTGTCCTTTCTCCGATCTCTTTTCTTCTCTTTGGAATTGCCTGAATCTCCAGGTTCGCCAGGTCCAGGTGCTCCAGCAGCGCATGTGGAAGTTTTGCATAGGGCCGAGTCGTAATGCAACTTCCCTGATCTTGCCTGCCCTCGTTGTTGCTGTTGCAATGCTTTTCCTAAGAAAGCATACACCCCTTGAAGCTTTTCGTCATTGGAGTACAAATCATCATTGAGGATGGCGAATGCGGCTTCCGCATTTTATGCTGCGGTTTTGTATACACGTTTGCCCTTGGCATCAATGTCATTTACTTACTTTTGCAAGGAAGGGTTTTGGAACCGTTATTTTGGCGGCAATACTTCCGGTCTTGCGATTCCGGGTAACCGTGTGGTTTTATGCCAGATCTATTCCTTCTTTCATAATCCTCTATTTTATCCTGTTGCAACTTAATGTCAGCCTGGGTTTTAGGAGGTTTTCCCGAGTTATGAATAGATGTTGCTGCTGCCGCTGGAGAGCTTGTCTCCTGGCTTCTAGTACTTCAGGGGGTTCGTCACGTCCCACTAGAGTTTGAATTAAATCAAGTTCGTCTTGTTCTAACATTAGTGGAACATGGATTTCCTTCGTTTTCTTCTCCGCAAGCTTGACTCCGCTTCCTCCTTCTACTTCCAGGTTTTGATTACCAGTGTCTGCCAATTTTTTCTTCCGGAGTTTATACTGGAGTTTCTTGGCAGTCTTGTTTTTCTTCTTGGAAGAGGTTTTTTTTTACCAGGTTCATCTTTTGTCAATTCCTTGACATCAAGGTAAATTGGACTGGTTTCACCATCCTCTCTTTCCTCATCTGGCGGAGGTGTTTTGGGGTCTTCCTGGCTTTCGGCATCCGTGTTTTCAGCCGGTTTTACCATAAGCACTTCGTGGAAGCCCCCTTGCATAGATTTGACCTTTCTTTCGAAAGTGTCCTCATCTTCGTCCTCGAAATCTAAATCTTCAGATCCCTGTTCCGACTCCAATCTCGCCTCGATGGCGGCTAGCACGGAGTCGGCTTCCCAGTTCGTCGTCACATTGACGGATGTCGGATCTTCCACTTCTGCGGGATTGTTCTCATCCGCCACTTCCACGGGATTTCCTTCATCCGTGTTTTCGGCGACCTCGGACTGCACCATACCAATAAAGTTAGATCTGATTGCAGGCATCTCCGAAGAAGCAGTTTTTTCTACCAGTGAAGTGGCAGATTTAGCGGGGTATTGGCGATCTGAGCAAAATCTGGCATCATATTTTTTTCAACTGGGTATAGGGCGGGTGGGATAAATCTACTTCCACCACAGAATCCCATTGCTTCTGCAGTTAATCCGATAAAGATGTTTGCTTATACAATCGGTAAAACGCAGACAATTACCAGATGATTCCGAGCTGGCATGTACAATCCATTGTCGAGGAAGCGCCCGACGTCGTTGTCGAATTCCAAGCTTCCGACAGTTATGGTACTGCCGATTCCGCCGTGTATCTCCGATCGAAACATAACGCCTCACGTCGTTGGGCCCACGGTGGGCGCTAACTGTCGAGACATCGTAGTAGAGTTCATAGACGGGGGTGCCATGAGCCTACTGGTAGAGACGTGGGAGGACGTGGTAGTATGACAATCAGGAACGCCAAATTTACCCAGGTTCGGTGCGTCGCAACTAGACGGCGTGCCTACTCCTACAATCTCACAAAATCAGGGCTGAAGTCTGAAGTATACAAAGTACAATGTGAGTAGGGTTTCTCTAACTCGAAGAGGATCAAATTCTCGGCGAGTTGCCTTCTAGCTAATTGTCTTCTGATGATTGTTCTTCTCTCCCATCCGGTTTTATATAGATAGCCGGTTTAGGGCTTACAGAAAGGAAACCTAGAAGACTACGATAAGTATCTAACTTGGAAAGCAGGAATCTGCCTTCTACTCCAAGCCGCGCCACTTTCGGCCGTGGTCCGGGTTCTTCTAGAATTTGGCTTCTGCGTGTCAGCTTACTGGGCCGCCTAATGGACTGTGATCCATTACCAAACAGGCCACCCTGGTAATCCGGCTCTTTAGGACAATGCCGGATATACCCCTAATCGGTATATATCCGACAACATACAAGGTTCAAAAAATGGATAACCTTCGCGATATGTCATTATATGTGACCTAGTATCCATAAAATATAATAAACTTGGAAAATAATAATTATCTCGAAAAAGTGTTCACAGAAATGAGGTATCATATACGAAGATTCATGGCTTGCGGGCCAAATGACGGATGTTATGGCCACATTCATGGCATAATTTGTTAAAATGTGTCCATATTATACACACACATGCATATTCAAACAACGAACAATGTTGCCGAAGAAATTTCTATTTTTCTCTGAATAAAAATACCATTTTCCATTTTCGGAGTGCCAAAAATGGTTTTTTTTTTTGTGAACCACCTACCAAAAATATGTTACTAAATTGCACCACATAAATTTATAAAGTTATTATACCACATTTTATGTTCAAATAACAAAATTCCTACCTCTCAATAGCTTTATATAAAACCTCTTTTGAAAAAAGATAAATTTGTGCCGATTCAGCTGAAGCCGGGCCAAATTTGAACCACATCTGCCTTGTAGTTTGCTCATCATTTTTCGTAAAAATCTTTTTTAGGTACACAAGTACCTATTTTCCCAGAGATATATGAATTTTGTTTCGATATTCAACACCTATCTAGGAACGGTCATGTCCCCCGTTTTGACCGTATTTCTAAATTGGGATAAAAGATTCAAAAAAATGGATAACCTTCGCAATATGTCATTAGACATAGTATCCATCAAAACAAATAAAAATTGAATGCGTCAACTATCTCAAAAAAATGTTCACAGAAATGAGCTATCATCTACGAAGATTCATGACTTTCGTGCGAAATGACGTATGTTATGGTCACATTCATGGCATAGTTTGTTGAAACGTGTCCATATTCTACACACACATGCATATTGGAACAACGCACAATGTTGCCGATTAAATTTTTATTTCTCTCTGAATAAAATACCTTTTTCCATTTTCGGAGTGCCAAAAAAGAGGTTTTTTGTGAACCACCTACCAAATATTTGTTTCAAAATTGTGATGACCCACAAGTATAGGGGGTGTATCGTAGTACTTTCGATAAATAAGAATGTCGAACCCAACTAGGAGCAAAAGGTGTTGACAAGCAGTTTCGATGAGGGAATAGCTGTAAATACTAAAAAATAAATTTGTAGAGGTTTTTGATATTGCAGATAAATAAAGTGCGAGTAAATAAAATGCAGTAATAATTTTGCAGCAAGTGGCCCAATCCTTTCTTCAGCAAAGGACAAGCCGGTGGGTTTACTTATGATTAACAGACGTTCTCGAGGACACACGGGAGGTTTCCGTCAAGTGCTTTTGTTCCATGCCGCTGAATAATCTTAGGTGTTCTGATAAGTGTTGTGTGAGTGAACCTATGCCAATGTACCGTCCCATCCAAGACTAATACATTCTTGTGATTATAGCCCTTGCAAGTATCCGCAACTACAAGAAAGTAATTAAGAAATAAATCTAACCACATCTTTAAACTCCGGGATCCTACGTTCCCTCGTGTAATGGTTTCCTAACGGGGGTTTAGGTTTCTGTCACTCCGGCAACCCCACAATTAGTATCCAAATACACGATGCATTCCCCTAGGCCCATAAATGGTGAATTATCATGTAGTCGATGTTCACATGACACCACTAGAAGAATAACACCACAACTTAAATATCAAACATTAAATATTATTCAACATTACTTCACTACTAACAACTTGACTTCTCCCATGTCCTCAAGAACAACACAAACTACTCACAATACATCATATGGATCATGATCAGAGGTGACATAATGGATGATAACAATCTGGTCATAAAGTGCAAACACCGATAAATCTCACAAGCATCAACTACTAACAAGTAATCCACACCGGGAGAGAGCTCTAATGTAAAACAACGATAGAGGCCCCTAATTGTTACAGTGGGATGACGGTGGATTATGAGGGTGATGGTGCTGGTGGTGATGATGATGATGATGATTACGATCTTGATGAATCCCGGAGTGATGACGGTGACGATGGCGACGATTTCCCCTCCCCGAAGAGGAATTTTCCAGGCAGATTTCTCCCTACCAGAGAGTTTTTCTCTCTCGGGTGTTTTCTGCCCCGAGGCGGCGGCGGAATAATTCTTCGATGGTGGTATGAGGCTTAGGGTTTCCTAGAGGCCAAGTACGCGAAAGATATCCCCCAAAGGTGGGCCAGGGTGGCCACACCACCTGGTGGCGCAGCCAGGGGGCGTGCCATCTCATGGTGTGGGCCCCTGGTGGCCCCCCTCTGGCTCCCCTTCTGGCTGTACTCGTCCTCTGAACTTCTAAGACACCCCCGGTGTCCCGCTTCTTCTTCTGATCTTCTCAAATATGGTATCTCGGCGGTGCTTTTTCCATCAGATTTCTGGTCCCGGTATTTATTCTCCAAAAATTATGAAACATGCAAAATAAGATAAAATAACATAAGGGATCGATAAAAAAAAGGACAAGAAGAATCACATTTACCTATGCACCAATCATTATAGACAACAACTTCCTCTCATATAACCTAACTTGAAACGAGTAATGGGAGTCACAAACAAAGATGCAAAATAGAAAATCAAAATTAGTGATGGCAAAGTTCATTCTTGGTCAGATAACATTTAATGATAGCATACTTATTTTAGGTGAAGTCTTTATAACAAGGCTTATATTGTATATCTTAACATGTTTAATTATAACAATCCTTTTACAGTGATTCATAGCTTTCAAAGTAATATTCATTCAGATAATAAAGCATGTGCTATACAAAGAAGGATAGAAACCATGATTGAATAAATCAACATATAGATGGTGAGATCATAACAACTCAAATGCTTGCTGGAGATAGAAAGGAATGGGTTTACTGACTCAACATAAATGTACAAGGTATGCCCTTCGCAGAGGGAAGCATTGATTACTCATGTGTTAGAGATTTTATTTTTAATAAACAGAGGTATAAAATGCATGACACTC
Organism: Alopecurus myosuroides; assembly: GCA_028641055.1. NCBI lineage: Eukaryota > Viridiplantae > Streptophyta > Magnoliopsida > Poales > Poaceae > Alopecurus > Alopecurus myosuroides. Next base: position 480,183,478 of record CM054058.1, read on the forward strand.
CTCCCATCCATCTTACACAAACCATGGCTAACCGAATCCTCGGGTGCCTGCCAACAATCACAAACCATCGAGGAGTGTTTAATTTTGAGAGGTGTATGCTAGTGCCAACGAAGGGTAAACAGAAAATACAGTACGTCACAAGCCAAGTAGACTTCATAAGAGCGGATCCCATATGAAGGATGCAACTGGTGTAGAAGGTCATCCCTCATTCTTTTTTTACACGATTATGCTTCGACTGATAAATCAGGGGCAAAAATAGTGAAGAGAATTTGTGTATTAGTTTGGGGGCTGGGCACCCCGCTGCCACCTCTTCTAGCATTTGGATAAGCGGATGAAGCCACTAGTCCAGGTGTTTGGAGTCCAATCAACAAGTGAGATAAAGATTCTCTATTGACGTCCTCATGAGCAAAAACAGGAACACAAAACAGGAGTAATTTTGAAAGTTTTAAAGGTAGCACATGAACAATTTACTTGGAGTGGTGGTGAAATACCACATGTAGGAAGGTATGGTGGACACAAATGGCAAGGTTTTGGTTCAGGGTTTGGATGCACGAGTAGAGCTCATACTCAGTACAGGGTTTTTGTCTAGCAAGGCTGGGTAGCAAGCTGTGACGCCCCGGGATCGGGCATTATGCAGATTTCAGCATTCCCGCCAAATTCCACATAATAACCGATTCCAGGTTGCCACGTCTGATAACATTACAACAGTTCACGAATATTCCGCAACAACAACAGAAAAGATATATACAAGAAGACTCAAACGAGCCAAGGATACAACTGATACAATACAAAGATCCAAATAACAGCGGAAGAAACAACATAGCGTCCGACTACGGACAAGATACAAATAGGGACTAAGAGTCCTGAAGATACCGAGAGCGTCCAATCCCTGCCCTGGCCAAGCCGGAGGATTTCCCAAGCTAACGTCGTCAGACTTCAAATCTGTTGACTGCAATGTTGAATATGCAGCCACGAAAAAGGATTCGTGGGTCAGTACGGTTAAGTACTGGCAAGTGGATAAACCATACTCACAAGATACCGGCGTGGCCAGTCAGCACAAGATACAAATACTTTGGGTTCAACGGAAAGGGAGGGATTATTGGAAATAAGCGGCAGCGGGCTGCACTAACCAACTACAGAAACTCACTACAGCTTCCGGCTAATAGAAAGAAGATAAGATAGCGTATCGCAACCAACTACAACTACTCACCAAAACAATACCCATCCAATGTCACCCCCTACTAAGGAAGCAACCCAAGGATAACTCACACTGTTGGATTAATGATGTTCAACTTATTGTGTCAATAAGACTATTACTAGTCAAGTTATCATTAGTTAGGTGTAAGTTGTTCTGAGTACTTGTTAGCCAGTACTTTCACCAAGTAATCCATAACCGCGGAAAACACGGCTTCTCGAGAAGATTTATCCCTGTAGGGTGTGCTCCAGTACCCGTACACACTCAAGCCACCAACTAAAACTTAGGTAGGCTCGACACGACCCAAACCATCTCTACAACCTGTCCTAGGAGCCACGGAGCTATAAGGTCCCGGCCAGTACGACCTAACCTAAGCGCAAGGGTGAAAACCACACCCCCCGGCACCACAGGCCTCGCCCTATATGCATCATCAGCATCATAAGTAACCATGGGTGATCAACCCATTATGCAAGGAGCAAATGGAACACCCGAACTAAGTGTGGCTCTTCGGACAAGTTGCAGATCAGGTCTAAGTCGAGGGGGGTCCCATACTACCACCCGGATGCGGTGAGCACGCTCATCATGGATCAGTAGACAAGACTCTTTTCCTAGTTTCGACACCAGCCGGCTCCAAAACCCTAACCCGGGCCTCCTGCCGGTGCCTTATCATCAAATTATTATTGTTACCCCAAACATTAACATGTTGTTGATTGAATTGAAACCCAACTATAAACTAAACAGGTGATATGAAAGGAACAACAAGACTTGAGCGCAAACAACACTAAGCATGCAACTACGACACGGGGGCCAACAGGGTAAACAAACAACAGTTAATAGGAAGTGGCAGGAAAGGCTATATCATGGCTGCAAGGTAAACATATAATAGGATCGAGACACAAGCATCGAATCAACATGCTAGAATGATAACAACGGAAAGAATCGGTAACAAGTGATGAAAGGCAGCCATGTGGCAGCAAGTGAGTATACTTGCCTGGAATCCAGCAAGTAGAGGTACATCCGCATAACTTGTCGTTGCTCACATCATCTCAACGTCCTATCCGGGAAGAAGCAACGAACCTCGAACAAACACCGGATGCAACAATTACTACTACGGCAAAAGATCCAGCATGATCAAAGGTATGGGTGCATGACAATTTAATTGATGCATCAAGATAAACTAGTTGACAAGATAACATAACATAATTAAATGGACCCATATGCAATTTGGATTGCATATGGAAAGCCCATGAATTAAGGTTGAAACAATTGTTTTACAACTAACCAATAGGTGAAAGTGGATTAGCATGATGCATGGATGAAGAAAACAATGGGAAAACAACAAGGGATTCAATTTGAAATAAGGTTTACCAAGTTTGGAATTTTTATTTATTAAGTTAGGAAATTTGGCTTCTTAAGTGAATTACACAAACATGTGTTGTTTTCACACATTTTAATTGTTCCAAATAGATAACAAAGTTCATATTTGGAAAGAACACACAATTTTAGATGGAATACATGTTTCAATTATTGAAAAAGGAATTAAGATGAATTAATTATTAATTTGACAATTTTAAATGCATTAAATAAGAAACAGTTGTTTTCAGCAATTTAAATTATTCAAAATAGAAAACAAAGTTGATATTTGCAAACTTCATGAAAAATGGGATGGAAAACATATTTTACATGTTGGAATTGGATTTGAATTGCCCAAGTTATGAATTTTTGCAATTTAAAAGGTTTAATTAAAGCATTGAATTATTGCACCACTTTTAATTAGGAAAGCATTAAACAAATTGCATTGAAAAGGTTGAAAACATGTAGCAAATGTTTCACTGAACATTTTGAGCTATTAAACATAATTTTTGGGTTATTAATGAATTCATTATGCAATTTTCCATAATCATTCTTATTCTGCCATTTCTAGTAAACAGAGGAAAACATGTTCACAATTAACTCAATTGTGCCCAAATAAAATACCAATGTGTAGAGTTTGTTAAGACAAATTTTTAGAGACCAAGTTTGCTTAAATTGGATGAGCATAACTGAAGTTATGAAATTCCAAAGTTTCCAATTTTTATTGCATTTTCAGTAATTAATGATTTAGTGCAAAAATTGTTACAGCAACATATTGCAAACTTGACATTAACAGAAAGGGCTCAAGATTATGAATCCACAGGATTTTGAATCATTCAAATTGGAGTAATATTCAATTTTATATTGATTTTAGAGTTAATGCCTCAGATCTGAGTTTCTGAAATTTCGGGCAGAAAAAGAAAAAAAACAGAAATAAAAGGTGGGGCTTTGGGGGATCGAACCCAGGACCTGGGATTTGCGCGCAAAGGGGCCTAACCAGTGCGCTACTGCTGCGGTTGTTGAAAGGTGCAGAGGAGATTGAGTTTTGAGGTGGCTTGGTTCGCGAACTGAACTGAACATCGTTCAGTTTACCTGTTCTCGATCGGAAGGAACGGAGACGGCCGGCGGCCTGCTGCACAATGGCGAGGGTCCTCCACGCGATTGTGGGTCACAGAGCAAGGAGGAGGGGAGGAGGAAGCCCTAGGGCGGAGGGGGCCTCACCTCGGGGGCGTCGTCGTCGAAGGAAAGAAGCAGGGCGTCGCTGCCCTGCTCGCAGCAGGCAGTTGGCCGCCGCGCGCCGGGGAGGAAGGGGGCCATGGCGGCGCCTCCCCGTGGCCTCCCGGAGCGGGGCGAGGAAGCGAGGCCGGAGAGGATGCATCGGCGGTTCCATTCCCGCGCCTTGGAGGAGGGAACCACGACCCCAGCGGCCCCTTGGGAAGCTCCAAAAATCGGCCATGGTGGGTTCAGGTACAGAGGAAGGGCAGGGAGAAGAGGGATGGAAGAAGGGGGAATGGAGGGCTCCGGCGGCGGGAGAGGATGGAGAGGGAGAAGGGGGCGGCCTAGGGTTAGGGGAACCCTAGGGGCTAGATAAGGGGAGGGGGGAGGAGCAGGTGAGGGCTCGGTGGGGGGTTGACAGCGACATCTCCCCCCCCTGTACGGACAGAGGTGGAAGATGACCGAGTGGGCTGAGGGGGAATGGGCTGGGGGTTGGGCTTTTTCCCTCAGCTCACCTCTTCCTCTCTTTTTTCGGTTCACAGTTTTTTTTTGTAGAAGGAAGAGAGAAATAGAGAGAGAGGTTTTTTTTAGGGTTTTTATTTATGAAAATATTTTTTACTTGATTTACAAAACAACAACAACAAAGGTAGGTTAACTTATTTTCAACAATTTGAATTATTAATTTGATATTAAATTGTTAGTTGAATTTCAAATAGGGTTTGGTTTGGAATTTTGGGAATAAACAAGTTTTATTTAATAAGTCCAAATACTATGAAAACTTAGGGAGTTATAAAAGTTTGCAAGTTGTTAATTTTTAAACCACAATTTGATCATGCCCCTTATGATTGAATTGATTTGAAATTTAATTTGCCATTATGGTTTTTTAACAAAAGGGAATTTTTTTATTAACAAACCATTTCATTTGATTCAAACTCAAACTATTGAAAAACAATTTGAGTTGTTTTGAAAACAGAGTGCAATGCATATGATGCATGTGATGCAATGCAAAAGAAAAACAACCAACTCTACTTAGGGTAACACCCCAGGTGTTACAGACGACACCACTAACAAGGGATTGCGCCCTCGCAATCCACCTGCTAACCCGGGAGGGGAAAGAAGTTCAACTATCGATTCTTCATGCTTCCAGTTGATCTCCTCGACACCACTAACAAGAGATTCTTGCTCGGGTTGATGACGATGGTCTTCCACCAGGGAATCTTCCGATGATCGAGCCTATTAGGTTAACGGCTCAGAAAGCGTCCACCCACGCAGGATCCTAACACTTTGAAAGATAGACAAGGGGGGAAGACTCCAAAACAAATAAGATGGGAGGGGAAATAGAATAGAGATAAGGAGAAAATAAGAATCCTATTGAGATGTTTTCCCAAAATAGTTTAGCAGAAATAGTGTTTGACACTCTAGAAACAACGACCGTTAGCGAGGTTATCCTACAGGCTTTGCGGACCCGTTGCTTCGATAACCATTCGTATCGAAACAATATCGGGAATCAGAACCAAGGCTCTGATACCATTTGTGACGCCCCGGGATCGGGCATTATGCAGATTTCAGCATTCCCGCCAAATTCCACATAATAACCGATTCCAGGTTGCCACGTCTGATAACATTACAACAGTTCACGAATATTCCGCAACAACAACAGAAAAGATATATACAAGAAGACTCAAACGAGCCAAGGATACAACTGATACAATACAAAGATCCAAATAACAGCGGAAGAAACAACATAGCGTCCGACTACGGACAAGATACAAATTGGACTAAGAGTCCTGAAGATAACCGAGAGCGTCCAATCCCTGCCCAGGCCAAGCCGGAGGGATTCCCAAGCTAACGTCGTCAGACTTCAAACCTGTTGACTGCAATGTTGAATATGCAGCCACGAAAAAGGATTCGTGGGTCAGTACGGTTAAGTACTGGCAAGTGGATAAACCATACTCACAAGATACCGGCGTAGCCAGTCAGCACAAGATACAAATACTTTGGGTTCAACGGAAAGGGAGGGATTATTGCAAATAAGCGGCAGCGGGCTGCACTAACCAACTACAGAAACTCACTACAGCTTCCGGCTAATAGAAAGAAGATAAGACAGCGTATCGCAACCAACTACAACTACTCACCAAAACAATACCCATCCAATGTCACCCCCTACTAAGGAAGCAACCCAAGGATAACTCACACTGTTGGATTAATGATGTTCAACTTATTGTGCCAATAAGACTATTACTAGTCAAGTTATCATTAGTTAGGTGTAAGTTGTTCTGAGTACTTGTTAGCCAGTACTTTCACCAAGTAATCCATAACCGCGGAAAACACGGCTTCTCGAGAAGATTTATCCCTGCAGGGTGTGCTCCAGTACCCGTACACACTCAAGCCACCAACTAAAACTCAGGTAGGCTCGACACGACCCAAACCATCTCTACAACCTGTCCTAGGAGCCACGGAGCTATAAGATCCCGGCCAGTCCGACCTAACCTAAGCGCAAGGGTGAAAACCACACCCCCCGGCACCACAGGCCTCGCCCTATATGCATCATCATCATAAGTAACCATGGGTGATCAACCCATTATGCAAGGAGCAAATGGAACACCCGAACTAAGTGTGGCTCTTCGGACAAGTTGCAGATCAGGTCTAAGTCGAGGGGGGGGGTCCCATACTACCACCCGGATGCGGTGAGCACGCTCATCATGGATCAGTAGACAAGACTCTTTTCCTAGTTTCGACACCAGCCGGCTCCAAAACCCAAACCCGGGCCTCCTGCCGGTGCCTTATCATCAAATTATTATTGTTACCCCAAACATTAACATGTTGTTGATTGAATTGAAACCCAACTATAAACTAAACAGGTGATATGAAAGGAACAACAAGACTTGAGCGCAAACAACACTAAGCATGCAACTACGACACGGGAGCCAACAGGGTAAACAAACAACAGTTAATAGGAAGTGGCAGGAAAGGCTATATCATGGCTGCAAGGTAAACATATAATAGGATCGAGACACAAGCATCGAATCAACAGGCTAGAATGAGAACAACGGAAAGAATCGGTAACAAGTGATGAAAGGCACCCATGTGGCAGCAAGTGAGTATACTTGCCTGGAATCCAGCAAGTAGAGGTACATCCGCAGAACTTGTCGTTGCTCACATCATCTCAACGTCCTATCCGGGAAGAAGCAACGAACCTCGAACAAACACCGGATGCAACAATTACTACTACGGCAAAAGATCCAGCATGATCAAAGGTATGGGTGCATGACAATTTAATTGATGCATCAAGATAAACTAGTTGACAAGATAACATAACATAATTAAATGGACCCATATGCAATTTGGATTGCATATGGAAAGCCCATGAATTAAGGTTGAAACAATTGTTTTACAACTAACCAATAGGTGAAAGTGGATTAGCATGATGCATGGATGAAGAAAACAATGGGAAAACAACAAGGGATTCAATTTGAAATAAGGTTTACCAAGTTTGGAATTTTTATTTATTAAGTTAGGAAATTTGGCTTCTTAAGTGAATTACACAAAAATTTTTTGTTTTTACCCATTTTAATTGTTGAAAATAGATAACAAAGTTCATATTTGGAAAGAACACACAATTTTAGATGGAATACATGTTTCAATTATTGAAAAAGGAATTAAGATGAATTAATTATTAATTTGACAATTTTAAATGCATTAAATAAGAAACAGTTGTTTTCAGCAATTTAAATTATTCAAAATAGAAAACAAAGTTGATATTTGCAAAGTTCATGAAAAATGGGATGGAAAACATATTTTACATGTTGGAATTGGATTTGAATTGCCCAAGTTATGAATTTTTGCAATTTAAAAGGTTTAATTAAAGCATTGAATTATTGCACCACTTTTAATTAGGAAAGCATTAAACAAATTGCATTGAAAAGTTTGAAAACATGTAGCAAATGTTTCACTGAACATTTTGAGCTATTAAACATAATTTTTGGGTTATTAATGAATTCATTATGCAATTTTCCATAATCATTCTTATTCTGCCATTTCTAGTAAACAGAGGAAAACATGTTCAAAATTGACTCAATTGTGCCCAAATAAAATACCAATGTGTAGAGTTTGTTAAGACAAATTTTTACAGACCAAGTTTGCTTAAATTGGATGAGCATAACTAAAGTTATGAAATTCCAAAGTTTCCAATTTTTATTGCATTTTCAGTAATTAATGATTTAGTGCAAAAATTGTTACAGCAACATATTGCAAACTTGACATTAACAGAAAGGGCTCAAGATTATGAATCCACAGGATTTTGAATCATTCAAATTGGAGTAATATTCAATTTTATATTGATTTTAGAGTTAATGCCTCAGATCTGAGTTTCTAAAATTTCGGGCAGAAAAAGAAAAAAAACAGAAATAAAAGGTGGGGCTTTGGGGGATCGAACCCAGGACCTGGGATTTGCGTGCAAAGGGGCCTAACCAGTGCGCTACTGCTGCGGTTGTTGAAAGGTGCGGAGGAGATTGAGTTTTGAGGTGGCTTGGTTCGCGAACTGAACTGAACATCGTTCAGTTTACCTGTTCTCGATCGGAAGGAACGGAGACGGCCGGCGGCCTGCTGCACGATGGCGAGGGTCCTCCACGCGATGGTGGGTCACAGAGCAAGGAGGAGGGGAGGAGGAAGCCCTAGGGCGGAGGGGGCCTCACCTCGGGGGCGTCGTCGTCGAAGGAAAGAAGCAGGGCGTCGCTGCCCTGCTCGCAGCAGGCAGTTGGCCGCCGCGCGCCGGGGAGGAAGGGGGCCATGGCGGCGCCTCCCCGTGGCCTCCCGGAGCGGGGCAAGGAAGCGAGGCCAGAGAGGATGCATCGGCGGTTCCATTCCCACGCTTTGGAGGAGGGAACCACGACCCCAGCGGCCCCTTGGGAAGCTCCAAAAATCGGCCATGGTGGGTTCAGGTACAGAGGAAGGGCAGGGAGAAGAGGGATGGAAGAAGGGGGAATGGAGGGCTCCGGCGGCGGGAGAGGATGGAGAGGGAGAAGGGGGGCGGCCTAGGGTTAGGGGAACCCTAGGGGCTAGATAAGGGGAAGGGGGAGGAGCTGGTGAGGGCTCGGTGGGGGGTTGACAGCGACATCTCCCCCCCCTGTACGGACAGAGGTGGAAGATGACCGATTGGGCTGGTTGCTGTGGGCTGAGGGGGAATGGGCTGGGGGTTGGGCTTTCTCCCTCAGCTCACCTCTTCCTTTTTTTTCGGTTCACAGTTTTTTTTTTTGTAGAAGGAAGAGCGAAATAGAGAGAGAGGTTTTTTTTAGGGTTTTTATTTATGAAAATATTTTTTACTTGATTTACAAAACAGCAACAACAAAGGTAGGTTAACTTATTTTCAACAATTTGAATTATTAATTTGATATTAAATTGTTAGTTGAATTTCAAATAGGGTTTGGTTTGGAATTTTGGGAATAAACAAGTTTTATTTAATAAGTCCAAATACTATGAAAACTTAGGGAGTTATAAAAGTTTGCAAGTTGTTAATTTTTAAACCACAATTTGATCATGCCCCTTATGATTGAATTGATTTGAAATTTAATTTGCCATTAGGGGTTTTTAACAAAAGGGAAAAAAATATTAACAAACCATTTCATTTGATTCAAACTCAAACTATTGAAAAACAATTTGAGTTGTTTTGAAAACAGAGTGCAATGCATATGATGCATGTGATGCAATGCAAAAGAAAAACAACCAACTCTACTTAGGGTAACACCCCAGGTGTTACACACGCATAAGAGTTGAGGGAAAACAAACAAATATACATATGATTAAACCAATCCTGCAATCTTCATTGAAAGCCCAATCGATCTTAACTGTGAATACTAAGTTTATGAGCTAATAGGCAAATTCCTCTTTCTTATGCTAGCATCTCAAATTATTATTTCTACTGACCCAAGCTAGGTTTGCCAACACCAACTAGATTAACTTGATGATCTCCAGAGTGACACCAAATACTAACAACATGCTTAACCATATGACAAAAATTGAAAACTAAAATAATGTGTGCAGAAAGTAAATTATGAAACTTCTCATTAATATTTCAAACCGGCAACTCACACCAACGGATACAACGATAACCAACTAAGGAGAGATACTTCCATACTGCAAAACATCCTATGTGATAACTTCTCTACTCATGATATGACTCTACTGAAAAAGTAAAAAGATGAAAGATAGTGATGTGATACCGCGGCACTCCCCCCAAGCTTGGAACAAGCCGAGGGGATGCCGACCCCAATGACGAATTATATCTTCGGTGGTGGTGGTGAATCCTTCTCATCCTCGGCCTTCCAAGGTAAAGGTTCTCCATCCACAAATGATGTCCTGGTCTCCAACATCCTGAAAGTAGCAGCAGAGCTTATACGTTTAAACCTGTTCTCATACTCACAGTTCTGGTTATGCACATCATAGAATTGTGCTTGCAAATCATTGGTGGTCTTGGTGAGTAAGAAAATCTCTCCAAAAGCTTCAAATTCTCCCTCTTGTATTCAGCGATCTGTTGATCTCAACTTCACGCTCCGCCGTATTATTGTACCTAAATTTCTTGCTCCAGTTCTTCCATCCTAGCTTCAAGACCGCCTTCTCCTTTAGGGCCCCGAACATCTTCAATCTGCACCTTCCCGTCCTTGAGCAGCAATTCCTTGGGATGCATCTTCAACTCGTTCATGTACGGGTTGACGACGTTCTCAAAGAAACTGTCTTTGGGAGATCCAGGAGAGGACATTGTGGCTCTAGATATGAAGATGTAACCTAGCAGAAACGGCTCGAAACAGAAACACGACGAGAAAGTGATATACGGGCCTCGGGGGGTCCGGAGAATTATATAGCAAAAAGTTTCATAACGAAAGGAAAGTCTAGGTCAAAAACGAGTCGGAGAGGGGCTCCGGGGCACCCACACCATAGGCTGGCGCGGCCAAAGGTGGGCTCGCGCCACCCTATGGTGTGGAGCCTCCGGGCTCCGTCTCCGCCTCGTTTCAGGCTCATAATTTTTAATATTTTCCAAAAACAGTAAAAATAAAAGTTGGAAGATGTTTCGCGAACGTTTTCTTACCAAAACTGATACCTATTCGAAAACTGACTCTGCAGTTTCTGAAATATGCTTCTTAATAAATTCCTCCGGGATCATGGCTCGAATACAATCAACATTTTCATTATAAGGATCCCCAGAAATATAATTCTTGAGTCTTTGGCCATTCACCACTTGTGAAGTGTTGTCTTCAAGGGAAACAATTTTAGTTGCCCCCGAACGATATACCTCTTCGATAACAAAATGTCCTTCCCATCTCGAGAATAATTTTCCTGCAAGAAATCTGAGACGAGACCTATACAATAGCACTTTCTCACCAACATGAAATTCTCTTTTAATAATTCTCTTATCGTGCCACCTTTTCACTTTCTCTTTAAAGAGCTTAGAATTTTCGTATGCTTCACTCCTCCATTCATCTAAAGAACTTAAGTCAAGCAACCTTTTCTCACCAGCAAGTTTCAAATCTCTATTTAGGCCTTTCACTGCCCAATAAGCTTTGTGTTCTAATTCCAGGGGCAAGTGACAAGCTTTTCCATAAACCATCTTATGAGGAGACATGCCCATGGGATTTTTATAAGAAGTTCTATAAGCCCACAGAGCATCATTTAATTTCTTAGCCCAATTTTTTCTAGATTTGTTAACATTCTTTTGCAAGATATATTTGATTTCTCTGTTTGATAATTCTACTTTCCCACTAGTTTGAGGATGATAGGGTGAGGCAATTCTATGATTAACATCATATTTAGCAAGAGTTTTTCTAAAACAACCATGAATAAAATGAGAACCTCCATCACTCATAAGATATCTAGGCACACCAAACCTAGGGAAAATGATGTCTTTAAGCATTTTTAATGAGGTTTCACCATCAGCACTTTTGGTAGGTATAGCTTCTACCCATTTAGTAACATAATCAACAACAACAAAAATATGAGTGTAGCCTTGTGAAGGAGGGAAAGGACCCATAAAGTCAAAACCCCAACAACCAAATGGTTCAATAACAAGAGAATAATTCATAGGCATTTCATTACGTCTAGAAATAGTTCCAACCCTTTGACATTGATCACAAGACAAAACAAAATTTCTAGCATCTTTAAAGAGAGCAGGCAAATAAAAACCTGATTGTAGAACCTTATGTGTAGTTCTATCTCCAGCGTGATGTCCTCCATAAGCACTACTATGACATTTTCTCAATATCTCTCGTTGTTCATTTTGAGGAACACATCTTCCCATAATACCATCAACACATTCTTTATATAAGTGTGGGTCATCCCAAAAATAATGCCTCAAATCATAGAAGAATTTTCTTCTTTGCTGAGTTGTAAAGGTAGGATGCAAATACTTGGAAACAATAAAGTTAGCATAATCAGCATACCATGGACTCTCTTGAGATCTCGCTTTTATTGCAGCTAACTATTCATTAGGAAAACTACCATTAACAGGAATAGGGTCATCAGGAATATTTTCTAATCTAGAAAAATTATCAACAACATGATTTTCAGCATCGTTCCTATCCACAATATGCAAACCAAACTCTTGTAAGAGAAGAACCCATCTAATATGCCTAGGCTTAGCATCTTTCTTTTCCATAAGGTACTTAATAGCAGCATGATTAGTATGAATACTAACTTTAGAATCAACAATATACTGCCTAAATTTATCACAAGCAAAAACTACAGCTAGGAACTCTTTCTCAGTGGTAGCATAATTCTTTTGAGCAGCATCAAGAGTTTTACTAGCATAATGAATAACATTTAACTTCTTATCTATCCGCTGACCAAGAACAACACCTACAACATAATCACTAGAATCACACATAATTCAAAACGGTAAATTCCAATCAGGGGGTTGAACAATAGGGGCAGATATTAAAGCCTTCTTTAAAATTTCAAAAGCTTATTTACAATCTTCATATAAAACAAAAGGTACATCCTTTTGAAGAAGATTAGTAAGAGGTTTTGATAATTTAGAGAAATTTTTAATAAACCTTATATAGAAACTAACATGACCAAGAATACTACGAATACCTTTGACATCCCTGGGACAGGGCATTTTCTCAATGGCTTCAACTTTAGGTCTATCAACTTCAATACATCTTTCAGAAATTTTATGTCCAAGAACAATTCCTTCATTAACCATGAAATGACATTTCTCCCAATTAAGAACAAGATTAGTCTCCTCACATGTCTGCAAAACTTTATCAAGATTCTTCAAACAATTATCAAAATAAGTTCCATAGACGGAGAAATCATCCATGAAGACTTCCCCAATTTCTTCACAAAAACCATGAAAGATAGCGGACATGCATCTTTGAAAAGTAGCAGGAGAATTACATAAACCAAAAGGCATACGTCTATAAGCATAGGTTCCATAAGGACAAGTGAAAGTTGTTTTCTCTTAATCAATCTTTCTAACAGCAATTTGAGAGAACCCAGAATAACCATCAAGAAAGTAGAAATGAGTTTTCTTAGACAACCTTTCTAACATTTGATCAAAAAAAGACAAAGGATAATGATCTTTCTCAGTAACTTTGTTAATCTTCCTAAAATCAATGCACATCCTATAACCAACCACTACTCTTTGAGGAATAAGTTCATTATTTTCATTTGGCACAACAGTCATCCCTCCTTTCTTAGGGACACAATGCACAAGACTAACCCATCTACTATCAGCAATAGGATAAATAATACTAGCATCAAGGAGTTTCAATACCTCGTTTCTTACCACATCCTTCATCTTAGGATTTAAACGGCGTTGATGTTCAACAACTGGCTTTGCATCAGTTCAATATTAATAGAATGCTGCCATATAGCAGGAGAAATCCCCTTCAAATCATCAAGAGTATAACCAATAGCACCTCTCTGTTTCCTCAATATTCCCAATCATCTCTCCTCTTCTTCACCAGAAAGTTTAAAACTAATAATAACAGGATACACTTTCTTATCATCAATATGAGCATATTTCAGATTTCCAGGCAAAGGCTTTAAATAAAAAACAGGATCCTCCTTGGGTGGTAATGTGGTACCCAAGTCTTCCACCGGTAAATTATGTTTCAGCATCACTGGCTGATGTAGGAGAATCTCGTCGATTTCATTCCTTTCTTCCATAAAGACATCAGTTTCGTGGTCTTCCATGTATTGTTGCAAAGGATTGTTAGGAGAAAGAGCAATAGCAGCCAATTGTTCAACTCTATAATTCTCATTAGGTAACTCAGCTTCATAAGGTGCTTTAGCAAATTTGGAGAAATTAAATTCATAAGACTCTCCATCAAACTTTGTAAGAATTTTCTCCTTTTTACAATCTATAACAGCACCACAAGTGTTTAAGAAAGGTCTACCAAATACAATAGGACAAGTATCACTAGCAGAAGTGCCTAGTACTAGAAAATCAGGAGGATATTTAGTTTTACCACATAAGACCTCCACATGTCTAACAATACCAATCGGAGAAATAGTTTCCCTATTAGCAAGTTGAATAATCACATCAATGTCTTCAAGTTCACAGGAACCAATTTCATGCATGATTTCTTTATAAAGCTCATAAGGAATAGCACAAGAACTAGCACTAATATCGCACAAACCATAATAGAAATGATCACCTATCCTAACAGATTTCACATGAACACTAGGTTTCCTATATTTACTAGGATGAGAGACAATATTAGAAGCATCTTCACAAAATATAATGTGTCCCTCTTCTACATTTTCAGAAACAAGGTCCTTTACTATTGCTACTGTAGCTTCTACATTTATTTGTTCCTCGGGTTCTACAGATTTCCTTGCACTTTTATTAACCACACTAGCTAACATAGAATATTATTTTACCTTAGCAGGGAAAGGCATTTCCTCAATATAAGGTTCAGACACAATAGAATCAAAAGTATGAACTTCTATATCTCTAGCAGGAACGCAATTAGCAGTATCTTTATAAGGTGCATGGTACTTATCCCATTCATTTTTGGGAATATCAATATAAGAAGCAAAAGCCTTATATAAGTTTGCAACAACTTGAGCATCAAGACCATAAACAATACTAACATTATGAAAATCATCAGATGACATAAAAGTTTTAATGCATTCATAATCATAATTTATACCTAACTTTCTACCTTTGTCATTCTCCCATCCTTCAGTATTTTCTTGAATACGGTCAAGAAGATCCCATTTCGCTTCATCCTTCATACGTGTAAATGATCCAGAACAAGAAGAATCCAATAAATCCTTATCATGAAGAGAAAGCATTGCATAGAAATTATTAATAACAATATTACTGGGGAGCTCATGAATGGGGCATTTGAGCACTAGTAACTTCAATCTCCCCCATGCTTGGGCAATACTATCTACGTAATGAGGCCAAAAATTATATATATAATTCCGATCTCTACGAATTTCACTGGGAGGATATAATTTAGAATAAAAAGGAGGTATAATTTCCTCCCATCCAATAGTCTGGCTACCATTCAACGGCTCGGCCTGTCAATGATATAGAGAATAATTTCCTCTTCACTTGGTCCATTGCAATACCTGCACACTTGAACAACTTGCATAATTCATGTAAAAAGAGCAAATGATCACCAGGATGGACAGTTCCATCACCTGAATATCATTATTCTTAACATGTTTAACAATCTTTATAGGTATTTTATAAGGATCCAAATCATCAGGCGGTGGGTCACTTACTACCCTAGCAGTGGCAGCAGTGACCACAAATAAGGACTCAAAAGGAGATCCAAACATAGTGTAATAAAGCAGTACACAGTAATAAAAACAACACTTACAGCAGAAGCTTCCTTTATCAATTCCACTTCCCAATAGCGCTTCACTCCCCGCCAACGGCGCTAGAAAATAGTCTTGATGACCCACAAGTATAGGGGGGTGTATCATAGTACTTCTGATAAATAAGAGTGTCGAACACAACGAGGAGCAGAAGGTGTTGACAAGCAGTTTCGATGAAGGATTAACTGTAAATACTGGAAGATAAATTTTAGGGTTTTTTGATATTGCCGATAAATAAAGTGCGAGTAAATAAAATACATTAATAATAATTGCAGCAAGTGGCCCAATCCATTCTTCAGCAAAGGACAAACCAGTGGGTTTACTTATGATTAACAAACGTTCTAGAGGACACACGGGAGGTTTCTCTCAAGTGTTTTTGTTCCATGCCATTGAATAATCTTAGGTGTTTTGATAAGTGTTGTGTGGGTGAACCTTCACTTTTGTCACCAGATTTTTCTTGACAAATTATTCTGGTCCCACCAGTTAGCTGGACAAATAAATAAATATGATGCTTAAATTTTGGTATAAGGGTGATCAAACACATGGTCTCACCGTTCGGGCCTAGTCAACAAAGCCACTAGAGCACACACAAATTCATTTATAACTATTAGATTTATTTACTATATCTACCAGTTGAACCTCTGTAGGTCGAAACAACTGAAATTCTGAAACACTTAGCATTTACTTATGTTGCAACAAGTGACATTACTGAATAATCAATCAAGGACTCATATAAGACGCAATTTCACTTTTACATTTAGCATCGAAATTCGTAATTACTTAACACTGAAACTTTGGACCATTTAAACTCAAATTATATTATTAGACGATCTTTCAAGCACATAAATGTGTTCATGATCATGGCAAAACATTTAAGCTAAACAGTGCAAAGACAGCCTACACAAATTCTGGGTCATCATCCAATTCATCTTTCCCTAAAGAAGCAACATGGCCATCATTTACGTAATTAAGCCTCATCATCATCCGTATCATCATCATATTCTACTTGATCTTCGTCGAAATCAGCATGTCTTCTACTTTTTATAACTGAAACAGGAACGTTGGTTCCCTCATCGTCATTTCTGCACCAACTAGTGATGAGTACTAGTGATCTCATCAGGTACATTAAATTCTAGAACTGTAATTCCTACATCGACGACATCATGTACATCTGGGTCACCACCATCATTTCCTTCTGCATCATCATCAAGGTTTGCACCATTTAAAACAGAAGGAGCAAAAGAATTGCGTGGATTTATTTTAATAGCACTTGCCCAATTAGGGTTCTTCACATCTCTCACGTAGAAAACCTGTTTAGCTTGGATGCCTAGAATGTAAGGGTCTGCCTTGAATCGTTGTATGGTAGTGTCAAGGACAATAATTCCATATATTTCCTTCTTATTCCACATTGGTGGAAGGACTCGAAGGTGATACGGTGTGCCATTTGACGGCTACTCGGTGTTTCACTTTGGTGGTGCCGCACCGCTCCAATGGAGATTAGATTCCATTGAGAACTGAAATTCGGGATACATCTCCGAGTCATTGTGTTCGATTATTTCTCAACTTACCTTTACTTGTTGCTACTAGTTTAGTTAAATAAATATCTTGTGCTAGTAGCATTTACTCATCATATAGGATTGTTCAGTTAGTTGCATAATCTAGACAATCTATATTTGAGCATTATCTTGTTAATCGAAAAAAAGTAAAATTTGTAGTTAACATATTCACCCCCTCTAGTTAACCTCTCGATCATTCACTTGGCATTGCGGCGACAGACAACACCAGCTTTCAGTCACAAATAACATCAGACGGAGAGGAGAAGCTCGGAGAGGAGGACCGGTTGAGGGAGAAGGGGGAAAGGTCGAAGGAAAGGTAGGGGGAATTAATGGGAGGGGGGAGATGGGCGGTCAGGACGGTTGGAGGAGCTTATGTGGTGGGGATGGAGCGCTGACGGCGAAGGTGGGAGCTTTGGCAGTAGGGGTGAAAGCTGTGGGAGCTAGGGACGGAATGGGGAAAACGAGTGATTGGGGCGATTACGTGCATGTGAATAACGCCTCAACCAGAACACATTTGGCCATGGAGTTATGACACGTGAATCTCCGCGATTATGTGGCCACGGTCAATAACTCTTTTAACTAGATAAGAGATCACCACGCCTTGTAGGCGGGCGTTGTGTGAAAAGATTGTTTCGTGGTTTTGTTTGAATCGGGTCAATTTGTGGATTTTCTTTCACAAAAGAGAAAAATGCACATAACACCAATGTTTGGTGTTGTTGTTGCACAGAACACATAATTCAAACCCGTTTTGCAGCAAACATCGGTATTTTTTCTAATCGTTGCAACAAGCCCAAATAGCATATTTAGTTCCTTAATACATACCTAACATATGAGCCCATGACACTGCACCTGCGCCGTATTTATATACCATAAAAAACAGTTATATGACATCTTTTAAAAATACATATACAAAATATTTGGGCATCCTATGTTGATGCCCAAATATTTTATACATGTTTAAAAATTGCTATAGTTGTGGTATATGGTGTATAAATACGGAGTCGTAGTGGATCATGTAACATAATAATATACCGTGAGAAAAAGAGAAATAAAAAAACAAAATTTAGTGGATGCAACTCGCATTCTTGGCAGAATTTTTTTCGTACGATACGTATGCCCAACATTTATAATTTATACATACACGTGGATGGCCAAATATTTTGTATATGCATTTTAAAAAGATGCCATATAATTGTGTTCAACGGTATACAAATACGATGCAGTGTCATGTACCAATATGTCAGACACATATTAAGAGACTAAATGTATTATTTGGGCTTGTTGCAACGGTTAGATAAAAACTTGAGGTTCGCTGCAAAACGAGTTTAGATTCTGTGTTATGTGCAACAACGGCACCAAATATTGGTGGTATGTGCAATTTTCTCTTCACAAAAGGTTATTTACGTAAAATTTCATCTCGACGCTGCCGAACTGATACCCGCCAAAAATAAAATAGAAAACTGAGCATTACGCCCGATTTCCCTTGAGGCGCGCGATGGCGGTGACCGGTGCTTTCCGCGATAGCTGACGTGCAGTGGACCTGCTGGGACAACAGCTTCTCGAGTAGGACAGCTGACTTACAGTGGACCTGTTGGGGCAAGCTGTCGCTTGAGGCATGCAAGTTCGGAGCATCCACCGGGGATGAGATGATCTCCGTGTTTGCCACACTACATGGTGATGTTGTGGACACGGCTCGACAACCGCATGGGGTCTACCTGCACCTCACGTGTCACGGCCTTCTCTTGGTATGGTAGGCCGAGGCCGACCTGAGTGACCCAACCAACTTGTACACTTCCATCTTCTCTCCGCTTCATCTCTAGCACTGGCCTCTCGCCTCTGCTTCCAGCCTTCTCCACTGACCACTGCAGCAATCATGACCCGCCCTGACCTCCCGGACCGCGAGGAGAACGCCGGAGCATACAGCGAGGACGGGATCCCCGTCGTCGACCTCGACGTCCTCATCAACGGCGACTCCAATCAACGGCCCGAGGCGATCCGGCGCCTCGGCCGAGCGTGCCAAGAGTGGGGCTTCTTTATGGTACGCAAGTTCCTAGTAAAATTTTAAGTAAGCGCGCGTATGCTTATTGTTCAAAGCACTCGTGTGAATCTTCCATGATATCAACTTATCAAGGTCATCAACCACGGTGTCCCCGAGTCTCTCCGAGAAGCAACAATGGACGCCTGCAAGGAGCTGCTCCTTCTACCAACGGAAGACAAGTCCGAGTACACGGACGCCGGCCCGATGGACCCCGTTCGCGTCGGGACGGGCTTCAACTCCGCCGTCGACGGCGCCAAGTACTGGCGAGACTACCTCAAGATGTTCGCACACCCGGATTTCCACTGCCCGCCAAAGCCCGCAAATCTAAGGCACGGAATTACCAGCTCATTCACTATCTTGACTGAATTCGGGAGCATTTTTTTCTTCAATAAAAAAGAACAGTTGACAAGATTGTAGACTATTTGTGTCGATTGCCAGAGGAACCTGTACCGAGTACGCGACCCGCACGAGAGCCCTGCTGCTGGAGCTCACGGCGGCCATCTCCGAGAGCCTGGGGCTCGACCGCGGCCGCATCGCCGAGGCGCTGAAGCTCGAGTCCTGCTTCCAGATCCTCGTCGGCAACCACTACCCGCCGGCTGGGCCCGACGTCGGGGCGATCGGGTTGCCCGCGCACTCCGACCACGGCCTCCTCACCCTGCTCTTCCAGAACGGCGTCGACGGTCTCCAGGTCAAGCACGACGGCGAGTGGCTCCTCGCCAAGCCCGTCCCCGGCTCCTTCTTCGTCATCGCCGGCGATCAGCTCGAGGTCCGTCTGAGACTGAGCCATTGCCTTCCTTCTTCGAAATGTGTCCACGTACGTAATTCTAGCTCTGCTTCATGTTACACACTTGCGTGCAGATCGTGAGCAACGGAAGGTACAGGGCCGTGCTCCACCGCGCGCTGGTCCACGGCGAGCAGGCCAGGATGTCGTTCGTCAGCCTCATCGGGCCGTGCCTCGACGCCGTCGTCGAGCCGATCCCGGAGCTGGCACGGGAGGGCGCGGAATTCAGGGGGATAAGCTACAGGGAGTACATGGAGCACCAGCAGAGCAACCAGCTCAACGAGAATGCGGCGCTGGACATCGTTCGGGTGCGGCGTGAGATACTCGCGCACCAGGGCAAGCTGAACGCTTCTCCGATTTTAACGCCTGATGAGACTGCCTATTATTCAGGTTGAAATCGTGAAGGTCGGCATGTTAGAATGCCTACGCCCTGATTGCAAAAATGAATTATAAAATGCAGGGAGTAATACATATTGAATCTATGTAAAAAAAATAAGACACACTGGTTATCATTTCAATTTTGATCACATACATAGTAAAAATAAGTGAATCTACTTAAAAAACAAGTCTAGATTCGCTCGTCTTAGAATGTATGCAGCCAAAACTGAAATAACTTATAAAATGCAGGGAGTAATACATATTGAAGCATATTTGCCAAATTTCCAAGAAACAAAATGAACTACGTGTCCATATCAAGTTCTCCGGTCTTAAACACTTTGCTTCTTCTATAGCTTTGCCTTGTTCCGAAAAAATATGCCGTCAGTAAAAAACCATTCGAACGCAAAACCATTCCAACGCGACAACGATATGGCATTTAATCCGGCGCGTCGCCTTCCACCCACCTCCTGCCCGCATCATCGTTTACCACCGTCGGTTTCCACCCGAGCTCCTCTTTCCTATAAGATGGCCCGTTGTCCGCTATCCCCTACCGTGCTAAAAAATTCGCCATCCATAGATAAATGGTTCACCACCTCCCTGCAACCTAGACCACCCTAACCGCTCCCGCACACAGACGCCGCTGCCGCAACAGAAGGAGGGTGAGGGGAGGAGGAGGAGGAAATGTCGCCCTTCCATGAGCAGGCCACACTATTTGCCTTCTATGACACCGCAGGCCGGGAGAGCACTAACGCCGACCGAGGGAAATGATCTTTCAATAGACCCACGTCGAGCAACACGTAACGAAGAACTTCTCAGCCACTGAGGCAGCCCGCCCGGCTCATGGCCGACGAGCGGTGAGCCATCATGGCGCTGCTAGTTTAAAGGGAGGCAGTGCACGCTGCTCGTCGGGAGTTGGAGGAGGCGCACCACCGGGCGGCGCGCAAAGTAGCAGTGGCACGTCGAATGACGGTGAGACTGGCCCAACGAGCCCGACATAGGCATAGATTAGGTCTTTTATGGTTTCAGTTTAAATTTCTTTGTAAAATATCCTAATTTTGAATGGAATTTGAGTTTTTTTTTTGAGAGATAATTTGAGTTTTTTTTTGTTCTGGCTTAGCCCAACTACCTCGAGTGAACGCAAGCCCAAATTTTTGATGCAAGAGAGATCTGTTGGACCTAACTGCAAAAGCTCCACTCCCCTCCCAAATCTCGCGCGCACCACAGCCATCTCCGGCGACCACCGGCGATGCGGTCCTCCTACGCCGCCGTCGCTTCGTCCTCGTCGCGGAAACCAGTTCCCACCACCACTGCAGCTCCCACCACCCGTATACCAGCAACCCGACCTGCACCGGCTCCCTCGCCGCCCAACCCTAGCCCCGTCTCCGATTCTGACCCCTCGTCCTACTCCTCCTCCGCGGATGAGACCGATCTCTCCGCCTGCGACTCGGCGACCAAGTCGGTCCTCTCCACCTACCTCTCCGTCGCCGGAAATGGCGCCGACCTCTCCAAGGTCGCCATCTTCCTCAACTCCGCCGCGCGCCGCCGATCACCGCCTTGCCTAATCTGCTTGGATCCGATCCGCCCCACTGACCCCGTTTGGTCCTGCTCCGCCTCATGCTTTGCGCTCCTCCACCTCCCTTGCATCCAGTCTTGGGCGCACCAGTCAGCCACAGCTGCTCCTTCCCCCACCTGGGGCTGCCCCAAATGCCGCGTCGCCTACCCCAAATCCCTGACCCCCACCTCCTACCACTGCTTCTGCTCCAAGGTCGTGGACCCACCTGCGGACCCCTGGAACCTCCCCCACACCTGTGGCGACGTCTGTGGCCGACCACTCAATTCAAATGCAGACTCCGGCTGCGAGCACACCTGCCTCCTGCTTTGCCACCCCGGGCCTTGTCCGCCATGCCCCACAGTTGTCCCGAATGCTCGGTGCTTTTGTGGAGCACACCGCGAGCCCCGGCGCTGCGCACATCAGCGTTATTCTTGTATGGGCAAATGTGATAAACGCCTTAGCTGTGAACTCCACCGGTGTCCGGTGGATTGCCATGATGGGCCCTGCCCACCGTGTGCAGTGAGGGGGGATCACAAATGCGAGTGTGGAGAGACAACGGTGAAGAGGCTGTGCTCTGAAAGGGTCTTCCAATGCAAGAGTGATTGTGGTGGGATGCTGGAGTGTGGAAAACATAGGTGTGAGAGGGGGTGCCATGGTGGAAAGTGCGGGGAATGTCCGCTACGAGGACGGCGGACATGCCCTTGTGGCAAGAAGGATTATCCAAGGTTGGAGTGTGACGTGGAGGCCGCCACATGTGGATCGACCTGTGAGAAGGTGCTTGGGTGCGGACGGCACAAGTGCCCTGAGAGGTGCCATCGTGGCCCGTGTGACGTGACATGCCGTCTTGTGATAAAGAAGTCCTGCCGCTGTGGGGGTCTGAAGAAGGAGGTACATATCCATAAAGCTTGTTGTGATAATAACCTTGCAAGTAGTAAGCAAAACAGATATTTGATCACTCAATGTTAAAAGATAAATCGATTGATCTAGAATGCAAAAGGCTATGAGCAACACTATTAGCACCTAACTGGCAGAATTTATCTTCAAGTAATTGATACATGTAACAGCCAATTGTTGAAATCAAAATTTCCAGTGGGCCAATAAAAGGCTCGTGTGCTTCAAATCGATTTTTGACTCCAAAGTTTACCCCTTTGTATGCATACTAGTTAGCATAGTAGTAACAGTGACTAGCATTGGAAAATTTTCTCTCTCCTTAATCTGGTCCAGTAGTACTGCTATACCTTGTTCGGTATACTTTTATGTTATTGCTTATTAGGAAGCAAATGCTTAATTCCCAAATTCTTGTGATGCATCGTATCAGCTTCCTTGCCACCAAGACTTAACCTGCGAAAGGAAATGTCAGCGTTTACGTGCCTGTGGACGCCATGCTTGTAAGCGACGTTGTTGTGTAGGGGATTGCCCACCCTGCGCAGAGGTACTTCTTGCTCCTTTTCTTGTATGCATTATTTTGGCTCCTTTCAAGCACTAAAGGAGTCTATGTTTGTAGACTTGTGATCGGAGGCTCAGATGTGGCAACCATAAATGTCTCTCTCCATGCCACAGGTATTGCCCTGATCAAAGATGCATATTCTGGCTTGTCATTTGCTATTGTTTAGTTTTACTTGCACTACTACATGCTTATGTGTATGTGCTCCCATGTTGTTCTGCCACACAATAGATTTCAAAATGTGGTGGTGTTTTGCTGTGAACTAGTCACATTTAATTTTTGGATGGAAAACTTGTGTCGTAGTTTCTAGGCTGTCTTAGTCTTATTGGTTCATTTTTCCGAACTGAATTTCTAGTAACATTTTGTTCCTTTTGTTTACCAGCGGTGCTTGTTCACCTTGTCCGTTGATGAAGACCATCTCATGCTTCTGTGGGAAAACATACTTTGAGGTTGAACTTGGTAGACTCTTGACTTTGTTTTTCATTTATTTATATGAGTTATATTCGAGCCTACTACTTCCTTACACAAGCTGATTAGGACCTGGGAGAAATAATTAGCATGAAACAGCTGTAGTCCAATCATTTTTACGTGATCTGGTGCACTTGCCTTACTGTTAGTTCTTGCTCAGGTTTATACAGTACATGTAAATCCTCCCAAGTGTCTCTCCCGACTCACTCAACTTCTTTAAATTGCTAGTGTATTAAATAGTTATGCCATACTGGCTAAGTCTCACTTTGTAGATTAAAATGCATTATTCTATTGTAGGTTCCTTGTGGGACGGAGAAGAACCAGAAACCTCCCAGATGCTCAAAAAGATGCAATATAGATCGCCTTTGCAGACACAAGCTTGACTGCCGGGTAAACTGTTCTGCCTTTTTTCTTTCACATTGTCATCACTCATTAATGATAATCTCTTCATGATTTTCATTGCTGATTGCCGTTAAAAGGGTATTTGCCAAGTTGTTGTTCAGAATTTATTCTGGTGAAAATTTGGTCGCATGTGATTTCTGGATACTTTCTGCTGCTATAGATTTGTCCTCAGAATTTACTTGATATTTAATCTCCTTCCTTTAGCCCCATAAATGCCACTATGGAGCCTGTCCACCTTGCAAACTGATCTGCGGCGAAGAATTTTCTTGTGGCCACAAGTGTAAAGAAAGGTTCCATGTTTAATTAATATGCCCAGTATGTCATTTCAGCAGTGTACCAAGAACTATAATTTCCTCTAACAATCTAACACTACTCAGGTGTCATGGGCCTATTCCTCCACCGAACCCTGAGTACACACTTAAACCAGTGAAAAAGAAAATGGAAAAGAATATAGAGTGTACGCCTGGAACACCATGCCGACCATGCCAAGAAGTTGTTCTAGTCCCATGTTTTGGGCAGCATCTAAGCCAAGAACGTGCAGTAAGTTTTCAGCGACATGGCCTTTGGTCAATTTGTACCTCCCTCCTCTCCTCCCTCTCTCTCACACTCGAGTGTGCACACATGCACTTGCACTTGCTTGTTCACCAGATTATAGGAACTATACATTTTTTTCTTTTTTTTTGCAGATGCCCTGCTCCAGAAGCAGGCAATTTCCCTGTCAGAATTTATGTGGAAACCCTCTCCACTGTGGCAACCATTATTGCACAAAGACTTGCCATGTGTTAGAGGTCCCATCGAATCAGCCTAAAGATGATACCGTATTATCTCTCAGTAGGGAGAACACACTTGCTGAGCCATGTGAAAGATGCAAGCTTCCTTGTCAAAGGGTCAGTTTTTTCATGCCCTTTGCAATACCTTCAGTTTGTCTGTGCTGTTTATAAAGTTTAGTGTGAAATGGCTAGTTGGCCTCCACATATTTCTTTTAAGCTTGGTGCATGATGTTTAGTCTTAATGCTTCTGCCAGGTCAGGGATCCTCCTTGCTCACATCCTTGCCCTTTGCGGTGCCATCTGAGCGATTGTCCCCCTTGCAAAGTCCTTGTTAAAAGATCATGCCATTGTGGTGCTATGGTACATGCTTTCGAGTGCATGCACTATAACAACCTAAATGCCAAGGCACAACTGAAAGCAAGATCCTGTGGTGGCCCATGCCATAGGTCAGTTACCAACTCTCGATTTCTAATTGTTTCTGTTGTGACTGCTCAAATAAAAAATGTTGCACTGTTGTCACCTAAACTTCCATAATTTGATTTATAACTATATTCACCTGTCATTTATGCTATTGTGCAGGAAATTACCAAATTGCCCCCATCTGTGCTCAGAGATATGTCACCCTGGTCAATGCCCGTCAGTTGATCAGTGCATGAAAAAGGTGTGACCTCAGCTTATATTTAGTTTGAAATAACTTGTAACCTGGCAACCAGCAAGTGATCTAGTGCTTGATCTGTTTAGCTGACGAAACTGTAGATGAGAAGTTTTTGGTTATATTGCTGCTGAAACTTTATGTGAATTATAATTTTTCAATTTGAAGCTAGACTTTGTTAGTCATCTTGATTCCTCTACCTATTTGATGCTATGAAGGTCAATGCACGCTGTGCATGCAACACCCTGAAAAAGGAGTGGGTATGTCAAGATGTTCTCAAGGAGTACCGTAGGTCTGGTCGTGATCCAAAAGAAGTACCTAAAGGTCAGTTTGGAGTTGGCCTACTTGCATGTGGTGGGGATTGCGCGAAAAAAGTCAAAGTTTCAGATCCAGAGTTGCATCTCCGCAAAGTTCAGGAGATTAAGGTACCAGACCTTACCATCGCAACAAAATTTTGTACTGGACGCACTGTTTCTATCTGTGAAGGTTTTACCACCAATTGATTGGATTTTGAGGTTACTTTACTGAATGCGCTTATTTCCTTTAATCTCCATGTAGGACCCTGCTGCAGAAGCTGCAAACGTGCCCAAACGTAGGAAGAAGCGTGACCGTGGAGCACAGGAACCTGTTCCGATTTCAACATGGCAGGTGTGTACAATATACAGATAAATGGGCTGCTTACGGTATTGGGCTGGCTGTAGTATCTTCTCCTTACGGTTCACTTACGTTTTGCAGAAAATCAGGAGGTACCTCCTAATATTTGTGCTAGTGATGATTGCTGTAGCTGGATTGGTCGTGCTGGGAAAAGCTGTGTACCAGATTTCAGATTGGATGAACGAAATGGAAGAGCAGAAGGCAAGGCAAAGGCTTCAGAGGGCTGGAAGGTTGTAAAAGTGAAGAATATAGATGGATTCTTGATCAATTTTGAGATATAGATCAATAAACTGTTGTTTACCGCCGTGGTCCAGTTTTGGAGGCATGTGCCTGAAAGGAATTTGTTGTTTTGCGCTTTCCCTGCATGAAAGGAAGTCGGCTTTGTATTGGACGAACAGATGCTGCCAGAAATATACTTCGGTGGTCCAAAACACTTGTATGAGTTACAGAATGTTATTTGCCAGAAATGATAGAATTTCCATAGGGTGACGTCGCAGTGCGAGCTGTGATGGTATCGTCCATGTAGGCCGTTTGTAAGATATCCAATGAAAAGACGACATGTTCAATGTGATGCATGTCAGCAATTTGTCTTTTCGTGCAAGAAAGTTGAACAACTCTTGTGTTCACATCTATGACACCAAAATCCATGCACATTTCTGTAGCCTCAACTAAGTACTTAATTAAACTGTGTGTCGCTGCTTAATTAAACGTTTTGAAACCTGTTCTAAAAACACTGCTACTTTACTTTCAGTAGGGTCACTAAGTTTTACTTCTCCTGAACAAAAATCGTCTCCTCATCTTCGCTTAGATACGACTCCTAGTCCATGCCACTTCTCCACTCTCGAGGCAACAAACTATGCCTCTTTTCAGCCAATTTATTTCATAGTGAGCATATCTTTTTTCTCCTCAAATTTTTAACTTCTTAACTGTAGACTGCCATGCCATATGAGGAAACAATTAAACCCCGCAACTGGCAATTTGATAGAGGTGGAGATTTCTGATGGCCTTCGGTATCATTTCAATATCAAGAAAAACTCAGGATTTCAAAACACTGCTTGGATGGAAGCGAGTACACGTATTTTATAGTTGAGTTTGATATGCACAACAGTGGCAAAGAATTGTTTGATATGCTGTAGTATCACTTTGGCAGGAAGCAACCTTTGGTAAACCAAAGAGCCACCTTGAAGGTATTAATGATTTGTTTTTTAAAAATCACTATATTTTTACGTATTCCTCTACTCTTGTGTTTTCTAGCAGCCTTACTTTTTCATTGTCATTATCATTTTCTATGGTTATCCTTGGAGTTGAAGATGAAGGACATATACTAGAAAGAGTGATATCTAGCGAGGTTGAGCTAACTGACTACCAGTACGATATATATATAAAATGCTATCATGTTGGGCTCTGGTGCTGGTGTAGACACTATTTTTATTCATTGCTTGTCTTGCTCAGACATTGAGCGCAACTACGTGGGTTTTTGAAGTGATCCTATTTTCTTGGTATTTTTAGTTACTCATCTCTATGGGTATTCTCTATTATTATTACTTGTAGAGGATATCAACCGCTATTACTGAACCTCTATACTTCCGTTAATCTAGAGTCACAATGTTGTAACTGAATGTGGAAAATGAAGTGCAAGCCGAATATGTTTAGTGCGCGGACGGGAGGACAAGGTTCAGAACTGGTTGGGATCAGTTTGCTAGATTGATGACCGTGTACCTGTTAAGGATGTGATGATGATGTTTTACACGAACGACTACCGATCAATGAGCATAGTATTCCATGTGCTTTAGGGTAAACGCTCTCTCCGTGTTTCATTGTCGACCACTCCGTGCGGTAAACCCTAAAGCACATGGAACCCGATGCTCACTGATCAGGCATCATTCATGTAAAACATCATAATCACATCTACCCTAGGTATAAGATCATTAATCCTAGCTAACTGTTTCGAGCCAGTCCTGGATCTTATCGTCCCGTCGCCACACTTAGCATATTCAGCTTGCACTCCATTTCCCCCATTATTTGACAACATTGTGACTCCGGATTCAGGAAGTTTAGAGCTTTAGCAATAGTCTTTGGTATCCTTTACAAGAAATTATAACATCAAAAGTGATAGAGATAAGTAACACAAAAAAACAAGTAAACATGATCGCTTCAAAAAATAAATACTAGGTAGTTCCGCTCAATTGCTGAGCAAGCCAAGTAATGAACAACAATAACGTATACACCAACACCAAAGCCCAATATGATAGCATTGTAGTTGGTTAGCTCAGTCCTACTAGCGATCACAGTTTCTTATATATGTCCTTCCTCTTCAACTTTGAGGATAGTCATATAAAAAGATAGTGAATCGACAATTAAAAAATTAAGGCTACTGGGAAACACAACAGCGAAGGATAAATAAAACATAATGACTTCGAAAAAACAAATGGTTAATACCTTCAAGGTGGTTCTTTGGTTCACCATTGGATGCTTCATGCAAAATTGGTATTATAGCAGGATCATCCTCCATATCGAGAAATAATTTTTCATCCCTGTGCATATCATACTCGGCCATAAAATACTTCTACTTGTACTCGCTTCCATGCAAGAATGTTTGGGATACTAATTTTTTCTTGATATTGGAATGATACGGGTGGCCATCCTAAGATTCATCCCCTATCAAGTTTGCAGTTCTGCGGTTGAATTGTTCACTCGCATGCAATCGCATAGTCTACAATTAAAAAAGGTAACACTTTGAGGTAAAAAAAAATGCTCACGATGAAATAAATTGGCTGTAAAAAATGCATAATTTGTTTGAAATCACAATGTTGTTGAAATACCTATTCAATTAAACACGGAGTTAAGCAATCCTTAGACCCAACATTCATCACAACGGCCCTCGAGGAATCCGCACGTATCACAATTCATCTGTGTTTTGGAAAACAAAACAACAACAAGAGTTGTACTTACTACGCTTTCAAAAATACTATGTATAAAACACTGTTTCAACATTTCCGACTACCATATAATCCCTCTGTCTTATATTAATTGTCTTAAAATCGGACAAAAGTAGATGTATCTAACATCAAAATATGTCTAGATACATCCACTTTTGTCCAACTTCAAGACGATTAATATGAGACGGAGGGAGTACTACTTAGGAAAAAATATATCGCCACTAAAACATTTATTATCGAAAGGTTAGAAAACAGAGACAACAAATGTAAAAAAAAGTGTGTTGAGACACGCAAAAAAAAATCATATGGGGTAGGAAAAAAAGATAAACTCAAACATGAAAGTTTACCTGTAAAATGATAGAACTGAACATTTGCAGCTTCTCCTCCTTGTAGTAATTTACTGAGAATAAATAAGATAAAGAGAAGTTTACTTGGAGAGAAGAAATAAAGACGTAAATGCTGAAATTCGGATGGACCTATAGACCCATTAGCCAATTTCCACTTAATCCCAAAGGCCCATGCTGCCATAGCAAATGGTGGGAGTTTAGTCCCACATTGCTAGTTGGGAGAGTTTTGCACCAGTTTATAAGGTGAGCTCTCTCCCCACTAGTGTGAGTTGGTATGAACAGAGAGGAGTAGTGGAGGTGTTCCACACGCGCGCTCCTCCTCCTCCGCCGCCCGCCTCGCCTCGCCTCGTCACGACACGACACGACACGTGCAGTCGGAAACGGGGAGTCAACAGACACGGCAATAATATGAGACGTCATAATTATTGTTGTCTAAATGCGTCACATTTATATTGGTAACAACCGTATTGATCGCGTGTGATAACTGCGCGCAGTAAAACGCCGCCTTTATCACGTGGTAACGACTGTAGTAAACGCCAATTAAATTGACCGTTCTCCTACTCGGCCGTGCCTATAAATTGGAGGCTCAGACGGACGCAGTAGACACATCTCACACACGCCGCCTCTTTGCGCCCACTGTCGTTCCACCTCCTGTTGCTGCCGCCGGTGATCCCATCCCGTCTACCGCGTACACGGCCGACGGGAGAGCAGGCTTCCGAAACCCCGCCTCTCCAGATCCTGTACGGGAGAGGGCGACTAGGTTTTTGGGGAGCGTCTACTACGCGACTGCTCGCTGCTGCTGTACATCTACTTCGTCTACTACCGCATCGCCCTCGTCGTCAACATGGCCACCGAAGCCGATTGAGCTGCTGCCACCGAGGCCGCTGCTGCTGCTGAGGCCGCCAATGCTGCTGTTGCCGCCGCGGCCGCCTCCTCTGCTACGGCTACTGCCAATTGGCCAACTGCAGGGTATAGCACGTTCATCCCTGTCATTATTATTTCCATGTGTGCAACACTAGTAGTTTGCGTAGATTTATCTACTATAAATCTAGTATGCACGAATATGGTTAAATATCAGTATGTTTACGTCATGTTCATGATTTATACTTGGATTAATTTAATCTGTAAACTGCCTAAATTCTTAACAATCCAAAAACCTAATATGTGTAGGAAATTTTCGATTCATGGTTTTGCTACTGCACTGAAACCGGACCCGTTTACGGGGACGTACTTTAAGCGTTGGCAGACCAAAACATTCTTTTGGCTCACGGCTATGAACGTGTTCTGGGTCGTCGGTGTCACTCCCACGGAAACGATTACTCCTGATCAGGAGAAGGCGTTTAGGGATGCCACCGTCGTCTTTGTTGGATGCGTTCTAAGCGTGATCGAAGAGAAGTTTGTTGACGCATATTTACATGTGCGGGTTGCCAAGGACTTGTGGGAGGCGCTTGAATCCAAATTCGGCGCAACCGATGCTGGCAGCGAGATGTACAGTATAGAGCAGTTCCATGACTACAGAATGGTCGAAAACCGTTCTGTTTTGGAGCAGGCTCATGAGATACAGTGCATCGCTAAGGAGCTTGAAATTCTCAAGTGCGTGTTACCGGGCAAGTATGTCGCGGGATGCATAATCGCCAAGCTGCCTAATTCCTGGAGGAGCTTTGCCACTACTCTGAAACATCAGAGGCGTGAATTCTCAGTAGAGGATGTCATCGGCCATCTGAGTGTTGAGCAGAATTCGAGGGCAAAGGACTCGCATGGAAAAGGGAATGAAGGGACTTCTGCGGCCAATATGGTAAAGAAGAACTACAACTCCCACAAGAACAAGGCGAGGACTGGTGTCCAGCAGAATACCGACTTCAAGAAGAAGGCTAAGAAGACCTTCAAGAAGGATAAGAAGAAAGATGGCTGCTTCACTTGTGGTTCACTGGAACACTGGGCTGGGAAGTGCCCAAAGAAGTATGTGAAGCCAGAACAGGATTCCAAGGCTGTCAACATGATCGTGAGCAACAATGAGAATGGGGCATCTGGGTATGGTAATTTGTTTACTGTATTTTCAGTTTGTCAGTCTACTGATTGGTGGATTGACACAGGTGCAAACATTCATGTGTGTGCTGACATCTCATTGTTTTCTTCTTATCAGGTCACAAGGAACGGGTCCGTATTGATGGGGAACGGCGCAAGTGCTTCTATACTTGGTGTTGGCACGGTCGATCTGAAGTTTACTTCGGGAAGGATCGTGCAGCTCAAGAACGTGCAGCATGTCCCCGACATCAAGAAGAATCTCGTTAGTGGCTCCCTTCTATGTAGAGAAGGATTTAAGTTGGTTTTCGAGTCCAATAAAGTAGTTGTAACGAAATATGGACTGTTTGTTGTAAAAGGGTATGAGTGCGGAGGTCTGTTCCGTTTTTCCCTCGCTGATTTTTGTAATAAAGTCGTGAACAATATTCATTCGAGTGTTAATGAAACAGAAGTTTGGCATTCACGTCTTTGTCACGTTGGTTTCAGTTGCATGACGCGGTTAGCAAAACTAAATTTAATTCCAAGTTTCACTTTAGCCAAAGGTTCTAAGTGCCATTCGTGTGTACAAGCAAAGCAACCTCGCAAGCCCCACAAGGCTGCGGAGGAGAGACACTTGGCGCCATTAGAACTCATACATTCTGATCTCTGTGAGATGAATGGTGTGTTGACTAAAGGTGGAAAGAGATACTTCATGACGTTAATAGATGATTCCACTAGGTTTTGCTATGTATATCTGTTAAACACTAAAGATGAGGCTCTACACTACTTTAAAATCTATAAGGCAGAAGTTGAGAATCAACTTGAAAAGAAAATTAAACGAATCCGGTCAGATCGTGGTGGAGAGTATTTTTCTAATGAGTTTGACTCTTTCTGTGCAGAACATGGCATTATTCACGAGAGGACGCCTCCCTATTCACCCCAGTCAAATGGGGTTGCCGAAAGGAAAAACCGTACTCTAACAGATTTGGTTAACGCCATGTTAGATACATCGGGTTTATCCAAGGCATGGTGGGGGGAGGCTATATTGACATCATGTCATGTCCTGAATAAAGTTCCGACGAAAGACAATGAGGTCACTCCCTATGAGCAATGGGAGAAGAGAAAAACAACACTCTCGTACTTACGTACTTGGGGCTGTTTGGCAAAAGTCAATGTGCCGATCCCCAAAAAGCGTAAACTTGGACCAAAGACCGTGGATTGCGTTAATTTGGGATACGCTAAGAATAGCGTTGGCTATAGATTTCTAGTAGTGAAATCTGAGGTACCTGACGTGAAGGTCGGTACGATTTTGGAGTCTAAAGATGCTACATTCTTTGAGGATATTTTTCCTATGAGAGATATGCAAAGCACTTCTAGACAGGAATCAGAGGAGACTCCTGAACCTGCCATTCCTATGGAATATTATGAACAAACACATGATGAGAATCCTGAGAAGGATGACGAGGAAACCCTTGGTAGGGGTAAGAGACAGAGGACTGCAAAGTCCTTTGGTGATGATTTCCTTGTGTACCTTGTGGATGATACTCCCACTTCTATTTCAGAAGCTTATGCATCTCCAGATGCTGACTACTGGAGAGAAGCGGTCCGTAGCGAGATGGATTCCATCATGGCTAATGGAACGTGGGAGATCACTGAACGTCCTTATGGCTGTAAACCATTAGGATGTAAGTGGGTGTTCAAAAAGAAGCTTAGGCCTGATGGTACGATTGAAAAGTACAAGGCTAGACTTGTGGCCAAGGGTTATTCCCAGAAAGAAGATGAAGATTTCTTTGATACTTATTCACCTGTGGCTAGACTGACCACCATTCGAGTATTACTCTCGTTGGCGGCCTCGCATGGTCTTCTCGTCCATCAGATGGATGTTAAGACGGCTTTCCTAAATGGAGAGTTAGACGAGAAAATCTATATGCAACAGCCAGATGGCTTTGTGTTAGATGGTCAAGAAGGAAAGGTGTGTAAGTTACTGAAATATTTATATGGGCTGAAACAAGCACCTAAGCAATGGCATGAGAAGTTCAATACAACTTTAACATCTGTTGGCTTTGTTGTTAATGAAGCTGACAAATGTGTATACTATCGCC
This sequence comes from Alopecurus myosuroides, assembly GCA_028641055.1. Lineage (NCBI taxonomy): Eukaryota > Viridiplantae > Streptophyta > Magnoliopsida > Poales > Poaceae > Alopecurus > Alopecurus myosuroides. The sequence continues at coordinate 480,217,153 of CM054058.1, forward strand.
ATGGTGGGGGCGAAGGAGTTATTTTGTGTTTGTATGTTGATGACATACTGATATTTGGGACCAACCTCAAAGTAATCAATGAGGTTAAGTCATTTCTATCCCAGAACTTTGAGATGAAAGATCTTGGTGTGGCTGATGTTATCTTGAACATCAAGCTATTGAGAAACAATGAGGGTGGGATTACACTTCTGCAATCCCATTATGTTGAGAAGGTTTTGAGTCGTTTTGGATATTCGGACTGCAAAACTTCTCCAACGCCATATGATCCTAGTGTGCGGATTCGAAAGTTCGAAGGCACAGCTAAGGATCAGCTGAAGTACTCTCAAGTAATTGGTTCACTCATGTACCTAGCGAGCGCTACGAGGCCTGACATCATGTTTGCTGTGTGCAAACTAAGCCGGTTTGTTTCCAATCCGGGTGATGTGCATTGACATGCTGTAGAAAGAATTATGCGCTATCTGAAAGGTACCGTGAACCATGGACTTCACTACAGTGGATATCCTTCGGTACTTGAAGGGTATTGTGATGCGAATTGGATCTCTGATGCTGATGAGATGAAAGCCACAACGGGGTATGTGTTTACCCTTGGAGGTGGTGCTGTTTCCTAGAAGTCTTGCAAGCAAACGATCTTAACGAGATCAACAATGGAAGCAGAATTAACAGCATTAGACACGTCTAGTGTCGAAACAGGATGGCTTCGAGATCTTTTGATGGACTTGCCTGTGGTTGAAAAGCCAGTACCGGCTATCCTTATGAACTGTGACAATCAAACATTGATTGTCAAGGTGAAGAGTTCAAAGGACAATGCACAGTCCACAAAGCACATAAAAATGAGATTAAAAGCTGTCAGACATTTAAGAAACTCCGGAGTGATAGCGGTGGATTATATCCAGTCGGCTAAAAATCTGTCAGATCCCTTTACTAAAGGGCTATCACGTGTTGTGATAGAAAGTGCATCGAGGGAGATGGGTATGAGACCCACATGAGTTGCCATGACAGTAACCCAACCTATGTGATCGGAGATCCCGTGAAGTGGGACCTGGCGAAACAAGCTAGTGGTTAACTGAGGAGAGTAATTTTACTAACCCACTCCACTGGAGATGCAGTACTCTCAAAAACTGTATGGCAGGTTGACTTTTGTCTTAATGTGTTCCAAGGCTTGTATAAACAAGATGCTATCCTACAGAGCGATCTTTGGAGGAACACACCTATATGATCCTGACTGCTGGTCACAGTCTATGAGATTGGGTGATCTCTAATAAGTTCATGAATAGGCCAGGAGTTTGACTTATATGCTCCACCCGAGGGGTCAGCCTTCGGCAGCCTAGTACGGACAAGACATTTAGTGAAACTATTTACGCCCAAACTGACAATTCAAGGATTAGTCCATTGTTCAGTTGTGATGTAGTGTAGCTACTTGTTCTAGGTGGATGTTCAAACCTTAACGGGTCTCCACTGAAAATGCCAGTATATAAAAACACTGAATGGAACAGAGGACAACACTAGGGGTCTTCGGGATCTGGTGGGGGATTGCTGAAATTCGGATGGACCTATAGGCCCATTAAGCCAATTTCCACTTAATCCAAAGGCCCAATGCTGCATAGCAATGGTGGGAGTTTAGTCCCACATTGCTAGTTGGGAGAAGTTTTGTACCAGTTTATAAGGTGAGCTCTCTCCCACTAGTGTGAGTTGGTATGAAGAGAGAGGAAGTAGTGGAGGTGTTCCACACGCTGCGCTCCTCCTCCTCCGCCCGCCCGCCTCGCCACGCCTCGCCTCGCCTCGTCACGACACGTCACGACGCGCCGCGCCGCGGGTTGCGGGAATGAGCCGTCACATTTATATTGGTAACAGCCGTATTGATCGCATGTGATAACTGCGCGAAGTAAAACGCCGCCTTTATCACGTGGTAACGGCTGTAGTAAACGCCAATTAAATTGACCGTTCTCCTACTCGGCCGTGCCTATAAATTGGAGGCTCAGGCGGACGCAGTAGACACATCTCACACACGCCGCCTCTTTGCGCCCACTGTCGTTCCACCTCCTATTGCTGCCGCTGGTGATCCCATCCCGTCTACCGCGTACACGGCCGACGGGAGAGCAGGCCTCCGAAACCCCGCCTCTCCAGATCCTGTACGGGAGAGGGGCGATTAGGTTTTTGGGGAGCGTCTACTACGCGACTGCTCGCTGCTGCTGTACATCTACTTCGTCTACTACCGCATCGCCCTCGTCGTCAACATGGCCACCGAAGCCGATCGAGCTGCTGCCACCGAGGCCGCTGCTGCTGCTGAGGCCGCCAATGCTGCTGCTGCCGCCGCGGCCGCCTCCTCTGCTACGGCTACTGTCAATTGGCCAACTGCAGGGTATAGCACGTTCATCCCTGTCATTATTATTTCCATGTGTGCAACACTAGTAGTTTGCGTAGATTTATCTACTATAAATCTAGTATGCACGAATATGGTTAAATATCAGTATGTTTACGTCATGTTCATGATTTATACTTGGATTAATTTAATCTGTAAATTGCCTAAATTCTTAACAGTAAATATAGAGAAAGCATGCCACCTTATAGATTTGAAAAGCATTAACTACATGCTCAGAGATACATATTTTGATAAATGGGGATGCATCATAATTATAGCTTCTAAATACATGCCTGAAACACTCACGTACACAAGAATCTGACAGAATCACCAGGTTTTAGGAGTGAAATCACAATCAATGAATCACAACTGAAGACTGGTAGTTAGGAGAGAGCAATTACTACCTGCTCAAAAATGATGTAGATGTTGATAACAGTCGATTCTCCACACTTAATGGCTTTTGAACATATTCTTGAAACGCTGAGCTGCTCCAATACGAAAGAATAATGTGAAATCCCAATCAATGAACCAAATAGTGACAAAAATTAACTACCGTGAGCGAATCATCTAACTTCAACAAAAAATAGCTAATACAACTAACAAAATAATTTCACCTCCTTTTCCCGGGCTTGAACTATCCAAGCATAGAAAAAGAAGTAATTTTGAGTTGGATAGGCAGAGTTACCAACAAAAATCACCGCATATGAAACACACAAAACCGGATAGTTGTGAAATAAACACTAAAGTGAGTAACTGAAGAAAGATAACAAGACAACTGAAACCTTATGAAATAGATAGTGAGGAAATAAAGAAATATAAAATTAGCAAATATAATTGATGAAAATGAAGTTAAACCACTGAAGACTGAAGAAAAAGATAGAGAGAGTTATGAATAAAGATGTCCGGAGAATGAAAATGAAAATAAAGATACATTTAAACAAAGAAGAGTGGATATACTTTGGAAATGAAAATTAAGAGAGAATGAAGAAAAAAGTAAAGAATTGAAAAAAAAAAGAATGAATGACCAAATAATACCAAGCAAATAAATACTCGATTTTTTTTAAAAAAAAGTTATAGCTGATCAAAATGACAGAAAAAATGAGACTAAAGATTTAGAATGTAAGAAATATTTTTTCCTAAAAAGGCATAATTTTTTGAACTCAGAATGTATTTCTTGAATCTCATCCACACCTATCACAACTCATATTGTTTTTGGAAAATGAAACAACAACAAGAACTACACCCACTGCACTGTCAAAAAGAATGTATAGGTAAGACGGTTGCGACATTTTAGAGTACTATATACTACTTAGGATAAAACCTTGTTAAAACTAAAATGATTTTCAACAAATCTTAGAATACCGAGACAACAAATGTCGTAAAAGCGTGTTGGAGACACACAACGAAAATCAGATGGTTCAAGCAAAAAAGATAAACTCAAACATGAAAAAATACCTCTAAAATGTCAGGGTTGAACACCTGAAGCCGCTCTTCCTTGTAAAAATGGACTGGGGATGAGTTAGACAAAGAAGTAGGTTACTTGGATAGAAGGAACAACGACATATATATAGAGAAAGCATGCAACCTTACAGGATAGAAACATCATTAAGTACCTTCTCAAAGGTACAAATGTTGTTAGGTGGAGATTCTTCATAATTAATAGCTTCTGAATCCATGCCTGAACGCTCACCTACACAAGAAATCTGACAAAATAATCAGCTTTTAGTAGTGAGTCAATAAACCACAATTAAATACTACCAGTAATGCAGCGTTACTGGAAAATCAGAGCAATTAGTCTCTGCTCAAAAAAATGATGCGAATATTGATAGCACTAGATGCTCCGTACTTAATAGTTTGAACATATACCTGGCTGAACTGCTCCAATAAAAAAAAAAAAATTGGCACTGCAATCCCAACTAATAAACCAAATAGTAATGAAAAGTTACTACCGAGAGTGAATCATCTATGGTAATATTTATAATCTAATCTTGAAAAAAAGCTAATACAACTGAAAAAATAACTTTGAAAAAATATTTCTCCTCCTTTTCCCGGGCATGGAACCAGCTATCCAAGTATAGCAAAAAAGTAATTCTAGATTGGATAGGCAGAGTTACCCAAGAAAAAACAACCCCATACGAAACACACAAAAGTGGATAATTATGAATGAAATAACTTAAGAAAGATGACCGCGACAACAGAGAAATCTGATGAAATAGATAGAGAAAATGAAGAAGGAAGAAATGTTAAAAGATGGATGAAAATGAAGTAAAATCAATAATGAAAAAAATATAGAGAGAGTGATGAATAAAGATGACCGAAGAATGAAAATGAAAATAAATATGAACTTAAACAAAGAAGAGTGAGTATACTTTTGAAAAGAAAATTAGGAGAGGATGAGTAAAATTTAAAGAACTAGCAAATAAAAATGAATGACCAAATAAGACCAATGAAACTTAGACTGAGCCAATAAGACAGAGAATCTCAGAGCATGTTATAACCGAACGAAGCAAACACTAGTAGAAAAAGGCCTTTCTGTGGCGCACCATTTTGGCTTTCTGTGGCGCACCAAGGGGCCAGAATGGTGCGCCACAGAATCTACGCCACTAAATTTTTTTCTGTGGCGCACCTCAGCCGTGCGCCACAGAAATGTCAATTCTGTGGCGCACCTCAGCCGTGCGCCACAGAAATTTGCAATTCTGTGGCGCACCAAGGGGGGGTGCGCCACAGAATTTTTTTTTGAATTTCAAAAAAAAAGGCGGCCAGATCTGGCCGCGGTAATTTTTCGAAAATTCGAAATTTCGCCGGATTTCGTCGGATGCTCGCCGGAGTTGGTGGGTGGAGGATGGGGGTCACCGGAGTTGGTGGGGAGGAGAAGGAGAAGCTCGCCGGAGGTGGTGGTGGTGGTGGTGGAGGAGGAGGAGGAGGAGGTGAGGTGGTGGTGATAGAGGAGGAGGAGGAGGAGGAGAGGTGGTGGTGGAGGAGGAGGAGAAAGAGGTGGTGGTGGTGGAGGAGGAGGAGGAGCTCACCGGAGGTGGTGGTGGTGGTGGTGGTGGAGGAGGAGGAGGAGGAGGAGCTCACCGGAGGTGGTGGTGGTGGTGGTGGAGGAGGAGGAGGAGGAGGAGGATGGTGGTGGAGGAGGAGGATGGTGGTGGTGGAGGAGGATTGGTGGTGGTGGTGGAGGAGGAGGAGAGGTGGTGGTGGTGGTGGTGGAGGAGGAGGAGAGGTGGAGGAGAGGAGAGGTAGAAGATGAGAAGTGGAGGAGAAGTGGAGGGGAGAAGGGACGAAAAGGAGGGGAGGCAGGAATTTCGAATCCTGCCTCCCAATTCTGTGGCGCACCCCCCCTTGGTGCGCCACAGAATTTTTTTTTTCTTTTTTTTTATTTTCTAGTCAAAATCTTAAAACGGCCATAACTTTTGTTCCTTTTGGAATTTGGCGATTCTAAAAAAAGCTCACAGGCCGAAGGCCAGTGAGGTTGGGTTTCTTTTTTTCTCTAGTTTTTTTTAATATCTTGATCATTTTTTTTCGACATCGTATGCAAAAGTTATGGCCATTTTACTTTTTTTATAAAACTTTTGCTCAGAAAGTCGAAATTCATATTTCAAAATATGATTAAAAAGTAGACATTAAACTCTCCGTGCATCTATAAGGGATTTATTTTTTGATGCTTTTTAGACCTCCAACTCTTCCGTCAAAAACTAGAAAAGGCGTTCCCGGGGGGGGGGGGGGGGGTGGAGTTGGTGCGTGAGGGCATAATTTTTTCGGATGGGAATTCTGTGGCGCACCTGGCAGTGGTGCGCCACAGAAATGTCATATTTCTGTGGCGCACTAACTACCATGCGCCACAGAAAGGGAGTGTGGCAATTATTGGTGTGGCCCCCGGCTAATTTCTGTGGCGCACCCCCATCCCGTGCGCCACAGAATTCCTCTTTTCTGTGGCGCACCACGGTCCCGTGCGCCACAGAATGTCTCTTTTCTGTGGCGCATGCCCACCCGTGCGCCACAGAAATATATTTCTGTGGCGCACCAAGAAGCCATGCGCCACAGAATATGTTCCATAGAAAGGCACTTCTCTACTAGTGAAAGAGACTGACAAATTGAGACTGAAGATGGAAAAAAAAACGAGTAAACCTGAGCAAGCTATAACAAATAATCATGTAATAATATTGAGTAAATAATTTATGATAGAGAAAATTGATGAATAAGACAGAAAAATAAAGCAAGACAAAATAAGAAAAAAAAACTGATGAAAATGAATTAATGACATTCATGACTGAAGAAAGAGATAGAGAGAAAAATCAAGATACTGAAAGAATAAGAAGGAGAAAATTTAGGACTGAAATAATAACAATGAAAGAATAAGAAGGAGAAAACAAAAAGGATGAGAGTGCAAAAACTGAAGGAATGAAAATGCATGAACTTGAAATCTAATTATTTTCTCCAAGGATAATCGCGCGTCGCTGCTGAATATAAATGTTTTGAAACTTGTTCCAAAAACGTTGCTCCTGTACTTTCAGTAGGCTAAAAGTATCTCAAACAAGCACGCTAAAAGGCGCCCGCTCGTTTAAAACCGCCGATTTAGGATGCGGAATGCATTGCACATCGATTCAGTAGGCCCTGTGAAGTAGAGCGTGCAGTACATTTTGCAGAAAATCAAGAGGTATCTCCTGATATTTTTGGTAGCAATGATCGTTGTCGCTGGATTGGTCGTGTTGGGAAAAGTTGTGTACCAGATTTCAGATTGGATGAACGAAATGGAAGAGCAGAGGGCCAGGCAAAGGCTTCTCAGGGCTGGAAGGCTATAGAGGTAAAGAGTATAGATGGATTCTTAATCAATTTTGAGATGTAGATTCATGAATTGCTGTTTTAAGAAATCGCCGCGGTCCAGCTTTTGAGGCATGTAAGAGAATGGATGTTTTTTGTTTTGCCGCTTCCCTGTATTAGAGGAAGATGGCTTTGTATTGCTTGAATAATGTTGTTGTTGAGTGACTGTAAATGCACAGATGATGTCAGTAATATATCGGTGGTCCAGAACAGTTTCTATAAATTACGAACCATGTCATTTACCAAAATGTTGCATCTTCAGCAACAATGGTGTTGTCGTATAGGTTATTTGTAAGATGTCCAATCTGCAAGCAACAATGGTGTGTCGTGTAGTTTGGAACAAACAGGTAACATGTTCGACGTGGCTGCATATCTGCAATTTTGCTTCTTGTGCAAGAAGCTGAACACAATTTTTGCAGAATGTTTCAGATCTATGAAATGCACAAACACCTAAACCCATGTACATTTATATAGCCTTAGTTATGTACGTTGCGTGTCGCTACTGAATATTGAAACTGAAGTTTTTTTTTTTGACAGTAGTAGGCCACCAAGTTTACTTCGCTCCTGAACCAAAATACCCTCCTCATCTTCGCTTCAGACTGTGTTCCCCGGCAATCTGAATCTCAGTATACATCATTGTTGGGTCGTTACCCTGAAACTTGGCGTATATATTGCAGTCGACTCCTAGTCCATGCCACCTCTCCACTCTCCAGGCAACACCATCAAGCATCAATGCAACAGCAGCATGCGCCTTGACCTCCCAAAAAAGATAGATTCTTCCTGGAGTAGCACGAAACTCATCCTATTGAATCAGATGTCCTGCGTGCCTAAATCTTAAGGAAAGGCAAAATGTACTCTGGGCATCTCTCGCATGCCGTCCAACCGATCCGCCTAACGACCACACCCTGGGGCCTGGGGACATGTACATAACATAGCTCTGATACCAAGCACAACAATGTATCACAATGCGCACTTGTACGGATCTACGGATCAGGTACATTTATATCAGGAGTGGATGCTGCACGTTGTGCATCCGATCCGAATATCTAGGGACTACCTGTTACAAGCAATAGCAAAACAACGATGAAATTAAACAAGATCAAACCAACGGGGACACGAGATTTTAACGTGGAAAACCCTTCCAATGAGGAAGAGAAAAAACCACGGGCGCCAGCCAGCAATACTTCACTATTTCGGGGTAGGTTACAATCACGCCGGGATTTACAATGTGTGGCTTATCCCGTGCGGCGGCTTACAAGAGGTATATAAAGGCGGTCCTGACCTAACTAGGTCGGTAACTGTGTATCCAACTCCAACTCGGTATCGACTCGTACCGTAAGCCTCCGGCGACGGGCCTCCGCGTAGCGAAGGCCGAACTTTCCTTTATCTTCATATTAATTTGGATCACCATAAAACAACACTCCACCTTGAGACAAATTCCCTCTTGTAGCATAAATTAGAACCTTCACCTGAAACACACAAAGAAAACACCTTCGGCGCCAAATAGCCTCTTGGGCTAAGCAGTGATACCAACTAAGCTTGAGCAAAGCTCAAACTTAGCAATAGGAACTGGCTTTGTCATCATATCAGCAGGATTATCATGAGTACTAATCTTGCATACCTTCAGCTTACCTTGTGCAACAACATCACGCACATAATGGTACTTGACATCAATGTGCTTTGTTCTCTCATGGAACATCTGATCCTTAGTAAGGTAAATAGCACTCTGACTGTCACAAAATAGGTTAATGCAAGTATCATCTCCACAAAGCTCAGCAAACAGGCCTTTCAACCAAACTGACTCCTTGCATGCTTCAGCAATAGCCATATACTCAGCCTCAGTAGTAGATTGTGCAACAACACCCTGCAAGGTAGCCTTCGAGCTAACGGCACATCCACTAATAGTAAACACATAACCTGTGAGGGATCTCCTCTTATCCAAGTCGGCAGCATAATCTGAATCCACATAGCCTGCGAGTCCCTCACCAGTCTTGCCAAACTTCAAGCAAGCTTTGGATGTGCCGCGAAGGTACCTGAAAATCCACTGAACAGCTTTCCAATGTTCTTTACCAGGATTAGCCATGTATCGACTGACCAAACTCATAGCATATGATAAATCAGGCCTAGAACACACCATGGCATACATTAAGGAACCAACAGCACTAGCATAGGGAACTCGTGACATGTACTCAATATCTTTGTCAGTAGTAGGACTTTGCAATGCTGACAACTTGAAGTGCGAAGCAATAGGAGTACTAACAGACTTTGCATCATGCATATTAAATCGATGAAGTACTTTCTTAATATAATTCTCCTGACTAAGAAATAGCAATCTAGATTTTCTGTCTCTAGAAATTTCCATACCTAGAATTTTCTTAGCAGGACCAAGATCCTTCATCTCAAACTCACTACTCAACTGTTTCTTCAATGTAGTGATTTCTTTCATGCTCTTGGCAGCAATTAACATATCATCAACATATAGCAGCAAGTATATAGGTGATTCATCAACAAATTTAATGTACACACAGCTATCATATTCAGACCTCTTAAAACCATGTGCCATCATAAAAGAATCAAACCTTTTATACCATTGTCGAGGAGACTGTTTCAAACCGTAAAGAGACTTCTTTAGCTTGCACACGAAATCCTCTTTACCAGGCACTATGAACCCTTCAGGTTGGTCCATGTATATCTCCTCCTCTAGTTCTCCATGCAAAAACGCAGTCTTCACATCTAACTGCTCAAGCTCAAGATCATGCATAGCAACAATACTAAAGAAAGTACGAATAGAACTATGCTTGACAACAGGTGAGAACACATCATTATAATCCACTCCTGGAATCTGACTGAAACCTTTTGCTACTAACCTTGCCTTAAACCTTGGAGGCTCACTGGGAGATAAGCCCTCCTTTCTTTTGAATATCCACTTACAGCGGACGGCCTTCTTTTGTTTAGGCAAGCGCACAATATCCCATGTGCCATTCTTCTCAAGTGATTGCATCTCTTCGTGCATTGCACCAATCCACTTGTCACGATCAACCGAAGCAATAGCTTCATTATATGTAGCAGGTTCAGCATCATTCTCCACCTGTTCAGCACAACTTAGAGCAAAATAAACAACATCACATTCCTCAATTAAACGAGTACGAGGTCCTTTATTCCTCTTCTCTCTGCGTTCTGCAATAGACAAATTTTCTTGCTGCACAATAGGAGGTGAGGGCGGCACAATATCCTCCTCAACAATTTCAGTTTCCTCCTCATCCAGGTGGTCTGGCTCCACCTGCAAACGAACTCGTGGTTCGTCCTCATCAGAAGAATCAGGCATAACATCAGTTGACAAACTGTCCTCATACATAACAGATTCATTAAACACAACACTTCTGCTAAAGAAAGTCTTTTTGGTTTCCGGGTTCCACAACTTATATCCTTTTACTCCAGAACCATAACCAAGAAATAAGCACTTAATAGCTCTAGGCTCTAATTTTCCATTATCAACATGAGCATAGGCAGTGCAACCAAAAACTTTCAGTTGTGAATAATCAGCTGACTCACCAGACCATACCTCAATAGGAGTTTTCTTGTCAAGAGGGATGGATGGTGACCTATTGATCAAGTAGCAGGCAGTGTTGGCAGCCTCAGCCCAGAAACGCCTACTCATGCGGGCGTTGAACAACATGCAGCGAGCTTTGGAGATGATCGTCCTATTCATCCGCTCAGCTACACCATTTTGCTGAGGTGTGTATGGGATGGTGTGGTGCCTGACAATGCCTTCCTGCACACAATAATCATCAAAAGCATGCGAACAAAATTCGCCACCATTGTCAGTACGAAGCACCTTCACCTTTCTCTCAGTTTGCTTTTCAATCATAACTTTCCACTCTTTAAAAGCAGCAAAAGTATCATCCTTAGTTTTCATAAAATAAGGCCAAACTCTTCTAGAGTAATCATCAATGATAGTAAGCATATAACGAGCACCACCATAAGAGGGCTTACGTGAAGGCCCCCATAAATCAGCATGTACATAATCCAAAGTACCTTTAGTGCTATGAACGGAAGCATTGAACTTAACTCTCTTATGCTTACCAAACACGCAGTGTTCACAGAACGGCAACTTACTCATATTGCAGTTCTTCAACAGTTCTCTCTTCACCAATTCTGCCAACTTGTCTCTAAAACAGTTCTCTCTTCACCAATTCGGCCCTAAGCCTCCGGCGACGGGCCTCCGCGTAGCGAAGGCCGAACTTTCCTTTATCTTCATATGAATTTGGATCACCATAAAACAACACTACCGCTAGACCAGGAGAATAAGGTCACTCCCTGCTCGCTGTCACAAGGACGGCAAGAAGGCGCTGCAGTGGCAGCGCTACCCTCTGTAACATCTGCAGTGCAGAGTTCTTCGGGCTGCGAGATTCGTGCTGGTTCTGTGGTGTTCGTCATGGAGGTGGAGGACGACCACGAGGCTCATGCGGGGCCGCTGGTCATCACGGAGATGGACGGCGCTGCGTCTGCCAAGTTCGACACACCAGTCTCACCTGTTCACGAGGTTCTTTTTTTGAGCAATCGAGGCTTAGCCCCAAACCTGACCATCTGGGCCAGGCCTGGCGTGCCGGGTGCCGGCCCGGCACAGGTTCACGTGCCGTGTCTGGCCCGTCAAAATCGCGGTGCCGTGCTGGGGCCTTGAGGCCAAGCACGCGGGTCTTGGCGGCACGGCCCGTTTACGCGAGCGGCACGTAAGCACGCGAAGCACGTGGCGACCTGTACCGGCCCGCGCGACGCGGAAGCGCGTGGAAGAGGCGCAACGGTCGGGAGGAGCGTCCTGGACGCGCGCTGACGGGCTCCAACGGCCGGAATTTGGCCCGTTTAGCGGGAAGTTGGCCTGTTTAGCGAATTTAGGTCATTTTAATCAAGATTTTGTCAACTTTTAGGCAGATTTCGAATATGTATCCGTTTGAGCGGTATATATGTAAAAAAAAGAGTTTTTTTGGCTATAAAAGGGCTGTCCACGCCTCTCATTTCTCACATTCAAACATGGCTGATTCCAACCAGTTTACCAACTTCACTATGGGTGATCTCGACCCCGAGTTCGACACCGACCTCGGGGATCAAGTACCCTTTCCCACTTCACCTCTCATCGACCACTACGAGATCGACTATACACCTCCCTCATATTCACAATCTCATCCCTCTCAGACTTCCAATGCCAGCACCTCCACCTCCACCAACACCACCGCAAAAAGGCGTCGCAAGAAAATCTCGATGGTGTGGGATCATTTTGAAGAAGAGACCGTGGTGGTGGATGGTGTCGATGTTCTCAAGGCGAGGTGCAAGTGGGAGGGTTGCGGAAGTGTGTTCTCCATGTAGAAAGGAGGAGGAAACGGCCACATGAGGAGGCACTTCGCGGGCCACGTGAAGAAGCAGGATGCTGCCAATGCGGTGTCGGCACGGAGACAGGATACGCTCAAGTATAACCCCGACGGTTCGGTACATAACTTCTCCTATGATTCTAATTTGCAAAGAGAAAATCTTTGTCGTATGATTTTTGCTCTTTATTTGCCGTTAGGTTTTGGTGAATCTGAAGCTTTTGTCGAATATATTCAAACTTCTCATAATCCAAATTTTAAACCTTTTTCTAGACAAACTACATCTAGGGATATGAGAAAGTTATGCAAAAGCAATGTTGCTAAAATAAAAGCTGAATTGGCGAACGACACATTTTCACTCGCTTTAACGTCTGATATATGGAGTGGTAGGGCAAAGCAATCCTACATTAGTGTGGTTGCGCATTATGTTGATAAGAATTGGGATCTACAAAAAAGAGTCATAGGATTCGAATTAATTGATGTATCACATAGTGGCGCAAAAATTGCTAATGCTATAAAGCAAGTTGTGAATGATTTTGCTATCCAATCCAAAATATTTTCAATTACTTTGGATAATGCTTCAGCAAATAGTAGGGCAATGGATTATCTCACTCCTTTATATGACATCTATGATGCACCTTATTTACTCCATCAACGTTGTGCTTGTCATATAATTAATCTTACTGCTAAATGTTGTTTAAAGAAAGTTCAAACAGAAATCGCAAATTTGCGCTTGGGCATTTCATATCTTGGTAGTTGAAATGTTAGAGGTGCAAACTATGAAAACTATTGCATTGCTTTAGGCATGACACCTCATAAGTCTTCTTTAGACATGTCTGTTAGATGGAACTCTACATATATGATGCTTAAAGCAGTTGTCAAAGACAAAGTGCAATTTGCGGGTTTTGTTAATGCAAATATTGGATACGAGCTAATAACTCCACAAATTATGCATATTGATGAACATTTGACCAACTTCTTGGAGATGTTTTATGATGCAACTATTTATTTGTCTGGAGTTTATTATCCCACATCTCATATGATGGTGCATGTCATTTTAGATATCGCTAGTCATTTGAAAGCATATAAAGATGATGTAATTGTCGCAAGTTCTGTTGATAGGATGAATCGAAAATTTGAGAAGTATTGGGCAACTATTCCTCTGTTGTATATTTTTGCCTTTATCTTGGATCCTAGGGCTAAAATTGAAGGGTGTGGTAGTGTCTTGGCTTTACTAGTGGAGTGCGTAGGTGGAGAATATACTGCTTATTTCACTGATGTTCGTGATAAGCTTTCCGTCCTTTTTGCTAAATACGAAGAAAAGTATGGCGGTAATAGGCGACAAAGGCCTCCACCGGTACCACATTCAGGAAAGGGGAAAGGAGTGTGGAGCAAGATTTTAGGAAGGTCGGGTGCGGCCTCGGGCTCTTCAGGTCGAACTCCCTTGCTTCCAGGTGACGGGGAGTTGGCGAAGTACCTCAACAGCGACATAGTGCCCTATAACCCTGAAGAAGAGGAAGAGTTCAACATACTACAGTGGTGGAAAAACCACAAGCTTACATATTCGGTGCTTTCAATATTAGCACGAGATGTGTTATCAGTGCCCGTGTCAACGGTATCATCGGAGTCTGCTTTTAGTCTATCCGGAAGAATAATCGAGGATAGAAGAACTAGTCTCACACCAGATATGGTGAAAACACTGATGACCGTAAAAGACGGAGAACTAGCCAGAAGGAGAGACCAACACACTGTTGCTAACGAAGAACTGGCGGCCACATTCTTCAACCTTGCCATGCGCGACCCAGAAGATGATGCACAGAGTAGTCTTTGTAATTTCTCTTTCTTTTTGTAATTTTTTTTATCCTTTTGTAACTTAGAGTAGAGCAAACTGCACTCTTTTTCCTTCCCAAGGATGGAAGGTTTTTTAATGAGGCAGCTAATAATAAAGCTCAAATTTATACCAAATGATACTTTGCCTCGTTATTGTCACTACAAAATTGAAATGAGATGCATGCTACATTGAAAAACATACATGATACATTAAAAAAAGATACATCATACATTGAAAAAAGATACATTGAGCTGCCTCATTAAAAAACATTTTAATTCTAAGAAGGAAAAAGAGTACAACTTCTCTCTAAAGATACAACTTGTCTCTAAAACATGTTACCACCACCTTGCGGTGGATTATCACGCTCACGCCTAATGTGCATCTGATGGTGTCTAAGCAGGTGCCCGGTTGACCCTCATCTAGTCACGGTGAACGCCTGCGAGCATCCATGCCTTTTGCACTTCGCTTTTACCACCGCGACACCATTCACTTCGACATCTTCTTTATCGAAGTGCTCCCACACCGGAAAAGGGTTGGGATGTGGAAAAGGGTTGGGATGTTGTTGTGGTTCAACCATATTTGAGTGTGGAAAATGAGAGGGGTGGACAACCCTTTTATAGGAAAAAAATGATCATTTTTGGGACAAAATTCGAAAAAAAAACGAAATTCCAGCACTCCCCATGCTCCCTCCGCGCCACGGGCCGGCCCGTGATTCTCCTGTGCCGTGCTGGGGCCTGGCGCAGCGGCCCGCGTGCCGGCACAGCCCGACACGCTAAGCTTACGTGCCGCCCGGTGGCGTGCCGTGCCTGACCCGTGTAGGGCTTCGCGTGCCCGGGCTGTGCCGGGCTGGCCCGTTGGCCAGGTTTGCTTAGCCCGGTGGTTGGCACGGGTTGATGCATGCTGGCCCGTCCAGGTTCGAGTCTCCGCACTCGAACATGGTGTCGTGCACACCCTTCTTCTTAATGAAAAGGAAAACGCTTAAATTAGGCCGACCTGGGCCAGGCTCCCCTGTAGGTCGCCTGCGCCAAACGCGAGCGCGAGCACGAGCACGCGAGGCCTGCACATGTGCCTATTACATGTAGGCGGCTGGCCCAATTAGGACCAGCTTTGTTTGTTTGGCCCAGTTTTGTGTGCAAACGGCCCACCACAGTAACTAGAAGCAGCCACACATATGATAAGTGTTTTTACCATGTTCGGTGTCGTAGTCGTGAAAAGGCAGATGCCCTGGGATGGCTTAAGGTTTGGGGCAGATGGACGCTGTAGGTATCTAGGGAGGGATCGCACGCCTAGAAGGCGCGCTCAGGAACACTGCAAACACCACAATCTACCCAGGTTCAGGGCCCTCGTGTGGAGATAACACCCCTACTCCTGCCTATCTCTCTGTATTAAGTCGTGCCGAGTACAGGAACTACAATTTCTCAGTGTGACTCTCTGTGCCGAGTAGCCAGGGCTCAGCTCTCTGCGTATGTGACTGAGTGAGTTGCTGATTTGTCGATCGACCCTCGCGCAGGAGGGGGCTGACCACCTTATATACTGGTGGCCAGCCACTATTCTATGAATAAAAGGTACAGAGTAGACAACTCCACTGTGTCAACAACGCACGCCTCCGTGTTCCCGCTGACACCGTCGACGAAAGTCTCCGTAGTAGGCGACTGACACGTCTTGTCCATCTCGTCAGCCTTTTAGGGTAGGTCACTGACATGTCCTGTCCCCCTTGTCAGCGACAGGACATGACATCCCCCGTACTGCACTGTTCCACGTCTCTGTGCGGATAACCACACACCTAGTAAGTTGAACCGCACGCTGGTACGGCCCCTGGATACGCGAGATCTTCCTCAACGGCTCCATTGACTTTGTGCCCGAGTAGAGCGTCTTCTTGGCTATCCGGATCACCCGAGCGCTACCCGGCTGATCCAGACAGACACTGAATCTTCCCTAGGCTCCTTGCTCTTTCTACCGAATAACACCAGCCGGATAGCAGATACTCGGGTAGCTGCCTACCCGGACAGCACCAACTCGGTACGGCTGAATTTGGTAAACAGCGTCTTGAACTCTGTTTCTTACATGACTTACCCCTACTCGGGCGTTGGGCCCTGCCAGCTTAAACCATATGACTTCTATGTTGAATCGTGGCCGAGTTGCACCTCAACTCGGACGCTCTCAATTTGAACTCGGACCTTCTTCACTCTGGTTCCTGGAGTTTTCACTATGGATCCAACCGAGATCCCAACACTTAGCCAAATTTCCAAGACTTTGCCGCTCACCGCCGAGCGTTTCTATCTTCGCGTGTAAGGGTTGGAACGTGTCACGCAACCGCAGCCCACGACGCCTCGGTTCTGGTGCGGCTGCTCGGCACACGCCTGCCACTGCACACCGGGCCCACAGGACGCCGTGTCCCTTCACACAGGTACTTGATTACCCACGATGCGTGACGTGGGATTAACTGCGCCTGTTACGCACGAGTAGCTCGCTTTGTGCGTTTCTATCGGGCGTGGTAACTCCCCACGCCGCACGGTCTTCCCCGCAGTGGATCGTGGGCCATAACTGCCCTCGAGGAGGTTTAAATACCTCCGTGCCGCCCCCCGTCAATTCTTCCTTGCCACTTTCCCCTTGAGTTGTTTCCTTTCCGCCTCCCAACTCGCAGCGGACACCAGCACCACTGTGAATCCACAGCACGCCGCCGCTCCGCGCGCAGAGAGAGGAAAGATCCATCCCCGCGCGCCACCGCTCGCCGGAGAGCGCTCAGCCGCGACAAGGCCTTCACCGCGCGGCGCTGTCCTCTCCGACCTCGCGCCACCGTCGCCGCTCGGCCGCATCTCGTCTTCTCCGCCTCCGTTTCCTCCGCCAAGCCTCAGATGGATCTCGAGCTCGTCGCGGAAGCGAACCCGCAGGTTCCTACCTCTATGCGCGCCGCCTGGGAGGGGTCCGATGTCAAGGCATCGGACTGACTGTGGCTGGTAAACACCCGCCGGGTGCCTCCCGGCAAGGAGATGGAGCCGACCCCTGGCCCTGGTGAGTATGTCGTTTTCCTGAGCCATTTTAAGTGCGGCTTCGGCCTTCCTGCATCCAAATTCATGCAAGATTTCATACGCCACTTTGGCCTCCAACCACATCACCTCCCGGCGAACACCATCGCCATGCTTTCTACATATGTTACTTGTTGTGAGGCCTTTCTCGGTGTCTACCCCACGGTAGACACCTGGGCAAAATACTTCTGCTTTCGCAAACAAGTTCTCCCCAACACTTCCAATCCGACTGTCCCCAAAGAGATGACTCATACGGGGACAGCCATGATCATCCAGCGGACCACGGGTAGCCACCCGCGGGTACTGGGACTGGAAACTTGCCGGAAGTGGCAGATGGGGTTCGTATACGTCAAGAACCCCACTCCATCAGAAGGCGAGGAGCAGGTCGACCTCATCAAACTGCCGGAGTTCAGGAACGTGTCGCCCACCGAGATGAGGAATTGGGGCTACCATCCCAGGAAGACGGTGAATGATGTGAACCTGGTAGACGAACGCCTGCAGGAGTTGGTCGCGCAGGGACTCCCTGATTGCTGCATGGGTGGAGCGCCGGGTTCTCCCTCTTCAAGAGCGGCTGCACAAGATGTGCTTCATGGGTGGAGCCCGTGACGGCACCCGGACAACCACCTTCGAGCTCACCAAGGCGGAGGTAGCAATCTGGGCCAAGTCCATCCTCCGGGCGACGCTTTCTGACACTTGGTTTTACGGTTTCGCGCCGTACAGCCGAGATCACCCAGCCCCCAAGGCGAGTACTCCTCTTCATGCACTTAGTTGATCTCGTCTCTTGGTTGTTCATATCATACCGAGTAGGAGCTATCTTGGATCCTTTTCCTTAGACCTAGCCTAATATGCTTTGTGTTTGCACTCTGTACCGGATAGGATCCCTCTGTTAGGACTTAGCTTATTATGCTTCATGCTTGCATGCTATTCTGAGTAGAGCCTTCACTTGTTTCCCTGTTTAGGACTTAGCTGTATATGCTTTGTATTTGCATGCTAGACCGAGTAGAACTTCTCTGTTAGGACTTAGCCTATTATGCTTTGTACTTGCATGCTGCTCTGAGTAGAACCTCAACTCGTTTCCCTTTCTAGGATTTAGCTATATATGCTTTATGTTTGCATGCTAGACCGAGTAGAACTTCCACTTGATGACTTTGAATAAAGTGTATTCCTTATGTTCTTGCGTTTGTGGCATCAGGTCCTTCCTCGCCAGAAGATAGAGGATAAGCCCATTCATGAGAAAAACTGGAAACCGGATAGGACTGAGGACGATACAGAGACGTTTGACGTCCAGGATATGCTCTGTATCCCACTTGCCGGCCAGGATGGCAAGTCTCGAGTCTCCACCTCCATTCGGGACTGGTCTGAGGATGATGAAGGTGACCGAGTTCACCCGTGTGCACACCGCAACATATCTTGACCTTTTTCTTTTCTTACTCTTGTACTTGCTCTTTCCGGTCACAGATGAGGTGAAGGAGGAGGAGCCACTTGACGTACAGCCTGTGTCAATGGCCGCCCCCACCGGAACAAAGAAAAGATCGGGCAGCGGAGCAGTCGAACCTCCCTCCAAGAAGAAGAAGCCCACCAAGAAGAAGACCACTGCGCGCAAGAAGCGCCCTACCATGGACGGGTAAGTCCTTCCGAGTTGCTCTTTGCACTTGCATCTCACTGTCTTCTCTGTTTCTTCTCTGTTCTTTTTCTTTGCACCCATCTCATTTTTCTTCCTTTCTTCTTGCTTTCTCTCAGTGAGGCACTTGATGTCGATGCCACCAACGCGTCGCCCAAGCCAAGTGCACCCCGGGACGTTGTGGACCTTACCAACGACGAAGGGGATTACCAGCCATAGGATAGAACCCAGATGTCCTCTCCTCTTAAGGAAGAAGAAGATCTCCGTGCCAAGAACATTGGCACCGAGATGGAGACTGACCGGCCTTTGGAGCCTCCGGAGCCCATTTCTGAACCAGCAGCATCAGAGCCTGCTGTCGAGAGGCAGCCATTGTGACGCTCCGAGATCGGGCACTATGCAGATTTCAGCATTCCCGCCAGAATCCACATAATAACCGATTCCAGGTTGCCACTTGTGATAACATTACAATAGTTCACGAATAATCCACAACAACAACAGAAAAGAGATTTACAAGATGACTCAAACGAGTCAAGGATACAACTGATACAATACAAAGATCCAAATAACAGCGGAAGAACAAACGTCCGGCTACGGACAAGATACAAATTGGACTAAGAGTCCTGAAGATAACCGAGAGCGTCCAATCCCTGCCCAGGCCAAGCCGGAGGGATTCCCAAGCTAACGTCGTCAGACTTCAAACCTGTTGACTGCAATATTGAATATGCAGCCACGAAAGAGATTCGTGGGTCAGTACGGTTAAGTATTGGCAAGTGGATAAACCATACTCACAAGATACCGGCGTAGCCAGTCATCACAAGATACAAATACTTTAGGATCAACGGAAAGGAAGGGGTTATTGCAAATAAGCGACAGCAGGCTGCGCTAACCAACTACAGAGAGATACTACA
Organism: Alopecurus myosuroides; assembly: GCA_028641055.1. Classification (NCBI taxonomy): domain Eukaryota; kingdom Viridiplantae; phylum Streptophyta; class Magnoliopsida; order Poales; family Poaceae; genus Alopecurus; species Alopecurus myosuroides. The sequence goes on from CM054058.1 coordinate 480,237,079, forward strand.
ACTTCCGGCTAACAGAAAGAAGATAAGATCGAGTATTGTAACCAACTGAAAGATAACTTCAAACAAACCCATCCTGGATCTCGCCCCTTATCCGAAGAAGCAATCCGAGGATAACTCACACAGTTGAGTTAATGATGGTTCAGATTATTGTGTCAATAAGCCTATTACTAGTCAAGTTGTTAATCATTGGGTGAAAGGTTGTTAATCATTAGGTTTAAGTTGTCCTGAGTACTTGTTAGCCAGCACTTTCACCAAGTAATCCATAACCGCGGAAAACACGGCTTCTCGAGAAGATTATCCCTGCAGGGTTGCACCAATTTGGCCGTACACGCAAGAATAACCCGCCAGATGGGATGCCTCCCACCAAGCGGGGTACTCTACACAACTCAACTCTTCTTCGCATCAAGCCCAAAGAACCTTGGGCGCACGGCTAATCGAGCCCAGAAGAAAATGGACCCTCATAGCACTCTAAGACCGTGTCCCCCTATATGCCGACTACGAAAGTTCCACCCGGGTACCAAGGGCTCGCAAGATCATGCATGCAGCAAATGAAACACCCGAACTAAATGAGGCGATTTGGACGAGATGCGAATCGAGTCAAATTGAGGGGGGCGCCCATACTCGCTTCCCACATGCGGGTAGTGCGCTCATCATGGATCAGTAGACAAGACCCTTTTCCTATTAGGGTCGACACTAGCAGGCCTCAAAACCACAAAGGGCCTCCTGCCGGTGCCTTATCATCAAATTATTATTTTACAATAACATTAGCATGATTGATTGATTAAACATCGAGCCCCCAGAACATAATGAAGTAATAACAGAAAGTAACGGGTAACAGACTCGAGCAAAACAACCTAAGCATGCTAGTAAGACACGGGCACAAGCAATGGTTATAGGTGTGGAGGTGAGGCAATATCAGGGTTAAAGGATTCATGTGATAGGTTCGTAACAGAAACAACTACTACTAAGGCTAGCAGAACAGAACAACGGAAAGTATCGGTAACAAGTGATGAAAGGCAGCCATTTGGCAGCAAGTGAGTATACTTGCCTGAGATCCCGCAAGGTAGCAGAACTTGTCGTTGCTCACATCATCTCAACGTCCTATCCGGGAAGAAGCAACGAACCTCGAACAAACACCGGATGCAACAATTACTACTACGGCAAAAGATCCAGCATGATCAAGATATGGATGCATGACAATTTAATGGATGCATAGAAATAAACTAGTTGACAAGATAAACAAATTTAAATGGACCCATATGCAATTTGAGTTGCATATGAAAAGCCCATGATTTATGGTTGAAACAATTGTTTTCCAACTAACCAATAGGTGAAAGTGGATTAGCATGATGCATGGATGAGGAAAACAACAAAATAACAACAATAGAATCAATTGGAAATAAGGTTTAACAAGTTTGGAAATTAATGGTTAAGTGTGGAAAGTTTGGTTACTTAAACATGTCACACAAGCAATTGTTGTTTCCATCAAGTTAAAGTGTGCAAAAAAAATAACAAAATTTATAATTGAAAAGAACATCAAATTTTAGTTGGATTACATGTTTCAAATATGGAAATTGGAATTAGGATAATTTAATTATGAATTAAACAATATTAAACAAGTTTTAAATGGATTTGAAACAAGTTTTGAATTTAATTGAAGTTTTATTTGTTCAAAACATAATTTCAAACTCACATTTGAAAAGTTCACACTTTGATGGTTTGAAAACATATTTTGCATGTTCAAAATTATTTTATGTTGAGCAACTTATGATTTTATCAAGTTTAAATGAATTAAACAAGTATTAAATTATTTAGGCAATTTAAATTATTGAAACCATGAAACAAAATTTATATTTGAAAAGGTTATTCAAAATGGTATGGAAAACATATTTTATTTGCCTTATTTGGAATTAGTATGAATTATTTATGAATTGTTGCAAATTACAATTGAATTATTTGAATTCAAATTTGAATGGCATTTTGAAAGTTCAAAACAGAAAACAAATGGCATAGTTGGATAGACAATTTAATTTAGAACAATAAACATATTTTACTTTTGCTATTTAGAGTTATATTTTGAAAGTTATTATCAATTTAGAATAGAGGACTAATCTGTAATTTTTAAGGGCTGAAAAGTAAAACAGAACAAAATTAAAACCCTGTTGTTACTCTGCAGTGGCTGTACACAGCCACTGACAGAGGGCCCAGCGCCACAGAGGCGCACACGTGGCGCGGGTGTAAGCCACGCGGCCACCGCGGTCAATGACCAGCGGGGCCCGCCCCTGTGCGCGCGAGGAAAAAAACTGGGGTTTAATTCCCGTAGATGGGAATCGAACCCACGACGGCTCGCAGGAGCGCGCGGATGCAGTACCACTACGGTGCGGTCGCTGTTGTGATTGAAGGGGTAACTGTCTGAATAAGAGGGAACGGCAACGCGTTTACTGAATTTTTGTTCGACAGGAACTCTGAACCTGACGGAATCGGTACCGATCGACGGCAGTTCAACGGCGGGGCACGACGGGGGGGGGGGATGCTGGCGATGTGCGTGGTGACCGTGAGTGCAGGGGTCGTGCGGCCGGGCGAGAAGGAAAACGAGGGGAAGGAGAGGGGAAGAAACAGGGCGCACCTGCCACTGCTGCTGTCGAGGTACTGCAACGACGAGATACTGCCGGCGACGGCGCGGCCAACTCGGGCACTCTCCTGCCTCCCTTCCTTCACCAAACCCGACGAGAACGAGGTGGGGTTTCCATTCCCCTCGTCGGTTGCTCCTCGAGGTGACCATGTCGTCCTCGCGACGAGGAGGCAGAGGTGGGCTCACGGTGGTTCAGAGAAGGGACTAGCAGAGAGGAGGGGGAATAGAGAGGACGGCGGCGATGGGAAGGAGGGGGCTCTAGGGTTTCTGCGAGCAGAGGGGGAAGGGTGGATACTTATGGGGGATTGGGGCTTGGTACGGAGCAGCATCGAGAGGGGGGGGAGCTGATCGGGTGGTGGTGGAGCGATCGTACAGGTGACGACTGCTAGGAGGAAGAAGACAACAGAAACGGAGGGGTATCGGGCCAGAAAGAATAGTGGGCTTAGGGGGAGAGAAGGGAAAGGGGGTGGGCTGAGAGGAAGGAAAAGGAGATGGGGTTGGGCTGGCTCTATCATCTCTCTCTTTTATTATTTTTTATTTCCTTCTCTTTTTTTTTGTAAAGGGTGAGAGTAAGAGAGAGATAGAAAAGAGTTTTTTTTGGGGAATTTTCTTTTATGAAATTTGTATTAGATTACAAAACAGAAATTAGAACAAGTATTAACATTGTTTCACAAGTTTGAAGTTTTAAGTTGGTTTAAAGTTTTTAGGTGAATTTCAAACAATGTTTGATTTGGGAAATTTTGGAAATAGGCAAATTCCATTTAATAAGTTCAAACCATTATGCAAACATTATTGAAAATTTTGTTTTGCAAGAATTTAATTTTTAAACCTCAATTTGGATCATATCAACTATGATTTTATTTGAAATTTAATTTGCCATTAGGGTTTTAATAACAGGGAAATTTGTATTAACAAGCAATTTGATTTAGCACAACTGCAAACTATTTGAAAACAAAGGAGTTGTTGTAGTTTGCAATTGTTAAATTGGAAATTTTGGACATGTGTGAAATTTTAAATTGTTTTGAATTGTTGTGATGCAAACATGGTGCAATGCAATATGATGCATGTGATGCAAGCAAAACAAACAGGTAACACCCCAGGTGTTACAGACGACACCACTAACAAGGGATTGCGCCCTCGCAATCCACCTGCTAACCCGGGAGGGGAAAGAGGTTCGACTATCGATTCTTCGTGCTTCCAGTTGATCTCCTCGACACCACCAACAAGGGATTCTCGACACCACTAACAAGAGATTCTTGCTCGGGCTGACGACGATGTTCTTCCACCAGGAACCTTCCGATGATCGAACCTATTAGGTTAAAGGCTCAGAAAACGTCCACCCACGTAGGATCCTAATACTTTGAAAGATAGACAAGGGAGGGAAAACTCCAAAACAAATAAGATGGGAGGGGAAATAGAACAGGGATAAGGAGTAAACAAGAATCCTATTGAGATGTTTTTCCAAAATAGTTTAGCAGAAATAGTTTTGACACTCTAGGAACAAAGACCGTTAGCTAGGTTAACCTACAGGCTTTGCGGACCCGTTGCTTCGATAACCATTCGTATCGAAACAATCTCGGGAATCGGAACCAATGCTCTGATACCATTTGTGACGCTCCGAGATCGGGCACTATGCAGATTTCAGCATTCCCGCCAGAATCCACATAATAACCGATTCCAGGTTGCCACTTGTGATAACATTACAATAGTTCACGAATAATCCACAACAACAACAGAAAAGAGATTTACAAGATGACTCAAACGAGTCAAGGATACAACTGATGCAATACAAAGATCCAAATAACAGCGGAAGAACAAACGTCCGGCTACGGACAAGATACAAATTGGACTAAGAGTCCTGAAGATAACCGAGAGCGTCCAATCCCTGCCCAGGCCAAGCTGGAGGGATTCCCAAGCTAACGTCGTCAGACTTCAAACCTGTTGACTGCAATATTGAATATGCAGCCACGAAAGAGATTCGTGGGTCAGTACGGTTAAGTACTGGCAAGTGGATAAACCATACTAACAAGATACCGGCGTAGCCAGTCATCACAAGATACAAATACTTTAGGATCAACGGAAAGGAAGGGGTTATTGCAAATAAGCGACAGCAGGCTGCGCTAACCAACTACAGAGAGATACTACAACTTCCGGCTAACAGAAAGAAGATAAGATCGAGTATTGTAACCAACTGAAAGATAACTTCAAACAAACCCATCCTGGAGCTCGCCCCTTATCTGAAGAAGCAATCCGAGGATAACTCACACAGTTGAGTTAATGATGGTTCAGATTATTGTGTCAATAAGCCTATTACTAGTCAAGTTGTTAATCATTGGGTGAAAGGTTGTTAATCATTAGGTTTAAGTTGTCCTGAGTACTTGTTAGCCAGCACTTTCACCAAGTAATCCATAACCGCAAAAACACGGCTTCTCGAGAAGATTATCCCTGCAGGGTTGCACCAATTTGGCCGTACACGCAAGAATAACCCGCCAGATGGGATGCCTCCCACCAAGCGGGGTACTCTACACAACTCAACTCTTCTTCGCATCAAGCCCAAAGAACCTTGGGAGCACGGCTAATCGAGCCCAGAAGAAAATGGACCCTCATAGCACTCTAAGACCGTGTCCCCCTATATGCCGACTACGAAAGTTCCACCCGGGTACCAAGGGCTCGCAAGATCATGCATGCAGTAAATGGAACACCCGAACTAAATGAGGCGATTTGGACGAGATGCGAATCGAGTCAAATTGAGGGGGGCGCCCATACTCGCTTCCCACATGCGGGTAGTGCGCTCATCATGGATCAGTAGACAAGACCCTTTTCCTATTAGGGTCGACACTAGCAGGCCTCAAAACCACAAAGGGCCTCCTGCCGGTGCCTTATCATCAAATTATTATTTGACAATAACATTAGCATGATTGATTGATTAAACATCGAGCCCCCAGAACATAATGAAGTAATAACAGAAAGTAACGGGTAACAGACTCGAGCAAAACAACCTAAGCATGCTAGTAAGACACGGGCACAAGCAATGGTTATAGGTGTGGAGGTGAGGCAATATCAGGGTTAAAGGATTCATGTGATAGGTTCGTAACAGAAACAACTACTACTAAGGCTAGCAGAACAGAACAACGGAAAGTATCGGTAACAAGTGATGAAAGGCAGCCATTTGGCAGCAAGTGAGTATACTTGCCTGAGATCCCGCAAGGTAGCAGAACTTGTCGTTGCTCACATCATCTCAACGTCCTATCCGGGAAGAAGCAACGAACCTCGAACAAACACCGGATGCAACAATTACTACAACGGCAAAAGATCCAGCATGATCAAGATATGGATGCATGACAATTTAATGGATGCATAGAAATAAACTAGTTGACAAGATAAACAAATTTAAATGGACCCATATGCAATTTGAGTTGCATATGAAAAGCCCATGATTTATGGTTGAAACAATTGTTTTCCAACTAACCAATAGGTGAAAGTGGATTAGCATGATGCATGGATGAGGAAAACAACAAAATAACAACAATAGAATCAATTGGAAATAAGGTTTAACAAGTTTGGAAATTAATGGTTAAGTGTGGAAAGTTTGGTTACTTAAACATGTCACACAAGCAATTGTTGTTTCCATCAAGTTAAAGTGCGCAAAACAAATAACAAAATTTATATTTGAAAAGAACATCAAATTTTAGTTGGATTACATGTTTCAAATATGGAAATTGGAATTAGGATAATTTAATTATGAATTAAACAATATTAAACAAGTTTTAAATGGATTTGAAACAAGTTTTGACTTTAATTGAAGTTTTATTTGTTCAAAACATAATTTCAAACTCACATTTGAAAAGTTCACACTTTGATGGTTTGAAAACATATTTTGCATGTTCAAAATTATTTTATGTTGAGCAAGTTATGATTTTATCAAGTTTAAATGAATTAAACAAGTATTAAATTATTTAGGCAATTTAAATTATTCAAACCATGAAACAAAATTTATATTTGAAAAGGTTATTCAAAATGGTATGGAAAACATATTTTATTTGCCTTATTTGGAATTAGTATGAATTATTTATGAATTGTTGCAAATTACAATTGAATTATTTGAATTCAAATTTGAATGGCATTTTGAAAGTTCAAAACAGAAAACAAATGGCATAGTTGGATAGACAATTTAATTTAGAACAATAAACATATTTTACTTTTGCTATTTAGAGTTATATTTTGAAAGTTATTATCAATTTAGAATAGAGGACTAATCTGTAATTTTTAAGGGCTGAAAAGTAAAACAGAACAAAATTAAAACCCTGTTGTTACTCTGCAGTGGCTGTACACAGCCACTGACAGAGGGCCCAGCGCCACAGAGGCGCACACGTGGCGCGGGTGTAAGCCACGCGGTCAATGACCAGCGGGGCCCGCCCCTGTGCGCGCGAGGAAAAAAACTGGGGTTTAATTCCCGTAGATGGGAATCGAACCCACGACGGCTCGCAGGAGCGCGCGGATGCAGTACCACTACGGTGCGGTCGCTGTTGTGATTGAAGGGGTAACTGTCTGAATAAGAGGGAACGGCAACGCGTTTACTGAATTTTTGTTCGACAGGAACTCTGAACCTGACGGAATCGGTACCGATCGACGGCAGTTCAACGGCGGGGCACGACGGGGGGGGGGGATGCTGGCGATGTGCGTGGTGACCGTGAGTGCAGGGGTCGTGCGGCCGGGCGAGAAGGAAAACGAGGGGAAGGAGAGGGGAAGAAACAGGGCGCACCTGCCACTGCTGCTGTCGAGGTACTGCAACGACGAGATACTGCCGGCGACGGCGCGGCCAACTCGGGCACTCTCCTGCCTCCCTTCCTTCACCAAACCCGACGAGAACGAGGTGGGGTTTCCATTCCCCTCGTCGGTTGCTCCTCGAGGTGACCATGTCGTCCTCGCGACGAGGAGGCAGAGGTGGGCTCACGGTGGTTCAGAGAAGGGACTAGCAGAGAGGAGGGGGAATAGAGAGGACGGCGGCGATGGGAAGGAGGGGGCTCTAGGGTTTCTGCGAGCAGAGGGGGAAGGGTGGATACTTATGGGGGATTGGGGCTTGGTACGGAGCAGCATCGAGAGGGGGGGAGCTGATCGGGTGGTGGTGGAGCGATCGTACAGGTGACGACTGCTAGGAGGAAGACGACAACAGAAACGGAGGGGTATCGGGCCAGAAAGAATAGTGGGCTTAGGGGGAGAGAAGGGAAAGGGGGTGGGCTGAGAGGAAGGAAAAGGAGATGGGGTTGGGCTGGCTCTATCATCTCTCTCTTTTATTATTTTTTTATTTCCTTCTCTTTTTTTTTGTAAAGGGTGAGAGTAAGAGAGAGATAGAAAAGAGTTTTTTTTGGGGAATTTTCTTTTATGAAATTTGTATTAGATTACAAAACAGAAATTAGAACAAGTATTAACATTGTTTCACAAGTTTGAAGTTTTAAGTTGGTTTAAAGTTTTTAGGTGAATTTCAAACAATGTTTGATTTGGGAAATTTTGGAAATAGGCAAATTCCATTTAATAAGTTCAAACCATTATGCAAACATTATTGAAAATTTTGTTTTGCAAGAATTTAATTTTTAAACCTCAATTTGGATCATATCAACTATGATTTTATTTGAAATTTAATTTGCCATTAGGGTTTTAATAACAGGGAAATTTGTATTAACAAGCAATTTGATTTAGCACAACTGCAAACTATTTGAAAACAAAGGAGTTGTTGTAGTTTGCAATTGTTAAATTGGAAATTTTGGACATGTGTGAAATTTTAAATTGTTTTGAATTGTTGTGATGCAAACATGGTGCAATGCAATATGATGCATGTGATGCAAGAAAAACAAACAGGTAACACCCCAGGTGTTACAGCCATCACCAGCGACGACCCCCACCGAGAAGCCCCTGCCGAGCAGCGGCAAGAAGATCCCGCCAAGGAACAACCAGAAGTCCCCACCGAGAAGCGGAGGGAGACTCCAGCAGCACCGGGCCGGGCCGCAGAACGGCACCCACCGTAGGGACAAGTTTGGCTTGATGCCGGGCAGGCTGAACAGCCGCAGGAGGCACCCAAGAAAACCCCTCAGCCGGATGCACGGCAGTCTGGCCAGCAGCAGCCCAAGAGGCCACAGCCAACACCACAGGCGCCGCCCCCACCGCCAAGAGCTCCTTCTGCTGCCCCTGGTGCAAATAAGCCGCCACCTGTTCCAAAATCTTCCAGACCTCTAGATGTTGCGGCCGCAGCCGAGAAGAACGCCACCAAGACTGCCAAGGCCACCAAGACCGACAACAAGAAAAGTCCTGGCCAGACCTACCAGGTGCCGGCCGCCACTACCGGAAACACTCCAAGTTCTCCAGCACCAAGCAACGTGGTAGTGCCCAGCAAGGGTGGCCCGGTTACTCGGAGCTCCAAACTAGTCCAAACCAACATTCCGTTTGCCCCCAAGGACAAACAAGTTCCCGGAGCAGGTGCCAGTGGGACCACCATCCCGGTGAACTTCCCGACACACTGGGTTGAGCTAAAGGAGCAGCACCAGCTAAAGCAGGAGCTTGAAGCCAAGCGGCTGGAGGAGCTGAAGCAACGGAAGAAGGTGGCCCACTCCGGAACCCCGGGTAAAGAAACTGCCTTGACCATCCAGTCTGACGCCCCCCTCACGGAGCTTGCCTACGAGCTCCGAGAAGATATGGAGACCATCCTTGACCGGATTGGCTATATTGAGAAAGACTGGGACAACAAGAAGTTTGGTCGCGCCGAATGGGACGGCGTGCGGCTCAGCAGCCTGGACAATTATTGGCAATCCTGGAACAAGGCCGGTGCCGGTCCCGTTTCTATGGCGATGGCCTCTTCCAGCAGCACATTGGCACACAAAATGTACTGCCTGCGCAAGGCTGCAGAAGATGCTAACAACACCAACCGGGTAAGTGAATTTCTCTTCTATCCGGATTTTCGAGTTGCCATATTTTCCCTTTTCTCATTTGCTTTATCCACCATCCAGCCCCCGAGATTTGGGCCGAGTAGACAAGGCTCAACCGAGTTGCAGTCTACTCGGGTCGAATCTTCCAACTCACTCTGTTTTACTCTTTTGTTCAGGAATGCACCGAGGCCCGGACTAAACTCTTCTGCCAACTGCTATGGTCTCACCGAGCTGTCAAGTCCAAGAACCTAGCACTTGAGGAGGAGAAGGGCCAAAGGGCTATCCTGGAGCAGAGCGTTACTGACACCATCACCAAGCTTTCCTCTGTGGAGAGTAAGTACTAGCATTTTTGGTTTGTGCGTTTTGTGTTTACGCCCACTTTTTTTATCTCTGCTCACTTTCTGTCTCTTTGAAGGTGAACTTAAGGCGCTTGCTGACGCGCGCCGCGTTTGTGCAGAGTAAAATCTCCTCTCTGGAAGGTGAGTTGGCTTCTCTTCTTTTCCACCCGGTTTTTGTTTCTTCTTCATGTTGCTGACCGAGTTGCTTTTCCCACAGAAGAGTACAAGGCCTTCCGCGAGCAGCACCAAGGGTGCATCACCCCGGCCGAGGTGCAGCAGCAGGTGCAGGCCAGAGAGGCCCAGTTGGAGAAAAGCCTGGCTGTCGAGAAGGCGGAGGTACACAAGCTCATGCTTGAGCTTGCCGAGGCCCTCAAGACCGCACTGCAGGTCGGCAATGAGAAGACTGAGGCGCTGAACCTGGCTGCCGTGGAGAAGCTGGAGCTTGAGAAAGAGATTGAGTCTCTTAGGAAGAGAAATCAAGCCCTTGACACCATGGTTGACGACTCGCGCCGCCTCCAAGACAAGCACTTCAGGCTCGTTGAAGACTGGACCCACCGACTAGGGGCCCTTGTTCTGGAGTTGAGCTGTGAGTTACCATACACCTTTGCTCTATCCGGTTTCTATCTTTCCATCTCTTCTATTCGCTTTTTCTTCTTCTCGGTTCCCTCTTCTGACTCAACCCAGCATGCTCCACTCTAGGCACCTTCCCGGATTTCAACCTTGCTGCTGAGACTGTTGTGGAGAAGGCTAGGGGCTGAGGGCAGCTGCAGGGCTTAATGTGGATGACTCGGCCACCATTGACGACCAGATCGAGAACATCAAGACCCGGGTGATCTCCCTCAAGGGCATGGGCGCCTCCATGGTATCAACTGATATGCGCCTGCATAAGCTTTTGTGGCCGGAGAGAGAGATCCCAGACACGATCAACCAGATTGCCTCCGACCTGGATCACGTCAAGGAGGAGTTGAAGAAGTGGCGCGCCTCCGCAGCTCGGGCTGGTGCAGATGAAGCCCTCCACTTCATCTTGTCCTGGTACGAGAATCTGGATCTCGAGAGGATCAATGTTCTCCGGAACGACTCCAAGTGGACCAACAGGGACGAGTTCGTCTTGCGCCGCAAGGAGGCCCCCTACCAGCTTGCATCTTATGCAGATACCCAGCAGTACATCAACGGCCCCACGGAGTCGGATACCGATATTGAGGATGAAGAAGATGACGATGCTGATGATGATCATGCTGACGCCGGCGAGGACGGGAGCATAGGCGACGAAGAGGAGGAGCAAGACGAAGCTGGCGACGAGGGAGCCGAGCTGAACAACACCGAGGAGGAGGCCGTGATGAACCTCGATCAGGAGGCAACCGAGCAGGGAGCTGGCTCTGAGGAAGCCCAGACCGAGTCGCAGCCCATTGCCCCCGCCGGAACTGTCACCACCGAGATGGTGATCGACACTTCGGTTCCCGAGTTGGGTGCAACGGGGGCCGCGACCGAGAACGCCACATACGGGTCTCCTCCTCCACCCGGTGACTCTGCGACTCAGGTCTCCAATGCTGCATCCGAGCCTGCCTCCACTACTTCGACCTCTACTGCTGCTCTCGAGCCTGCCTCCGCGACTCCGGCCTCTGAGTCCGCAGACCCACCCGTCGCAGCAGTCAATTCCACTCCGCCAGCAACATCTTAATTTCCTGCTTGTGTCTTTAACTCAAAACTCTTATTTGATCCCCGGTATGCCGGGTGCAGATGTATCAAACATTTTATCGTTTCTCGTGCTACTCAGTTTTATCAAGTTATTATTAGCAAGACTGGCTCAATGCCGGATTGCGTTAAATGCAAGTCCCCGAGTTGCGTTTCTTATCCACTCAGTTCTTTTGTCTTTGCTCTTACCTGCCACTTGTGGCTTTTTGGTAGTCGAGTCACAAGATTTTAAAAACCGAGCTTCTAATACTCAACTACTTTGAGATTTGAAATTAACACTGCCCCACACATAGCTGAGAATACTGGAAAGGAAAGACACCCTACTCGGTTGATGCACTCTTTTTTCTTAGCAGTTTTTTCTGTGTTCATTGACCTTTGGCTTGTTCTCTTGCTTGCCATCAAGCCGGGTTGCGGACAGCAGCAGAGTCGAAGAGTTCCCTGATATGTTGCAAACGTATCTATAATTTTTCATGCTCCATGCTTATTTTCTACCCAATACCTTTTGTTTTCCACATGTCTTATTCCTTTTTTCGGATGTTCTGACATACACCTATTAACGAGATGCCCAGACCAGTTGCTATTTGCTGCATTTTTTTTATTTCAGAAAAGTTTTTAAGGAAATATTCTCGGATAGGGCTAAAAATCCACGGAGATCAATTTTTACCCGGAACGAAGACAGCGTCCAAACAAGAGCCGAAGGGGTGCCATGTGGGCGAGCCCTCCCTTGGCCGCGCCTGGTGGGACCTTTGGCTTCCCTGGCCACCATCTCAAGTCGCCTTATTGCCCATAAATTGCCCTTAACCCTAAAAATTATGGGGATGTGGTTATTTTCCATGAAACATACATGGAGGCGCCATCACCTCGAAAGTCCAATCTAGGGCTTCTGGAGTCCTGCTCCGGCACCATCCGGAGAGGGGGATCATCACCAGAGGCCTCTACATCGCCATGATCGCCTCTGGACAGATGCATGAGTAGTTCATCTCGGGACTACGGGTCCATAGGAGTAGCTAGATGGTTGTTCTCTCCCCTATGCCTCCATATTTATAGTCTCATGAGCTGCCTCACATGATCAAGACCATCGTTATGTAATTGTGCATGTTGTGTTTGCTGGGATCCGATGAACCATGAGATGGTGATTATTTTGTTCATGTCAATCTGAGATCCTTCACTTATATTTGCAGAGAGTTTTAATCTTGTCTTGCAATGCTCTCCGGTGTTTACGATTACCTTGGCCACATAGTTGTTTTCTCCTCCAAGAGAGGCTTTATATGCTAGATAGTGGGTTCATGCCTCCTTGTTGCTTGCGCTCGAGTGAACCTATGGCCCCGGTCCTATTTTACTCATATTTGCAACCTTATTTTAAGCACTTTTCATAATTGTATCCTTCCTGTTCTATTTTACTTTATTTACTCTACAAAACTCTATACTTTTAATTCTCCTGTTTTCAGCAAGACCGAAAGATTGAAAACCTTCCAGAAAGTTGGGGCAAGAGAGAGTTTGTTTTGTCCGTAGGTTCCACACTTGTTCAACATCGATAAACGACACCGTTTATACAAACAAACTTCTTCAAGACTACGAAGTCCTACTGGTTCGATAAAATCTGGTTCCATACTAGGGGAAAATTTACACTAGACTACATCGTACCTTCCGCTTGGGGTCTCCCAACGAGTGTGTGATCACGTCAGCATGAAGTACTTTTTCTGGCACCATTGTTGGGGACATCTAGGTTGCTATAAGAGGATTCTCACACTTCCATTTTTTTGTTTTGTTCTTGCTTAGTTTAATTTTGTTTACTCTTGTTTTCTCTTTATCAAAAACTGCAAAACATATTTCTCTAGTGTCTAGTCTTTTATTTGTGTTGTTAGTTTATTTTGTTAGTACTCATTTTGTTATGTCTCCCAAGTCTGAGGTCCTCACATTCAAACAAAGAGGTGGGTAAAGTTTAAAAGATGCTTGGTATAGAATTAATGATGCTCAAAATAGATCCACTAAAAAGCAAGCCACCACTGTTCTTCTTCGAAATTTTTTATGTGGGTGTCACCAATTGGTATAGGTATATACTTGACACTTTAATGGGGGGGGGGACTTTTTAGGAGCACACACTTTTGAAGCTCTTAATGTTATTGAAAGCCTAGTGGGAAATCGTCCTATTGATGAGATTAAAATTGATATATTCATAAACAAAATGATCTAGAAAATACATTAATTGAGCATGTTGACAAACTAGATGGTTCTATAAAGAATATTTCCAAAAGGGTGAAAGTCCTTGAAACTACAAAAGATAATGAAAATCTGCCATCTAGAATAGACAAATTGAAGAAGTTATAGAAACTTTGGGGTCAACCTTGTGCCAAAGGACCCCCACCAAAAATTAATTTATCTAAAGAAGGGGAAGTTTCTAAAACCATAGAGGAGGAATCTAGTGTGAGCAAAGCTAAAAGTATTATTCTTGATTCACCTAGTGTTTTAAACAAACTTATTTCAGAGAACCCTCCTAAAATAGCTAGCTGCACTATTAAAGAAAATTTTGATCATATTGATGATGGATATATTGATAATACTTGATTCGTTCTTCATGCCTAGCTAAAAGGCATTAAAGAAAAGCGCTTGTGGGAGGCAACCCACTTTTGTTTTCCTTCGTTATTCTTTTGTTTTCTTCTGTTTTATTTTGTTCTTTTTGTGTTTTTTAAGTTTTTAACTCTGCAGCAACCGCCTCTTATCTTTTTTATTTAGTTTTTTGTGCCAATATTAACCTCTAATAGAGAGGTAGTGCAATTTGGGGAAGTCGTTGTTCTGAAACAGATTTCTGGGCTGTTACCAAAAACTTCATATCTATCAGCCAGAATGTTGGATTTATTTGAAACAAAATAGACACATGCCCCATGTTGTTATATAACTTTCTTTAGTGTCCCACTTTTTCATTTGAGCAACATAAGATTTTCTAAGAAATTCATCTTTACTGACTGTTTTGTTTTGACAAATTTCTGCCAATATTTGCATTTGCGTCTTAATCTCTTTCTTTTTTCATGTTATTTTGAGGGGAAGAGCTTTAAAATAAGTTCTGACAGTAGCTACTATTTTAAATGTAGTGTGATACTTGTGTTGAAACTGAAATAAGTGAACTTATTATTTTTATTACACTAACGTTGCTAATGAAAATTTGTGAGAAGTTTTAGGTGGAGGAAGTTTTCAAGTGTAGGGAGATAAGACTGATGTGATGAGATGAATGATGGACAAAATCTAAAGCTTGGGGATGCCCATGTCACTCCAAGACATATCCAAGAAGTACAAGTGTCAAAGCTTGGGGATGCCCAAGGCATCCTCTTCTTCGTCAACAAAAATATAAGATTTCTTTCAAAACGCTATATTTTTATTGCTTCGCATGATATGTGTTACTCTTGGAGCGTCATTTTATTTTTATTTAAGTTTTTTTTTTGTAGATTTTGGTTTGATCCTAACGCCTTTATTTTGGAGAGACACACTCTGTTTTCATTGCCTAGAACACTCTAGTTTTCACTCTTATTGTTTCGTGAGTGTTCAGCTTTTTCTAGTACTGTGTTTAGCTCTTGTTGTTCACTCGAATTTTGTTTAGAGCTTGTTGGTTTGTTTTAGTTATATTTGAGTAGCTTTTTGTTTTTTGATGATTATTTTCTTTGAGAGTTGTCTCTAATAATTTGATTGGTGTTAGAGAAGAGTAAATTGTTTCATGCTATAGTGGTGCAATAGGAAGCTTGTTTTGACTGTGGTTTAGGCTTTGACATATCATGTTATATGTTATTTTAATTGTGTTCTTAGTTATTTATGATGTATCATGACTTGTCTCAAATAGCCGAGAGTGCTTAATGTGCCATTGAAATTAATCATGTGTTGTTTCTCATATTGAAGCATGGTATTGTGGTGTTTCTCCTTTGAATGCTTTTATCTGGATTGACTTGGCGCATGCTCAAACCATGTTATGGCTACAAACAAATTCACCTATAGACTTGATGATAATTTAGTTTTTGACTTGTAATATCACTTCATGCTTCGATTAAAGATGTTTTGTCACTATGCATGATTATGGATGTTATTGCTCTCTTAGTTGGTCGCTCCTAGTCTTTTGGCTAGCCTCCACCTGTAACGAGTATGAGCTCTACTCGTGCATCCAACTCCCAAAAACCAAAGTTTGCCAAATGTGTCCACCATATCTACCTATATGTGGTATTTAACCACCACTCCAAGTAAATTTCTCATGTGCTACCTTTAAACCTTCAAAATTATTAACCTGTTTTGTGTTCTTGTTTAGCTCATGAGGAAGTAGTTTAAAGTTTCTTATGGTTTGTGTCAATCAAAGTTCTTGTTTCTTATTTCACCAGATGAGTATGTAATTTGTTCTCTTCTAAATTAGCAGAGAGGTGGTACTACAATTCTTAACCATAGTTTTTATTATTTCCCCAGCTTGAGCAACATGTTTATTATCATATTGTATAAAGTTCATAATGTTACTCCTCAGTTGTATAATTTTTGCAGGTGGATAATAGTTACCAATAAAAGCATATTTGCATTTAGTCCAAGAATCAATGCTATTTTTAGGCAAAGACAATAACCATTCCTTAGCTCTTCATCTTAAAGAGAAAGGGAGCAATATTAATTTTACAATATCATCATCTACCTCTTATATTTTTGCATGTAACATAACTAAACAAAGTTATGTAACATCCCTAATTTTTGAAGCAATGCAAAAATCACAAAAATTTGAAACTTTTGTTTTCCACTAATGCAAGCCACCAAAAAACAAATGAAACAAAACACAAAAGACACGTTATTTGTTTTTCCAATGTTATTGGAAATGATAATGCAAATGCCTCTATTTCCTAACAACCTAAATCCTCAAAATAAATAGATATACAAAGAAACTATTTTAGTTTTTGAAAAACTTAAAAATATAAAAGGGTGTTCTTAACAATATGTTTTCCAAATGATTGTTTTCAACTTCTATTCAACAACAATGATTCATCTTTCTATTATAGGATTAATAAAGTGTTTCATGAAGTATTTTGTTTATAAAAAAATAAGTTCAATAACTATGGGAAGCAATATTTTCAAATGTATAAGTCACTCAATACTATTTGGCTATAAACATTATTTAGCTATTTTCCTACTTTAAAATGGTACTAAATAGCTATTAGTAGGTTAATCACATTTTGAAAATATAATTATCTTAAATGTGTTAAAACAACACCTAAATGTTTCCATTGCAAAGATACTGATTTTACAAGATCATAGAATATAATTTGAGGTCAAATGGACTTATAAATCCTAAGTTATGGAGAAAACAAGAAAACATGAAAAAGAAAAAATGAACAAAAAAATAGAGGACCAAATCTGCCGCACCGGCCCAACCAAGCCAGCCCAACCCGCATTCTTATCCCCCGCACACATGCGGTTCCCAACAGCCCAGGTCTAGCCCATGCCGAGTCCACGAGCAGCTGGCGTCTCCCTCTCCCTCCACTCACTGGCAGGTGGGTCCCACCACTAGCGCAAGCGTGACGAGGCGATGACGTCAGCCATCCCTTACCTCTCTTGCACGGGACGAACTCCGAAACAGAGACGAACTCATCTCCGATTGCGTGCAATCCAGGGCAAGGATCTTCACCCCGAGACCCTCCTATAAAATCCCATGACACGCCCTCTCTTTCCCCTCTGTTTTCCTACCGGATTGCGCCTCTAGGCCGACAAAATTCCTCGCCGAAATCAAAACCCTAGCCGCCACCTTTTCTTCACTTCCGGGGATAGAACAGGTTCTCTCCGTCCCTTTTTGACCTCGACGTGATCCCCTCCCTCTGGCGCTCCTAGCCGTGTGCTTGATTGCGTTTCTCCCGCAGCGAAACAGCGGCGCCGTCCAGGCCCGAAGTTCACCGGATCCATGCATCTTCGTTCGTCTCGTGCCGCCCGTCTCGGAAGCTATCGACGACACCGACTGCGCCATCGAGCTCCTCTCGATGCGCCGCCTCTCCCCGTTGTCTTCCCTGGACTTGAGACCCATCGAAGCGTCTCCCCGCCGTTTTCCGGCACCGGAGAACCACCGAGTCGCCATCTCCGGCGGAATAACTCCACAGTGAGCCGCCCTCTCTCCCCCACCGTCAGATCTAACGAACGGTCAAGATTAGATCTGGTCGATCAATCTCGCGCATCTAGTGTCACTTAGATCCAACGGTCTGCATCCACGATCCGGATGAAAAGGTACCAGCCAATCAGAAGGCATCGTTTAGGATCTCGCGGATTGCCCAATTTTAGGTAACATAAAAGCCCGTGTATTTTTTTGTGCAAAAAAGCCCCCCAACTTAGAATTGCAATAACTTTTTAACCACAAATCCAAATTTGATGATTTTTGTACTTTTTCAAATCAGCACAATCTGTAGAACACATTAGACTCAGAGAAATTTAAATTTGAGACGTGCACACACTTTTATTTGTAGATCTTTGTAAATATTGTTCTGTGAATAACTTTCGATCTAGAATTCGAAATTTGACAAAATTGGACTTTTTGGAAAGTCCTGAACATGTAGTCTCTGTTAGTACAGGCGAAAATTAAAATTGACTATTTATTTATTTTTTCGATTTCAAATATGCTTGTTTGATGATTTTTGGCATAGTTTAAATTCTGTAAATCCAATGTTTGCAAATAAAGTATTTTTCGAGACCTTATGATGTGTAGTAATAGTCCCTTGCACCCAAAATAATTTTTTGGCTAAGTTAAAATGGTTTTGGGTTGTTATATGCTCATTTGACTATTTCCGACTTAGTTTATTTTCTGTAATTATTTTCAATATGTTTTCTCTAGAAAAATTGTGCTAAGAACTAACCTTAGAGCAGAGAGACCAAAACCAAAGCCCTTAGAATATTTATAATTTATTTTTCCTAGTTGAAAAACACTAAGTCTGGTCTTGTGAAAAATTCATGAAGTGCAATGAGGATGCCCGATCTGTTAACTTGGGATTTTCAAAATGATGCCAAGGAATGACTTAGCCATCTCAAGAATTTCAACTTAGCCAAGAAGACAAACTTCAGAAGCATTTCCAAGAAGGAGCATTTAGAAGAAATCAAGAGGAACTACAAGAAGACTAACCTCCCTTTTTCTCTAAGTCCTTCTCCCTTTTTTCCTTTCTTTTCCTTTAGACTTTGTGGTGGCTAAGTTAGATAAATACCATCCCCTAGTTTTTTTTCAAAAATCATCAAGTACTACAAGAAGCAATGGAGGAATCACACAGAAGGAGGAAGCTGCAAAGGAAGATTTTCAAGACCAGCGATGTGAAGACTTAGAATTTGTTTTCCAATACTTAGAATTTGTTTTCAAGTTTTCTAAGACATAGAATTAGTTTCTCAAGTGAGATGTGAAATTTTCACCAAGACTTCAACAAGAATCCAACTTCAACTAAAGAATAGTACTTTCCCAGAAGATGAAGATTTTACAAGTACTTTAGGGAACTCTAGCAATACCATCTATTTCTATTTCCATATGAACAAGTCCCTAGACTCACTAAGGAAAGACTAAAATCAAGACCTTTGATGGACATGCATAAAGACTTAGACATGAAATCAACTCAAGGAAGCAAAAGAAGACTTAGAAAACTCAGGACAGAAATAGATTTGACCAAGACTGTTGTGTGTTCTTTTTATCAATGACCAACCCTTAGTCCCAAATGGAAAACTCTAACTACAAATATTTAGTTAATTTTGAGCGTTGAAACTAAATGTTCACATGTTTTCATTGCTATGTCTATTGCTTTGTATGTTTTCTTCATTGATTTATAGGATTGTTAGCATTCTTGTTTATTTTGTTGTTGTGTTCTCACTGTTTAGATTGTACGGAGAGAACGTTCTTTTTTGAAGAGGGGTGATTGTTCTTCACCAAATTCAAAGGCAAGTAACACACCATCAACTACCTATTATTTTTATTATGCATTCCTAAAATTTTGAGTAGTATGCATGGTAAGAAATTTATCTAAGTATTATGCTATGCTATTATCCCAAGTAGTGTGTAGCCATCCTTTCATAGCCTGCTAGTATAGAAGACATTGAACTTAGTAGAATTGCTATGATCTTGGAAGTTTTATTTAGATGTTAAGGATAAAAACTACTATGTTTGATGAATCACCTGGGTGGAAGTGGAAGGATTGGTTTATGTTGAGTGGCTCCCTAGGGCCATTTCTATGGTGTTTTTCACCGAAGGAGTACACTTGTGGATGGCCACCCAAAAACAAAGAGATTACTATGTCCTTCTAAGTTTAGTAGTTTCCTGTGCAGCCTTTAGTCATATGTGCTCTGTCTTGATAACCTAAGTTGAATGAACTCACCAATGCTTGACAAGCAGAGGTAGGGGGTGTAGATTGGAACGGGTCAAGCCAGATGGTGGTGGAATTTCTTCTAAAAGATCTCATCTCAATCTTCTCCTTTCCTTAATGCACTCAGGGTGTATAGGATGTTTGGGCTGATTTGAGTCTAAAGGTGAAAGTGCACAAACTCTGTAGAGTCAACAAACTAAAATCTTAGCCGTGTCCCCTGTCATGGACAATTTGAGCAGCTGGACAAGGAATCACGGAAGAATATCATCATGCCAACTTCGTAATAAAATTTTGATGGGTGAACATGGGAAGGAGATTTACCCTGGTCTCTATCAGTGGTACTCCTTAAATTAGTTCTGGTTCACTGGTTTCTATCGGTGATACATTTTACAGATGAAAATGTTTTATTATAAAAGAGAGGAGAAAACTGGCTTTATGAAAACTTAGCCAAAATCCACTCAGCCAAATAAGCATGTAGTATTAGTCTTGCCATTTATATCCACCATAGTGTTACTTGCCAATACATTAAATTGTATTGACTCCCTTGTGTCTTCATATTCCATCCTGCAGATGAAACTGAAGACGAGTGAGGTTTCGTTCAGGATCTCGAGTCTATAACCAACATGTTTTGCCCGTGGCACATGAAGATGACGAGTCTCAATGTTTTACTGAGTTTTCCGTTGTAATTCTTTTTCCTGCTAGTCTTTTCAGACTATGCAAGTTGTAATCATATTTTGTAAAGATTGGATCATGCGATGTAATAGATTTTGATGCATTTGCATGATATTTGATTTTGAACTTTGGTGCTAGCAATTGATCTAGGGACTAGCACAATAACATAGGGTTCTTGCATTATTTAAATGTGGGTACGCTACAAAATGGTATCAGAGCACTGTGTTTCCTGTAGGTTCGAGACCTTAAGTTTGGAAAAGACCCTAGGATTGAAATTTTACTTTTTTCAGACTTTCTAGAAACAAAACATCTCATCTTAATATTTCTCTTCAAAATCTTCTTCTCTCATTATAGACGACCTAACTCTTGTTTTCCATCAAGACATGATTGGTGATAATCATGACACGAGGTGCAGCAATAGCTTTCACAGGATTTTTTTGGTTTCAATATGAAGATCTACACTCAAGATATTTGAAGAAAACTTGGAGATATACTGAGACTCCCCAACAATCAGAAACATCTCAATACCATTTGAAGAGACTCCAGAAGATATAGATGAGACCACCCATCTAGTTACTTTGTTAGAACAACGTCAACGTGTTAGTATATTGATCATATCAATAAGTGTGGTCTGACAATATTAGTTGTTTTCCTAAAACCTTGTTGTTTGGTGTGATGAGTGTTTGTTAGATGTTTGCAAGATGAGCTTCCATGTTCTGCTATGTTTGAGTAGGAACCTCCTTTAGCTATCTTCCTAACCTCTACTCATATTTCCCTATAACCCCCAAACAGATGCCAAGTCAGAACATCAAAAACCCTGAGAAGTCAACAGCAATGCAAATGCTACTAGAGGCTCAGACCCAACTAATTCAACCGATGGCCCAAAATCAAGCCAACAACCCCATGTCACGACCCCGGACCCAGATATATACATACATACTGTTATGTGCTCCTAGCCATGGACTCACAAGGGCTTCAGGGTCACCAGCCCCGGCCGCAACAAACAACGGCAGGCAGACTGGATTCATCGGCACGTAGTCCGGATCCCCAGTCTACTACTCCTTGTATCCATGCTAGTCATAACCAACTATGCATATCAAAGCGTCCACGAATCGTATGAAACTGAAGGAAACGGGACCAAAGCTATACAGAGATGCTATGTGTCCAGAAAGTGCAACAACAATCGAGGGTTACTGGGGTTACCTCGCCCCAGGACGAATCACATCGGCAGGCGGGCTCGGACATGGATCATCGGCTCCACAACCCCTCGACTGCGAGAACTATGCAGGCATAGCCAAAACTGTATAACAATGAGCTCGAAACAGACAGCCGATCAAAGCAACACTCTAGACATTGAAGTTGTATTAAAAATGTGTTACTAGAGTACAGCTTACAAGCAGAGGTCACACGACCCAACATTACATCAGACAACGGAAAGCAAATTATGTTGCTAATCAACAAGAACCAAAAAGGCCTAAGAGGCCGCAACATAAGGCGACGTCCCAGCCCATAGATTCCAGGCTGCTACCTGGGAACCCCAAACTACTCGTCGATGTCCACGCTGAAACACCACCGAAGTGAGGAAGTCCACCTGAACCAAAATTAATCAAACCTGAGTACGGGAGGTACTCAACAAGACTTAGTTAACCTATTATATATCTACTGGTTTCGTAAAGGGTTTTATGAAGGCTGATTTGCGTAAAGCAATCTTTATTTTCCAAGTCGAGGAAGAATAGCATGTCTCATAGAAGGTTTTCAAAACAGATGAGAAACTCACTACTATAGTCATCATCTTTGGAAACCACCAACATCATTTCCCAGAAAACTCTCACATGCTATAAGGATCACCCCTCTCGGCATCTCCGAGGAGGCACCCTTCAAACATTACCTCCATGCTTTGTCAACATCTTTTACGCCACGTTCAGGTTATCTATGGTCTTTACATTCACCAAGTCGTCCTTAACCGTGGACACGGCTTTTCGAAAAGATTGCCCTGCAGGGATGTACACTTTACCCACACATACCATCCGACTCTTAGCGCCACATGTACGTTCTTCCATGGAACGCGGCAGAGGGTGGCTGGCCACGACCTTTACCTTACCCGACCCTATCCATGAGTCAACCCAAGACAGGGCCACCCCATCAACAGGGAGTTGGCCATCCTCCTGACGGCACCTGTCTCTGTGAGGCGGGGTCAAGATCTGTGTACGTCCATCACTTGGCCCCGGTCACGCCCTAGCGGAGCATTTTGTTTTCAAAACCGTTTAAAAGGTTTTATTTGCGGTGCCGAATGGAAATCTCAAACTACGTGACTCATGGATCTGGCCAAACAAGTTAGTTGGTCGAGCGCGGTTACTTAGACCCCGCGTGTGGTTGCATGCTCATCCTTGGCTTCCGCTCGAGACCGTAATCCTAGGGTTGACGAGTATAGGACGAACAACCACTTCCAAAGTGGCCTCCCATACCAGCCTTAGTCAAGTTAACCACACAATGCTCATTTCACCATGTCATCATATCATACTAGGTTATCGCAGCTCTGATTCATCAACCGGATGGAGCAGAGGTAACAAACATGTAAATCTAAGCAAAGCAGATATGAGGCTCTGGCGATGCGCACAAACAAATCTATGGCGGCTAGGAGCAGTGGATCAGGATATTGAGGCAATGCAGTATATAGGTGAACTATATCTACTAGCATCAAATACTTTGGAATCGAATGCAAAGTACGAGATTCAAATGTTGTTCGAAAGCATATATGAGCAGATAAGAGGTTATGCTTGCCTTGGTTATAAGAAAACCAATAGATATGTCTTCTCTGATAAGTGCTTGACTTGTCGGTTAGGATCAAGTATTCGTCATTGGATTTGTTGGCCTTCACTTTGGAGTCACGTTCTACCGAGGGAAAAACAACACCGAAAAGAAAACAACAATCAAACATGGCATCGATGCAATGCACAACATGTATGCATGATCAAGTTAATGCACTGAAGTAAAGCCCTAAACATGATCGTTCGGTTGCTAGGGTTCATATGTTAATAATGCAGTGTTACTGAAATTTGCCCGGAATAGACCCCGGAGGGGGTTTCGGGCGATTCTGAAAGTGAGTACAATTTTACTTTCTCAAATTGGGTTGAAAACATCATAAACAGGTTGCATTTGTCATTTTGAGCAAATTGTAATATAATTTTTAATTTTCTAATTTTAGTGAATAAAAACTTATTTTTCTATTTTTAAATGATTAAACAACATTAAATAAATGCTCATTTTTGGAACTTTCTCAAACATGTGTAAAAATTACATATTTGGATAGAATACATTTTTATGAGCATTTCCATATATTTATTTTATTTTTCTGACTTATATCTTGGGAGATATTAATTATTGAAAATTAATTACTTTTCCGTAATTATTTAAACAGAGGGGTCCACGTGTCGGTGTAAAATCATTTTACAAAAAACCAGAAAAGCCCGCGCTAAGGTCAGCGTGACGCAGGGGTGACATCACCCTGCTCTGCTCCTCACAGGTGAATCTCCAAATCGACGAAATTCGCGCGCAAAATGGAAATTAACCTCTACCACATGGAAGAGGAGCTCACGAGGAGCGGTATGGTGGCGGCGCAGCCCTCCAAAGGTCGACGGAGAAGCCGCGGCAACGGCGAACGGCGGCGGCCGTTGGCGGGCAATGATGCGCGGCCGAGGGAGGATGCAATAGAGAGAGAGGAGGGGGCACGGAGCACCGGTGGCTCACCAGTAGCTCGATGGGGGTCTCGGGGAGGCGAGGTAAGGCCGGAGTCGCCGGCGGCCATGGCGGAGGTGGCCGGCGCGATTCCGGCGTTCCGCTGCATCCCGTCAAGCGAGACTTGGTGCGGAGGGGAAGGGGAACATGGCGGAGCTCGTGGTGGCCTCGAATCGACGGGGTAGGGCCGGAGTCGGTGGCGATTCGCCGGCGGGTATCGGGAGCAGTAGGGTTAGGGTTCGGGTTATCTGCGGGAAAGCCAGAGAGAGGGAGAGAGCTCGGGGTGAGGATGGAGAGAGAGAGAAGTCTCCTCACGGTCCTATCCTCTCGAGCAAGCTGGGAGGCAGGAGGTGGCATCCGATAGCGGAGTTGAGGACACGCCGCTGCCTCCCGTCCAGAGGTAGAAGACAAAGGAATTTTCCTCCATAACCCCCTGCCTTCTCGAGAAAATTACAACGTGGTCGTTTTCTGTTTTAAAGGAGGACAGAAAACTAAGTTTTGAGGCCCTTTTTGCAAGAATAAAATTTGGCAAAAATACTTTTTGGAAAGCTTATAAAATTTCCAACAAAACCATGTGTTTCATTGGTGTATTTGAAATATTTTCCAGAACAAAATTTTGGAACCCATTTTAAGTACTTTTTGTGGGATTTTCTCAAACCAATTTAAATTGTTTCAACATGGTTCAAATTGTTGTTTCATGCATGTATGAGATGAACACAATGCCATAAACCCTAGTTTAACAAAATTGGGATGTTACAAATCTACCCCCCTTACAAGAATCTCGTCCCGAGATTCTCGAAGAAGAAAGAAAGAAGGAACACCGGTTTTGAACGACCTTCTTGAACGTTACGGTTCTCTTCTCGATGAGGTTGATCCGTAGCACCATGAAGTGTCGATTGGCTACACCTTAGGTGAGAGGGACAACTCTTAGGAATTGATCTACACGAAGATCGAGTATCTCATGGCCAATTCATGACAGTAATGTTCGTAAAGAACTTTTGAGTTAACAGGCATGAAACACATCAAGATAACGGAGTGAATAGAGGATGGTTTCAAGTTTATGGACGATGGTCTTGAAAGGATTTAGAATATGGGCTTTGAATAGGACTTTAAATCCTTTTGGAAAAGATAGGTTGGACAACTTATGACATCGAGGTTTCTTCAAACAGAATACCAAGATGGTGAGGATGGTCTTGAATATCACAATGTAATATCCGTAGACGAGGGAAAACACGAGAAAACACAGTAATCGTGCATCGGAGAGAATTTGATACGAAATCATGTTCACTCTTCAGAGTGGACGCGGAAGATGAAGGAACTTTAATTCCGTCAAATTTTGTCGAAAACTTTGGCGAAGATCAGGATGTTACTTCACGATAGAAGGTGAGTAACCAAAATAAGCTGGAACACCATAATTAAGGAGGGATTCTTGGTCACACCATAAGGATGGTTAACCGGCGGGGATTAGAATACTGGAAGGGATAAGGAATCTCTTTCCTATTGTGGTTTGGACGTAGCCATACATCTACCACATGGTTAAGACTCCATGGCTCAAGTGACTGACAAATTCACACAATGTGTGAGATGAACAGAAATTCAAGTACAAACCACTTGAAAAAGGAAGCTGATCAACGGCGGTTACAAAACACCACGAGATGATTCTCATGATGAACTTGTTTCCACTGAAAGAGAGATTTGGAGGATTTGGTAGAGAGACATTGGATATAGTAAGTTCCAAGGTCTTCTTGACGTTCCCGACACCAATATCCAGCTTACATAAGCCTTCAATAGGTCATCAAGTGGAAGTTAAACTCCGGTTTGGAAGAATGGTGAGAGAAACTTGTTAGAATAAGACAGACAAGAATTCTCACGGAGAGTGGTTGTTCTTACGGATTCAAAAAGATATGACATTAGGCCTTACGGCTAATTGTGTCAACCACAACATCAACCATGCCGTATTCTCTAATGGACCTAGTTCAACACCCTTGAGGAAACACCAACCATCCTTGCTGTTTAAGATTTAGCTCTGGTTAGTGGAAGGATGATAACTCAACTCAGTATGTCTGATCAAAGAAGTTGCTCCGGTTACCAACGAGACACATATGCTAGATTCTCAAGATATGGACTACGATTCCACGCTCAAGAAGATGAGCGAGATTGCAGAACTCATGTATTAGCAACTTGTGGAAGATGGTTGCACCTACATGGATTACGTGCAACAAAACACATCGGAGTCCTTGTTGGGAAGATGATAACAAAGATCACCAAGATCTTGGACTTCGAAAATCAGTCAGTGGCTTAGCGTGGATGCAAACTTCTTTAAGTGAATGGAGGTAAAAACCAACCATCTCAATAATACTCCACACATGCATGACCAACTGGGGATTATTCCCGAGGGACCAAGAAAACTTTACTCGGATCCATGATGGCAGCTTTCACCATAAGCACATGGACCGGAGGAAGTCACTTGAAAAATCCAGAACACAAACTTCATGATGACACAAAGATGGTTCTCGAAAGTTTCCAACATTAGTGCCAACTGTTCAACATGATCCTCTTATAACTTGGAGTAATTAAAAATGTCATCGATGTGCTCGACAACTAAATTATCAAGACACTCCAAGAAGAGGGATTCATATGATATATGAACAAGGCAAGATATTGGTAAGATTAAAGGACGTGAAAGTGTACTCAGGAAAAAACACCATGAGTGAAAACACCATAAAGATAGTCCTTGGATCTTTTCTCGATTTGACGATAGCCCAAATCAAATCAAAGGTAGAGTGATAGCATTTACAAAAAAGAGATACAATCATGCTTCAACACAGAGGAAACTAGACATCCCTTAACAATGGAACAAGTTGGAAAGAGTTCGTGTCTTTCAACTCTCCAAGTAGTTACTTAAGCTCAACCAGCTAGTCCAGGATATCCAACACTGTTCCTTGGGGAAAGGAGTAGTTCAAACTACTCCTGGTTTAGACATCACGGTCAGGTAAAACCTGGTGATACTTCTAGAAAGACAACCAGAACATCACAACCTACCGGTATGTCTCTAAGTTCGAAAGGAATTCTTGCTTTTCAAAGCAACCGATATGGTCTGGAGAGCTTTGGCATGAACCTAACTCTCTGGCCAAGAATGTGCACCGGAATGAACGGATTTGGTAACACGGTCAACTTCAAAAAGAGGCTGGGTGACCAGTAGTGCTAAGAAGGATACAGATGTTTCTTAGATTTTCAAAGCAATATGAATTGCTAGGAATAACTAGTACACAGCTCAAAGCACATACACATCATACTCAGGCATTCAATCTTAGAGGAAAGCGGAGTGAAGATGTGTATGAGCATCACTTCATCAATATGTCCATGAAACTCAACACGCCCTCTTGATACGAAAGAGTGTGATACTCGGAGGTAGAACATAACAGAAGCTAATGAAACTTCTTTATTCTGCGAATTACAAAACTTTGACCTGGTCCCAGAGATGAACGAGGTACTGGAGTTTGTTTCGCCTGACATCCCAAGGTGGAATGTTTTGACAGAAAACAAGAGCAAATGCATTGGAAGAAACCAACACACATATGTAACTTGGTTTCCAAACAACGGACGAAGTTCGGAAAGCAACTAAAGAGTAGGAACGTGCTCTGGAAAGTCATGAGATCACGTTGGATGCACAGGGTAATACTCATGTGTAGAACCCATGCCAAAAGGTTGGTATAGCTGAACCAAGAACAAAGATATGAGAATCATAAGAACACTCTTGTCGTGATCCTTTTGATTCCTAGAGAAAACCTATGGCTATTGGAGCTGAGATTACCTAGCCACCCTAAGGTAAAACAGATTCCTCACGATCCAAAGGAACATAACTTGGGTTAAAGGTCACCATCCTGTACTGATAGCGTGAGCATCAGATAGTTAAGAAACCACACGATTCAACCCACCGTAGTTCAGCACATTCCGGGACCTTCGGTTCAAGTCCAAGGTTTGAAAACATAGGGAAAGGATTAACTACTATCTTAGTGCCTTAAAGGACACTATGAGTAGCAATCACGGAGTATCTTTCCAAAGACATCGATAGCTCCGGAAGAACTTGAGCAGAGCATAACGGATACATTCAAGATGAAAAGGAAATCTCGAGGTTCAGGGTTTTGAGACTTTAGAACAGGAGTATGTGGAACCCACACAACTTTGAGAGATTACGATGGAAAGGAAATCTCCCAGTTTAAGAGATAACGAAGTATGGAACACACACGACTCTAGAAACTTTAACACTAGGTCAACTTGGGTGAAAACGTCATTGCCAAAGAAGGCACCTAAGTTTTGAATGACTAGAAGGGATAGCAAAAACTTTTTCAAATCAAAACAGGTAAGGTGACCCAGAGTTAGAGCGCTACCAGATACGGAGTAAAAAGAATCCTAAAGAGATTTTCACAACTCATTTGAAGTTTCAAAATAGTTTTCACAAACACTAGACTCAACATCGACCAAGCAGTAAGGTTTTCCTACAGGCAGTCCTGCTCTGATACCATGACCTGTCACGACCCCGGACCCAGAGATATACATACTGTTATGTGCTCCTAGCCATGGACTCACAAGGACTTCAGGGTTACCAGCCCCGGCCGCAACAAACAACGGCAGGCAGACTGGATTCATCGGCATGTAGTCAGGATCCCCAGTCTACTACTCCTTGTATCCATGCTAGTCAAAACCAACTATGCATATCAAAGCGTCCATGAATCGTATGAAACTGAAGGAAACGGGACCAAAGCTATACAGAGATGCTATGTGTCCAGAAAGTGTAACAACAATCGAGGGTTACTGGGGTTACCTCGCCCCAGGCCGAATCACATCGGCAGGCGGGCTCGGACATGGATCATCGGCTCCACAACCCCGCGACTGCGACAACTATGCAGGCATAGCCAAAACTGTATAACAATGAGCTCGAAACCAACAACCGATCAAAGCAACACTCTAGACAATGAAGTTGTATTAAACAGGTGCTACTAAAGTATAGCTTACAAGCAGAGGTCACACGACCCAACATTACATCAGACAACGGAAAGCAAATAATGTTGCTAATCAACAAGAACCAAAAAGGCCTAAGAGGCCGCAACATAAGGCGACGTCCCAGCCCATAGATTCCAGGCTGCTACCTGGGAACCCCAAACTACTCGTCGATGTCCACGCTGAAACACCACCGAAGTGAGGAACTCCACCTGAACTAGAATTATGCAAACCTGAGTACGGTAGGTACTCAACAAGACTTAGTTAACCTATTATATATCTGCTGATTTCGTAAAGGGTTTTATGAAGGCGGATTTGCGTAAAGCAATCTTTGTTTTCCAAGTCGAGGAAGATTAGCACGTCTCATAGAAGGTTTTCAAAGCAGATGAGAAACTCACTACTATAGTCATCATCTTTGGAAACCACCAACATCATTTCCCAGAAAACACTCACATGCTATAAGGATCACCCCTCTCGGCATCTCCGAGGAGGCACCCTTCAAACATTACCTCCATGCTTTGTCAACATCTTTTACGCCACGTTCATGTTATCTATGGTCTTTACATTCACAAAGTCGTCCTTAACCATGGACACGGCTTTTCGAAAAGATTTCCCTACAGGGATGTACACTTTACCCACACGTACCATCCGACTCTTAGCGCCACATGTACGTTCTTCCATGGAACGCGGCAGAGGGTGGCTGTCCACGACCTTTACCTTACCCGACCCTATCCATGAGTCAACCCAAGACAGGGCCACCCCGTCAACAGGGAGTTGGCCATCCTCCTGACGGCACCTGTCTCTGTGAGGCGGGGTCAAGATCCGTGTACGTCCATCACTTGGCCCCGATCATGCCCTAGTGGAGCATTTTGTTTTCAAAACCGTTTAACAGGTTTTATTTGCGGTGCCGAATGGAAATCTCAAAGTACGTGACTCATGGATCTGGCCAAACAAGTTAGTTGGTCGAGCGCGGTTACTTAGACCCCGCGTGTGGTTGCACGCTCAGTCTTGGCTTCCGCTCGAGACCGTAATCCTAGGGATGACGAGTATAGGACGAACAACCACTTCCCAAGTGGCCTCCCATACCAGCCTTAGTCAAGTTTACCACACAATGCTCATCTCACCACGTCATCATATCATACTAGGTTATCGCAACTCTGATTCATCAACCGGATGGAGCAGAGGTAACAAACATGTAAAGCTAAGCAAAGCAGATATGAGGCTCTGGCGATGCGCACAAGCAAATCTATGGCAGCTAGGAGCAGTGGATCAGGATATTGAGGCAATGCAGTATATAGGTGAACTATATCTACTAGCATCAAATACTTTGGAATTGAATGCAAAGTACGAGATTCAAATGTTGTTCGAAAGCATATATGAGCAGATAAGAGGTTATGCTTGCCTTGGTTATAAGAAAACCAATAGATATGTCTTCTCGGATAAGTGCTTGACTTGTTGGTTAGGATCAAGTATTCGTCATTGGATTTGTTGGCCTTCACTTCGGAGTCACGTTCTACCGAGGGAAAAACAACACCGAAAAGAAAACAACAATCAAACATGGCATCGATGCAATGCACAACATGTATGCATGATCAAGTTAATGCACTAAAGTAAAGCCCTAAACATGATCGTTCGGTTGCTAGGGTTCATATGTTAATAATGCAGTGTTACTGAAATTTGCCCGGAATAGACCCCGGAGGGGGTTTCAGGCGATTCTGAAAGTGAGTACAATTTTAGTTGCTCAAATTGGTTTGAAAACATCATAAACAGGTTGCATTTGTCATTTTGATCAAATTGGTATATAACTTTTAATTTTCTAATTTTAGTGAATAAAAACTTATTTTTTCTATTTTTAAATGATTAAACAACATTAAATAAATGATCATTTCTGGAACTTTCTCAAACATGTGTAAAAATTACATATTTGGATAGAATACATTTTTATGAGCATTTCCATATATTTATTTTATTTTTCTGACTTATATCTTGGGAGATATTAATTATTCAAAATTAATTACTTTTCTGTAATTATTTAAACAGAGGGGTCCACGTGTCGGTGTAAAATCATTTTACAAAAAAACCAGAAAAGCCCGAGTTGAGGTCAGCGTGACGCAGGGGTGACATCACCCTGCTCTGCTCCTCACAGGTGAACCTCCAAATCGACGAAATTCGCGCGCAAAATGGAAATTAACCTCTACCACATGGAAGAGGAGCTCACGAGGAGCGGTATGGTGGCGGCGCAGCCCTCCAAAGGTCGCCGGAGAGGCCGCGGCAACGGCGAACGGAGACGGCCGTCGGCGGGCAACGATGCGCGGCCGAGGGAGGATGCAATAGAGAGAGAGGAGGGGCACGGAGCACCGGTGGCTCACCAGGAGCTCGATGGGGGTCTCGGGGAGGCGAGGTAGGCCGGAGTCGCCGGCGGCGAGCTCGGGGAGCCGGCGGCCATGGCGGAGGTGGCCGGCGCGATTCCGGCGTTCTGCTGCATCCCGGCAAGCAAGACTTGGTGTGGAGGGGAAGGGGAACATGGAGGAGCTCGTGGTGGCCTCGAATCAACGGGGGAGGGCCGGAGTCGGCGGCGATTTGCCAGTGGGTATAGGGAGCAGTAGGGTTAGGGTTTGGGCTATCTGCGGGAAAGCCAGAGAGAGGGAGAGAGCTCAGGGGTGAGGAGGGAGAGAGAGAAGCCTCCTCATGGTCCTATCCTCTCGAGCAGGCTGGGAGGCAGGAGGTGGCATCCGATAGCGGAGGTGAGGACACGCAGCTACCTCCCGTCCGGAGGTAGAAGACAAAGGAATTTTCCTCCATAACCCCCTGCCTTCTCGAGAAAATTACAACGAGCTCCTTTTCTGTTTTAAAGGAGGACAGAAAACTAAGTTTTGAGGCCCTTTTTGCAAGAATAAAATTTGGCAAAAAAAACTTTTTGGAAAGCTTATAAAATTTCCAACAAAACCATGTGTTTCATTGGTGTATTTGAAATATTTTCCAGAACAAAATTTTGGAACCCATTATAAGTACTTTTTGTGGGATTTTCTCAAACCAATTTAAATTGTTTCAACATGGTTCAAATTGTTGTTTCATGCATGTATGAGATGAACACAATGCCATAAACCCTAGTTTAACAAAATTGGGATGTTACACCCCAATATGGATTTAACCCTAGGAATGTAGAAAGTGCTAGATACCCAATAAAAATAGTGTAGATGATGTCCCATATTGTGACCAAGGGTTAAAACAATGGCAACAAGGAGTTAGAAGAGGAAATGAATTCAACACTCAAAGCATGCAAAGCTTGTGGAGCAATAGGACACTCATCCAAAGAATGTCCTGATGAGTGGCCCCATAGAGGTTATGATCACTCAATTGAAGAATACTTCACTCAAGTTACTTGCTTTTTGTCTGAAGGAACAACACATGTCCCATCACAATGCTCACCTTACCCCATGGTACAACAAGTAGCAAAACAAGCCAGAGTGGAAATGCTTAGTGCAATCCAAGAGAACTTAGGAGAACGAGAAGTTGAAGGAAAATGAAAGAGAGACTCTTTTCTGATGGACCATGTCAAGATGGATACTGGAGCCAAAACTACACATCCATATTCATCTAAACTCACCACCAAGTGTTGTTACTCTTGTGAAGAAGATGGGAATCTATCTAGAAATTGTCCAAACAAGCAGCCTAGACTTTCAGCCAATATACTGGAGTATACTGGACACCAGTATGAGGAGATGATGGCCAATATTACGCCGATAAAAGGGAAGAATGATCTAAGCAAAGTCACTTGTTTTCGGTCCAGAAATATAGTAAATTATGTCAATAACTGCCCAACGAGGGACCTTCAGAAACCCAAGGACATAAGCCAAGTGACATGCTTCAAATGCATAAACAAAGGACATTATGCCAGAAATTTCCCTGAAAGAAATAAGGAAGAAAAATGATATTACAAGGAGGTCCATATTGTTGGAAGGCATGATGAGCATCGAGAAGTATCAGTCCAAGAATGAGTCTTATGTGAAGTTTTTATTTTATAAATAATAAATGTTCCTAGAAGTGTTCCCAGTGTAATAAAATACAATGAGGGTTGAGAAAGGTACTCTCATTGTAATAAAATACTATGTGATAAGAGAAGCATCAATGAAGAAGAACAACTATCCCGTTAGCAATGCAAAAGAGTTTCTTACTACCCACAAAATTTTATTTTAAGGGTGGTAGCCACTGAGTTGAAATGTAACCCAAGTAACTTAAACCTATCTTTCTTTCTAGCCTTCCCAAATCCCGGGACGAGCTTTATTTTAAGCGTGGTAGTCTGTAACATCCCTGATTTTTGAAGGAATGCAAAAATCACAAAAATTTGAAACTTCTGTTTTCCACTAATGCAAGTCACCAAAAACAAATGAAAGACAACAGAAAAGAAACATTATTTGTTTTTCCAATGTTATTGGAAATGATAATCCAAATGCCTCTATTTTCTAAAAACCTAAATCCTCAAAATAAATAGATATACAAAGAAACTATTTTCCTTTTTGCAAAACTTAAAAATATAAAAGGGTGTTCTTAACAATATGTTTTCCAAATGATTTTTTTCAACTTCTATTGAAAAATAATGATTCATCTTTCTATTATAGGATAAATAAAGTGTTTTCATGGAGTATTTTGTTTATAAAAACATAAGTTTAATAACTATGGGAAGCAATATTTTCAAATGTATAAATCACCCAATACTATTTGGCTATAAACATTATTTAGCTATTTTCCTACTTTAAAATGGTACTAAATAGCTATTAGTAGGTTAATCATATTTTGAAAATATAATTATTTTAAGTGTGTTAAAACATCACCTAAATGTTTCCATTGCAAAGATAATGATTTAAAAAATCATAGAATTTAATTTGAGGTCAAATGGACTTATAAATCCTAAGTTATGGATAAAAGAAGAAAACAGGAAAAAAATAGAGGACCAAATCTGCCGCACCGGCCTAACCAAGCCAGCCCAACCCCCATTCTTATCCTCGCGCGCGTGCGGTTCCCAACAGACCAGGTCCAGCCCATGCCGAGTCCACTAGCAGCTCGCGCTATACCTCTCCCTCCACTCACTGGCAGTGGGTACCACCACTGGTGCAAGCGTGACGAGGCGATGACGTCAGCCATCCCTTACCTCTCGTACACAGGACGGACTCCCGAAATGGAGACGAACTCATCTTCGATTGCGTGCAATCCAGGGTAAGGATATTTACTCCGAGACCCTCCTATAAAAGGCCCACGACACGCCCTCTCTTTCCCCTCTATTCTCTACCAGATTGCGCCTCTAGACCGGCGAAATTCCTCGCCGGAATCCAAACCCTAGCCGCCGCCTTTTCTTCACTTCCGGCGACAGTATATTTTCTCTCCGTCCCCTTTTGACCTCGACGTGATCCCCTCCCTCTGGCGCTCCTAACCGTCTGCTCGATTGCGTTTCTCCCGCAGCGAAAACAGCGGAGCCGTCCAGGCCCGAAGTTCACCGGAGCCGTGCATCTCCGTTCGTCTCGTGCCGCCCGTCCCGGAAGCTATCGACGACACCGACTGCGCCATCAAGCTCCTCTTGACGCGCCGCCTCTCCCCGTCGTATTCCCTGGACCTGAGACCCACCTAAGCGTCTCCCCGCCGTTTTCCGGCACCAGAGAACCTACCGCGTCGCCATCTCCGGCGGAATAACTCCACGGTGATCCGCCCCTCTCTCCCCCACCGTCAGATCTAACGAACAGTCAAGATTAGATCTGGTTCGACCAATATCGCGCGTCCAGTGTCACTTAGATCCAACGGTCCGCATCCACGATCCGACCGAAAAGGTACCGGCCAATCAGAAGCCAGTGTTTAGGATCTCGCGGATTGCCCAATTTCTGTAATAGAAAAGCCCCCGTATTTTTTGCAGAAAAGTCCCCCAACTTAGAATTGCAATAACTTTTGAACCACAAATCCAAATTTTATTATTTTGTACTTTTTGAAATCAGCACAATGTGTACAACACATTAGACTCGGAGAAATTTAAATTGATACGTGCACACACTTTTATACGTAGATCTTTATAAATATTGTTTTGTGAATAACTTTAGATCTATAATTCCAAATTTGACTAAATTGGACTTTTTGAAAAGCCCTGAACATGTAGACTCTAGTAGTACTGGAAAAACTTAAAATTGACTATTTAAAATCTGTTAAATTTCAAATATGCTTGTTTGATGTTTTTTAGCATAGTTTAAATTCTGTAAATCCAATTTTTGCAAATAAAGTTTTTTTTGGAGACCTTATGATGTGTACTAACAGTACCTTGCACACAAAATAATTTTTGGATAAGTTAAAATGGTTTTGGGTTGTTATATGCTCATTTGACTATTTCTGACTTAGTTTATTTTCTGTAATTATTTTCAATATGTTTTCTCTAGAAAAATTGTGCTAAAGACTAATCTTAGACTAGAGAGACCAAAACCGAAGCTCTTAGATTATTTCTAAGTTATTTTTCCTAGTTGACCCTCATAGTTGAAAAACACTAAGTCTGGTCTTGTGAAAAATTCATGACGTGCAATGAGGATGCCCCATCTGTCAACTTGGGATTTTCAAAATGATGCCAGGGAAGGACTTAGCCATCTCAAGAATTTCAAATTAGCCAAGAAGACAAAATTCAGAAGCATTTCCAAGAAGGAGCACTTAGAAGAAAACAAGAGGAACTACAAGAAGACTAACCTCCCTTTTTCTCTAAGTCTTCTCCCTTTTTCCTTCTTTTCCTTTAGACTTTGTGGTGGCTAAGTTAGATAAATACCATCTCCTAGTTTTTTTTATAAAATCATCATGTCCTAAGAGCAATGGAGGCAGCACACAGAAGGAGGAAGCTACAAAGGAAGTTTTTCAAGACCAATGATGTGAAGACTTAGAATTTGTTTTCCAATACTTAGAATTTGTTTTCAAGTTTTCTAAGAATTAGAATTAGTTTCTAAAGTGAGATGAGAACTTTTCACCAAGACTTCAACAAGAAGCCAACTTCAACTCAACAAGAGTACTCTCCCAGAAGATAAAGATTTTACAAGTACTTTAGGGAACTCTAGCAATACCATCTATTTCTATTTCCATATGACCAAGTCCCTAGACTCACTAAGGAAATACTACAAGCAAGACCTTTGATGGACATGCATAAAGACATAGACATCAAATAAACTCAAGGAAGCAAAAGAAGACTTAGAAAACTCAGGGCAGAAATAGATTTGACCAAGACTGTTGTGTCTTCTTTTTATCAAAGACCAACCCTTAGTCCCAAATGGAAAACTCTAACTACAAATACTTAGTTTATTTTGAGCATTGAAACTAAATTTTTCACACATTTTCATTACTATGTCTATTGCTTTGTATGTTTTCTTCATTGTTTTGTATGATCATTATTATGCTTGTTTATTTTGTTGTTGTGTTTTAAGTGTTTAGATTGTACGGAGAGAACGTTCTTTTGTGAAGAGGGGTGATTGTTCTTCACCAAATTCAAAGGCAAGTAACACACCAGCAACTACCTATTATTTTTACTATACATTCGTAGAATTTTGAGTAGTATTCATGGTAGGAAATTTATCTAAGTATTATGCTATGCTATTATCCCAAGTAGTGTGTAGCCATCCTTTCATATCCTGCTAGTATAGAAGACATTGAACTTAGTAGAATTTCTTTTCTCTTGGATGTTTTATTTAGATGTTAAGGATAAACACTACTATGTTTAATGAATCACTTGGATGGAAGTGGAAGGATTGGTTTATGTTGAGTGGCTCCCTAGGGCCATTGCTATGGTGTTTTTCACCGAAGGAGTACACTTGTGGATGGCCACCCAGGAACAAAGAGATTACTATGTCCTTATAAGTTTAGTAGCTTCCCGTGCAGCCTTTAGTCATATGGGCTCTATCTTGATCAACTAAGTTGGATGAACTCACCATTGCTTGACAAGCAGATGTATGGGGTGTAGGTTGGAACGGGTCACGCTGGATGGTGGTGGAATTTCTTCTCAAAGATCTCGTCTCAATCTTCTCCTTTCCTTAATGCACTCAGGGTGTATAGGATGTTTGGGCTGATTTGAGTCTGAAGGTGAAAGTGCACAAACTCTATAGAGTCAACAAACTAAGATCTTAGCTGTGTCCACGGTCATGGACAATTTTAGTAGCTGGACAAGGAATGAAGGAAGAATCTCATGATGCCAACTTCATAATAAAAAAATTATGGGTGAACATGGGAAGGAGATTTACCCTGGTCTCTATCAGTGGTACTCCTTAAATTAGTTCTGGTTCACTGGTTTCTGTCGGTGATATCTTTTATAGATGAAAATGTTTTATTATAAAATATAGGAGAAATTTGGCTTTATGCAAACTTAGCCAAAACTCCACTCAGCCAAATAAGCATGTAGTATTAGTCTTGCCATTTATATCCACCATAGTGTTACTTGCCAATACATTAAATTGTATTGACTCCCTTGTGGCTGCATATTCCATCCTGCAGATGAATCTAAAGACGAGTGAGGTTTCGTTCAGGATCTCGAGTCTAAAACCAACATGTTTTGCCTGTGGCACATGAAGAGGATGAGGCTCAATGTTCTACTGAGTTTTCCGCTGTAATTCTGTTTCCTGCTAGTCTTTTGAGACTATGCAAGTTGTAATCATATTTTGTAAAGACTGGATCATGCGATGTATAGATTTTGACGCATTTGCATGATATTTCATTTTGAACTGTGGTGCTGGCAATTGTTCAAGGGACTAGCACAATAACACAGAGTTCTTGCATTATTTAAATGTGGGAACACTACAAGTTATTTAAATGAGTGGCAATGTCTTCTCCTATACCATAAAATTGATCTTTCATGAAAATATTCAACATAGCATATTTAATCTCATAAGAGTTTGTTGTAGTAGAAGGTGGTGCAATTGTTGTGCATATGAAATCATTATTATTGGTACTAATAAAGTCACAAAGCTTGGTATTATGATTGGTAAACATGATTGCAAGATAACATAAATAAAAGACTAGAAACTAAAAAACTATTTTTTTTTTGTTTTTTTATAAAGAGAAAACAAGACTAAATAAAAGTAAACTAAACAAGAACAAAACAAAAGAAAGAGAGTAGAAGTGTGAGACTCCCCTTGCAGCAAGCTAGAAATCCCTGGCAATGACGCTAGAAAAATTACTTAACGAGGACGTGATGACACGCTCGTTGGGAGACCCCAAGCGGAAGGTATGATGCAGTCTAGAGTAAGTTTTCCCCTAGTATAGAACCAGAGTTATCGAACTAGTAGGGCTTTGTAGTATCGAAGAAGGTTGCTTAATCAACGACACCAGAAAAAGTGATGTTGACGAGGCGTGGAACCTGCACACAAACACAAACTCTCTCTTGCCCCAGTGATACGTCTCCAACGTATCTATAATTTCTGATGCTCCATGATAATATTATGCCAATTGCTACATGTTTTCTCCCTTCTTTATAAGATTTTTACACGTTTTCCGGGACTAACCTGCCAAGTGCGAGTTCCCTGTTTGCTGCTGTTTTTTATTTCAGAAAAGTTGTTCTGGAAATATTCTCGGAATTGGACCCCACAAATTCCGAGGTTCCTATTTCCCCGGAAGCATCCAGAAGACTAAAGAGGAGTCGAAGACGGGCACCAGGGGGCCCACACCATGGGGTGGCGCGCCCCCCCTTGGCCGCGCCAAGGGTGGTGTGGGGCCTCCAGGGCTCCACCGCCTTTTCTCTTTCGCCTATATATTCCCCTCCGAAGGAAAACCCTAAGCACCTGATCAAATATCCCCGAAAAGTTCCGCAGCCTCCATCGTCGTCAAGACTAGACCAGGGGGGTTCTGAAGCTGTCTCCTGGCACCCTGCCGGAGAGGAGATCATCACCGGAGGCCTCTTCATCACTATGCCTGCCTCCGGAGTGATGCGTGAGTAGTTCATCCTTGGACTACGGGTCCATAGCAGTAGCTAGATGGTTGTCTTCTCCTCATATGCCTTAATGTTTAGATCTCGTGAGCTGCCTAACATGATCGAGATTGTTCTTATGTAATTCTATGTGTTGTGTTTGCTGGGATCCGATGAATATTGAACATATGCCAAGTTGATTATAGTCTTTATTGCATACCTTATTTGTGATCTTGCATGCTTTCCGTTGCTAGTGGTTGCTTTTGCCAAGTAGTTTCTAGCGACTCCAAGAGGGAGTATTTATGCTCGATAGTGGGTTCATGCCTCCTTTTCGCGTGTGCTCGAGTCACAGAAACGTGACGGGGGAGGATGTGTTGTTGCCACTAGGAAGAAAACAGCGGTGTGAGTGTCCGCGTGTACAATCATTGCTTACATTACACACATTGCTTAATGCGATTATCTGTTGCTTGCAACTTAATACCTAAGGGGTTCAGATGATAACCTGAGGGTGGATTATTAGTGATAGA
Source organism: Alopecurus myosuroides (assembly GCA_028641055.1). NCBI lineage: Eukaryota > Viridiplantae > Streptophyta > Magnoliopsida > Poales > Poaceae > Alopecurus > Alopecurus myosuroides. The sequence continues at coordinate 480,276,818 of CM054058.1, forward strand.
TGCAGTTGGATTACGGTCTATGTATATTGTTGTAATGCCCGAACTAAATGTCATATTAGTCATCATGTCATGAATGTGCACTATGGTGCAACCTCTATTTGTCAATTGCCCAGTTGTAATTTGTTCACCCAGCACGTTATCTTTTATGGAGAGACACCACTAGTGAACCTATGAACCCCGATCCATTTTACTACACTGTTAAACAAAACCTCCACAATTTCCTGTTTTTACTGCAAGCATACACCATTTTCCACACTATACGTCTAATCTTTGTTTTCAGCAAGACCGGTGAGATTGACAACCTCACTGTACCGTTGGGACAAAGTATTTTGGTTGTGTTGTGTGCAGGTTCCGCGTTGTTGCTGATACCGGTGAGGCGCCATCACCACTGTCAGTGGCATCAACCTTCCGAAGATCCTCTTTCTCCTACTGGATTGATAACCTTGGTTCTTAACTGAGGGAAATTCTAACTGCTGTGCTCATCACACCCTCCTTTTTTGGTTCCCAACACACGAGCATCAAAATAATTTCTGGCGCCGTTGCCGGTGACTTAAAATTCATCGTCATCAAGAAGTCTCCTCGTCAAGGCACCATCAAGGCATAGCAAAGAATTTCTGGCGTCGTTGCCGGGGAGAAAGAAGTCTTCTGGCAAGGGGAGTCTCTCACTCTCAACCTCTTTATTTTGTTTATTGTCTTGTTTTTATTTTTTTCTTGTTTTGCTTCTTTTTATCGAAAAACACAAAAATTAGTTTACTTCATAGCTGTTGTTTTTATTGCTTGCTTTTATGTCTAGTTTTGTTCTTGTCACTATGTCATCGGAAGAAACTATCTTCACTTTCAAGTAAGGGAGTGAGGAGAGTTTCAAGGAAGCTTGGTCTAGGATTTTTTTTTATTCTTCTAGTAAAACTGAACCCATGATGACCCTGAATTTATTTCTTAGTAGTTCTTACTTTGGTCTTGTTCTTTGCTATAGATATGCTTTGGACTCTACAGTAGGAGGAGACGTCCTACGTTGTGATGGGGATCAAGCTCTTAATGCCATTAAAAAGTTGATTGCCACTTCTAGCTCAACTAGTAAATTTGATTCATCCCTTGTGAGCTTTCAGGCTAGATTAAATACTCTTGAAACAAATATATCATGTTTAAAAGAAGCCTATAACCAGATTCGTGCTTGTTATGATTATGTGCCAATAAACTTTGAACCTTGAATGTGGATCCCTACAGTAAAATTTGTTATAAATGGTGAAACATTTCATGATCATTGCGATATTATGACTGAATTTTTTCTTATGCCTAGAAATATCTATGAGTCTTTGAATATTTGGAAACTTTCTGAAGGGGGAGAAGAAATACCCCTTATCAATAATACCGTTGTTTCGCCCATTGGGATAGATGAGGGAGTGATTACAAAAATCATGGGAAGGGCAGTATCCATTGATTATCTTGTTATTGAATGTGTAGGGGAAGGAAGAATTACACTTGGAAGGTCCTTGCTGAAACTCTTGGGGGCAGTAATAGATGTGGGGAAATGTACATTAAATTTTGCCTTCACACCAGGTTCTGGCAACATATTCCCCAAATGCAAGAAGAAGGGTAAGAGGATTAAAAGGAGAGTTCTTGTTATTGATTTGAATGCTTCACTTGAAAATACTTGAGTTGCTTTCTATGCCTAGCTGAAAGGCGTTAAAGAAAAGCGCTACCGGGAGACAACCCATTTTATTTCTCCGTTTTCAACCCGTTTTCCATCATTTTCTTTTGTGTGCTTTGCACCTGAGTGTTTTCTATCTCCTTAGCAACCCTGCTGTATCTTTTCTTTTGTGTTTTTGTTGAGCCAAGTAAAGCCTCTAGTGGAAAGCTGAGACTATAATTCGGATTTCTGCGCAGGAAACATATTTCTGCTGTCCACTGTTAAATTCGTATATAATCACAGAAAATTTAAAATTACCTGAGTTTTGTTCTGCGTAATCCTGGGCTATATACGCAACTTTTCTTAGTTGAACACTTTTTGATTTGAGCAACAGAAGATTTTCGGAAAAAATCATCTTTACCTGTTGTCCTGTTTTGACAGATTTCTGCCAATAATTGCATTTGCATCTTAATCTCTTTCTTTTGGTGTTCTTTTGAGAAAAAGAGTTCTAAAAGAATTTGTGACAGTAGCTAATGTGTTTTTTGAGTGTTAGGATTGTGTTAAAACTGAACCATGTGAATTTATTGTTTCGATTGCACTAACGTTGCTAATGAAGATTGTGAGAAGTTTGGTGTGAAGGAAGTTTTCAAGGGTCAAGATAAGAGGATGATATGATGTGATCGAGAATAGTGAAGATCCTAAGCTTGGGGATGCCCCGGTGTTACATCCCAGCAAATTCCAAGGGTACTCAAGTGTCTAAGCTTGGGGATTCCCAAGGCATCCCTTTCTTCATCGACAAATTATCATGTCACTTCTTGTGAAACTATATTTTTATTTGGTCACATCTTATGTGCTTTACTTGGAGCGTCTTTTATTTTTTCTTTCAGTTTGTTTTTATTTTTGCAATAAGCTTGGTTGGACCCCTTCATTCTTTTATTGGATAGTGACACGCTCTGCCTTTTCATGGGAATACTTTGTTATTCTTAATCTATGTCCGGCTGCTGCATTTATTTAGCTCCTATTTTGCATGCATCTCTTATCAGAGCTGTTATCTTTAGTAGTGTTATGTGAGTAATCTCATGTTTTCTTTCTGTATCATATAGAGTATTTTTGTTAAAACATATCTTGTATGGTGCTTGTTGGGAAAAGAAACTGCTGCTTGAAGTAGAATTTATAACGATGCACGTAGAAGCTTGTATAGACTGTGGCTAGAACTTTTTCATTCCCTGCTAAATGTTATTTTAGTTTTAAAGCCAAGTGGTTATTGAGTAGCATGAATAGCCTCATATAACTGAGAGTGTTTAATATGCCAATGAAAGATTCATGAGTTGTTCTTGTCATAGTAAAGCATAAATTTATGGTATTCTCTTTCGAATGTTTTATTTGGTTGACTTGGCACATGCTAACACCATGTTTATGACTATGAAGCAGTCACGAATAGCCACCATAACCATTTAGTTTTTGAACTTGTGATACCGCTTATGCTTTAATTAATGATGTTTATGTCGCTATGCATGATTATGGCTCTTATGATCTCTTGATTTGTCGCTCCCAGTCTTTTGCTAGCCTCCATCTGTACTGAGTATGAGCTCTACTCGTGCATCCAACTCCCTAAAACCAAAGTTTTCCCATTGTGTCCACCATACCTACCTACATGTGGTATTTAACTGCCACTCCAAGTAAATTGCTCATGTGCTACCTTTAAAACTTTTAAAATTACTCATGTTTTGTGTTCTTGTTTTTGCTCATGAGGACGTCAATAGAGAATCTTTATATCACTTGTTGATTGGATTTCACACCCTGGACTAGTGGCTTCATCCTCTTATCCAAATGATAGAAGAGATGGAAGCGGGGTGCCCAGCCCCAAATTAATGCAAACAAATTATCTTCACTATTTTTGCCCCTGATTTATCAGTCAAAGCAGAATTGTGTAAACAAACGAGAAAGAGGGATGACCTTCTACCCAGATGCGTCCTTCATATGGGAGGCACTCTTGTGAATCCAGTTGGCTTGTGACGTACTGTATTTTCTGTTTACCATTCGTTGACATTAGCATACACCTCTCCTAAAATATAGACACTCTTCCATGGTATGTGATTGCTGGTAGGCACACGAGGATTCAGTTAGCCATGGTTTGTGAAAGATGGATGGGAGGAGTGTCAAAATTTTAATACATCTGTTTAATAAAATAAAAAGCTCTAGCATATGAGTGATCCCCGCTTCCCTCCGCGAAGGGCCTTTATTTTACTTTTATGTTGAGTCTCCATCTTCTAACTTTATGCACAGTTGAGAGAGCATTTTGCCATTCTGAGCTTTATGTGCATTTGTCCTATAAACATCAATAATTGATTCATGATGTGCTATTGTTCGTTCTCAAATTATTTTCTCTAGTCTTACTCATGAACTTTGAAGGTGTCCTGGCATTTATGTTTTGTCCCACTCTTAAGGACTTGCGAAATACCACTTTGTCATGCTTTCTCTATACTTGAAACAAACGTATATCTTTCTTTGCATTATTATTCATGATCTTTTATTTGAGATACTCCTCATGATGCAAAGTGATTGCTATGCTTTATTATTAAAGTTCTATTTATCATGTTTGTGTTTAAAGTTCTATGATCTCAGCTTACGTATGCTTTTACATTATAATGATCAAGTTTATGTTAGTAGCATGTCACCTCAGAAATTATTGAGTTTTATCGTTTACCTACTCGAGGACGAGTAGGAACTAAGCTTGGGGATGCTTGATACGTCTACAACGTATCTATAATTTCTTATGCTCCATGATAATATTATGCCAATTGCTACATGTTTTCTCCCTTCTTTATAGCATTTTTACACGTTTTACGGGACTAACCTATTAAGAAGATGACAAGTGTCAGTTCCTTGTTTTCTGATGTTTTTTATTTCAGAAAAGTTGTTCTGGAAATATTCTCGGAATTGGACCCCACAAATCCGAAGTTCCTATTTTCCCCGGAAGCATCCAGAAGACCGAAGAGGAGTCGAAGACGGGCACCAGGGGGCCCACACCATGGGGTGGCGCGCCCCCCTTGGCCGCGCCAGGGGGTGGTGTGGGGCCCCTAGGGTTCCACCGCCTTTGCCCTTTCGCCTATATATTCCCCTCCGAAGGAAAACCCTAAGCACCTGATCAAATATCCCCGAAAAGTTCTGCAGCCTCCGTTGTCGTCAATCCTAGATCCAGGGGGTTCTGAAGCTGTCTCCCGGAACCCTGCCGGAGAGGATATCATCACCGTAGGCCTCTTCATCACCATGCCTGCCTCGGAGTGATGCGTGAGTAGTTCATCCTTGGACTACGGGTCTATAGGAGTAGCTAGATGGTTGTCTTCTCCTCATATGCCTCAATGTTTAGATCTCGTGAGCCTCCTAACATGATCGAGATTGTTCTTATGTAATTCTATGTGTTGTGTTTGCTGGGATTCGATGAATATTGAACTTATGACAAGTTGATTATAGTATTTATTGCATATGTTATTTGTGATCTTGCATGCTTTCTGTTGCTAGTGGTTGCTCTAGGCAAGTAGTTGCTAGTGACTCCAAGAGGGAGTATTTATGCTCGATAGTGGGTTCATGCCTCCTTTTCGCCTGTGCTCGAGTGACAAAAACGTAACGGGGAGGATGTGATGTTGCCACTAGGGAGAAAACAGCGGTGTGAGTGCCCGCGTGTACAATCATTGCTTACATTACACACATTGCTTAATGCGATTATCTGTTGCTTGCAACTTAATACCTAAGGGGGTTCGGATGATAACCTGAGGGTGGATTATTAGTCATAGATGCAGTTGGATTACGGTCTATGTATATTGTTGTAATGCCCGCACTAAATATAATAGTAGTCATCATGTCATGAATGTGCACTACGGTGCAATCTCTATTTTTCAATTGCCCAGCTGTAATTTGTTCACCCAGCATGATATCTTTTATGGAGAGACACCACTAGTGAACCTATGAACCCCGGTCCATTTTCCTATATTGTTAAACAAAACCTCTACAATTTCCTGTTTTCTTTACTTACTGCAAACATACACCATTTTCCACACTATACGTCTAATCTGTGTTTTCAGCAAGACCGGTGAGATTGACAACCTCACTATACCATTGGGACAAAGTATTTTGGTTGTGTTGTGTGCAGGTTCCGTGTTGTTGCTGACATCGGTGAGGCGCCATCACCACCGTCAGTGGGATCAACCTTCCGAAGATCCTCTTTCTCCTACTGGATTGATAACCTTGGTTCTTAACTAAGGGAAATTCTTACCGCTATGCTCATCACACCCTCCTCTTTGGGTTCCCAACACATGAGCATCACCCAACTTTCCAGAAGGTTGTCAATCTTTCGGTTTGCTGAAAACAGGAGAATTAAACGTATAGAGTCTTGGAAAAAAATTAAAGTAAAAGCGGGACAACAAGGAAACAATGATGAAAGTGCTTAATAGAAGGTTTGCAATATGAGGAAAATAGGACCGGGGGCCATGAGTTCACTAGTGGTGTCTCTCCGAAGAAAACAAACCTTCTGGGTGAACAAATTATAGCTGGGAAATTGATAAATCATGAACGTATGACAATACTATTACGACGAGATAAAGTTCATGAGTTCTAACATTGTAGGCATTACGTCAAGGTATATGGACCACTATCTGAAAGTACATTATTCCTTAATCCTAGTTTTGATGTTTGATTACAACACGTGGAAGTATTTAATCAATGTGCTTAAGTGCTCTAGGAAACGAATCTTAAATATGCAAAGGTGTAAGAGAACAAAAATGGAGAAAGGAAAACAAGTCAAAACACCTGTTTGTTGAAGAAAAGAATCAAAGGAAGAAGAAGGAGAAAGAAGAAAACAAGGGTAAGATGGAGGAAACAAAACTGCCTAGCCGGCCTAGCCGTCGGCCTGGCCGGGCCAGAGGCCGGGTGGCTCGGGTGGTTAGCCATCCTAGCGGACAGCCCAGGCCGGGCTACCCCTGAGCAGGCCGACCGTCTGCCGAGCCGGCCTAATGGCTAGCCCAGGCCGGGCTAGAGGCCGGGTGCCTCGGGTTGGTGGCCATCCTAGCCGTCGGCCCAGGCCGGGTTCTCTGGCTAGTCAGCCCAGGCCGGGCCAGACGCCGGCTCCCCTGCACCTCAGGTCGGGTTGCTCGGACAGTAGGCCGGCCTCCCAGCCGGCCAGGCCGGGCTCCAGGCCGAGATTCCTGGCAGCAAAAAGAAAACCCCCAACGGCCATTTCTTCCCCTCCACTATAAATAGGACTTGTCTCCTACCTTTAGAAGGGGTCAATTAAGCTTTCTCTCTCCACCATTGTTGACCACCTTCAAGCTCAAGCTTCTGCCCAAATACCCAACCAAAGCTCTTGATTCTTTGGTATTTGGAGGAGACACCCTAGATCTACAACTCTACCAAGACAATTCGTAATCACCCCACTCATCCTTCAGGGATCTTGTTGTTCTTAGTTCATTGGAGCCAAGAACCTTGTTTATCTTAGCTCATTGGAGCTTGGAGCCTTGTTGGTATCCCCGAAGCTCTTGTGCTCGTGGATCTTGTTTCCCAGGAGTCTTGGTGGCTCAGGGTTTGGCGAGGAAACTCCAAAGTTGTGGAGTGTGCCTCATCTTTGTAAAGGTTCTAGTTGTCAACCTCAACGGAAACATAGTGATTCGAGCCCCTCCACATTGGTGGAAGGACTCGAAGGAGATACGGTGTGCCATTTGAGGGACACTCGGTTTTCCACTTTGGTGGCACCGCACCGCTCCAACGGAGATTAGCTTCCATTGGGAAGTGAACTTTGCGATACATCTCCGCGTCATTGTGTTCGGTTATCCCTCAACTTACCTTTACTTGTTGCTATTAGCTTAGTCATATATATACCTCGTTCTAGTAGTATTTGCTCAACATATAGGATTGTTCACCTAGTTGCATAATCTAGACAATCTATATTTGATCACTCTCTTGTTAATCGAAAAAGAAGTTAAAATTTGTAGTTAACCTATTCACCCCCTTCTAGTTAACATCTCGATCTTTCACTATCCAACATGCATCCATATCTAAAATCCACCTGAAGAAAGCTATCTAGCAAATCCATTGGTATTAAGTTGCAGCAAAAAAGTGATTCATATGTGTGCAACAGACAAATACATTAAGATAGGTACGTAATATCTGCAGTGGTTATCATCTGTAGACAAGAGCACTGTTGTTTTCTCCCTAGTGGCAACAACACATCCTCCCCGGCACGTTTATTTCAATCGAGCGCAGGCAACAAGGATGCACGAACCCTCTATCTAGCATATAAACCCTCTCTTGGAGGTGCAAACAACTACATGGCCAAGGTAATCATAAACACCAGAGAGCATTGCAAGACAAGATTAAAACTCTCTAGAAATAAGTGAAGCATCTCAGATTGACATGAACAAAATAATCATAATCTCATGGTTTGTCGGATCCCAGCAAATACAACATGCACAATTACATAACGGCGGTCTCAATCATGTGAGGCAGCTCACGAGACTCTAAACATGGAGGCATAGGCGAGAGAACAACCATCTAGCTACTTCTGTGGACCCGTAGTCCCGAGATGAACTACTCACGCGTCTGTCCGGACGCGGTCATGGCGATGTAGAGGCCTCCGAGGATGATCCCCTTCTCTGGCAGGGTGCCTGAGTAGGACTCCAGAAGCCATAGATTGGACTTTCAAGGTGACGGTGTATCTCTGTATGTTTCGTGGAAACTAAGTCTCTCCCCGTGATTTTTAGGGTAAAAGGCAATTTATAGGCGAAGGGGGGACGAGAGGCGGTGGTCAGGGCCCTCAGGGGCACACTAGGCGTGGCCTGGGGTGAGCCCGCGCCTGGTGCCCTCCTAGTGGCGACCTGACTCCCCTATGGCTCCCCTTTGGACTCCGTCTTCGTTCCAGGTAAAATTAATCTCCGTGGATTTTCATCCCTTTCCGAAAATATTTCCTTAAGAACTTTTCTGAAATAGAAAAACAACAGAAAGCAACAACTGGCCTAGGGCATCTTGTTAATAGGTTAGTCTTGTGAAAACATTCGGAAACCGAAAGAAAACATGTGGAAAACGAAAGGTATTGGGTAGAAAACAAGCATGGAGCATAAGAAATTATAGATACGTTTGCAACGTATCACCACTTTCCCAATACCATTGCAAACTTATGTATAATTTTTTATGCTACATACTTGTTTTCTACACAATACCTTTTGTTTTCCACATGTTTTCTTCTGTTTTCCGGATGTTTTCACAGACTAACCTATTAACAAGATACCCTAGGCCAGTTGTTGTTTTGTGCTCCTTTTATATTCTGAAGAGTTCTTAAGGAAATATTCACGGAAAGGGCTGGCCACCGCCTCAAGTCGCCTTCTTCGCCCATAAATATCCGTTAACCATAAAAATTACGGGGATGGAGTTATTTTGCACAAAACATACAGAGATGCGTCGTCACCTTGAAATTCCAACCTAGGGCTTCTGGAGTCTGCTCCGGCACCCCGCCAGAGAATGGGATCGTCACCGGAGGCTTCTACATCGCCATGATCACCTCCGGGCAGATGCGCGAGTAGTTCATCTCGGGACTACGGGTCCATAGCAGTATCTAGATGGGTTTTCTCTCCCCTATGCCTCTATGTTTAGAGTCTCGTGAGCGGCCTCACATAATCGAGACCACCATTATGTAATTGTGCATGTTGTGTTTGCCAGGATCCGATGAACCATGAGATTATGATTATTATTTTCATGTCAATATGTAATGCTTCACTTATATTTGTGGAGAGTTTTAATCTTTTCTTTCAATTCTCTCTGGTGTTTACGATTACCTTGGCCACGTAGTTGTTTTTACCTCCAAGAGAGGGTTTATATTCTAGATAGAGGGCATGCATCCTTGTTTTTTGCGCTCGAGTGACAGAAATGTGCGGGGGGGGGGGGGGGGAGGATGTGATGTTGCCACTACGGAGAAAACAGCGATGCCCTTGTCTATGGATGAGAACCGCTGCTTACATTACGTATTGTTCTTAATGCATTTGTTTGTTGCACACATAGAAATCACTTTGTTGTTGTAACTTAATACCAAGGGATTTGCTGGATAGCTTTCTTGAGGTGGAATTTTAGATATGGATGCATGTTGGATAGCGGTCCATATGCATTGACGTAATGCCTACAATGTTAGAATTCGTGAACTTTATCTCGTCATAATAGTATTGTTATATGTTCATGATTTCTCAATTTCCTAGCTGTAATTTGTTCACCCAGTGATACGTCTCCAACGTATCTATAATTTTGTATGTTCCATGTTGATATTATGCCAATTGCTACATGTTTTCTATACACTTCATAGCATTTGTATGCATTTTTTTGGACTAACCTATTGACAAGATGCCACAACGCCATTTCCTGTTTTCTGCTGTTTTTATTTCAGAAAAGTTGTTTTGGAAATATTCTCGGAATTGGACGAAACAAAATCCAAAGTGCCTATTTTGCTGACATGTACACGTGGTCCGAAATAGACCCGAAGGGGCCAGGGAGGTGGCCACACCATGTGGCTGCGCGCCCCTGGCCGCGCCACCACGTGGTGTGGGCCTCTGGGAACCCACCGACATCGTCCTTCCGCTTATATAATGTCTTCCTTGGGAAAACCCTAAACACCCAAGCCTCCATCCACGAAAAGTTCCGTAGCCGCCGCCATCGTCAACCCTAGTCCGGGAGGGTTCTGAAGCTCTTCCTGGCACCCTGCCGGAGAGGGGAATCATCACCGGAGGGTTCTTCATCACCATGCATGCTTCCAGAGTGATGCGTGAGAAGTTCATACTTGGACTACAGGTCCATAGCAGTAGCTAGATGGTTGTCTTGTCCTCTTTTGTGCCATCATGTTTAGTTCTTGTGAGCTTCCTAACATGATCAAGATCATATTATTGTAATGCTACATGTTGTGTTTGCTAGGATCCGATGAATATTGAATACGATGTCAAGTTGATTATAGATCTATCATATATGTTACTTGTGATCTTGCATGCTCTCCGTTACTAGTAGATGCTCTAGCGAAGTAGATGCTTGTGACTCCAAGGGGGAGTATTTATGCTAGATAGTTGGTTCATGCCTCAAGTAATTTGGGAGAGTGACACTAACTTCTAATATTGTGGATGTGCTGTTGCCAATAGGGATAAAACAACAATGTTTTGTCTAAGGATTGTTAGTCATAGATGTAGTTGGATGATGGTCTATGTATCATGTTGTAATACCCAAATAAATATCATAGTAATCATCATGTTATGTATATGCATTGTTATGCATTCTCTATTTGTCAATTACCCAGCTGTAATTTGTTCACCCAGCATGTTATTTATCTGTTATGGAGAGACACCACTAGTGAACTGTGGACCCCGGTCCATTCTTTTACACTGATAATACAACCTACTGTAAACACTAGTCTCATTTCATTAACTGCAAACAAACATCATTTTTCACACTGTTTCGTTGGGGCAAAGTATCTTGGTTGTGTTGTGTGCAGATTCCACGTTGCTGCTGAGCCTGGTAGTGCGCCCTGCCAACATCAACTGCCAATCACCTTCAGAAGTGATTTCTTTCGCCTACTGGTCCGATTAAACCTTGGTTTCTTTCTTAGGGAAAATCTTGCTGCTGTACTCATCATACCTTCCTCTTGGGGTATCCCAACGAACGTGTGTCCACACGCCATCACCCAACATGTTTGTTTTCTTTGGAGAGACACCACTAGTGAACCTATGGACCCCGGTCCTATTTTTTAAAAATCTTTTCAACCTTATTTTAAGCACTTTTCATCATGGTTTGCTTGATGTTTCGTTTTACTTTATTTACTCTAAAAGACTCTATACGTTTAATTCTCCTATTTTCAGCAAGACCGGAAGATTGACAACCTTCCAGAAAATGGGGGTAAGAGAGAGTTTGTGTTTGTGTGCAGGTTCCACGCTTGGTCAACATCGATAAACGACCCTGTTGATACAAGCAACCTTCTTGAAGACTATGAATTCCTACTGGTTCGACAAACTCTGGTTTCATACTTGGGGGAATTTACACTAGACTACATCATACCTTTCGCTTCGGGTTTCCCAACGAGCTTGTGATCACGTCACCATCAATCCCATACACGTGTGAGTAATCAATATTATACCCCTAGGCTTTCCCGTCCCCTCTTCTTTCACATGTAAGGAGTTCGAGCACAGTTGCACTGGATATTCTTTTATGCGTTTTTGGGAGGATACTGGTTCCTCTGCAAGCATATGCTTTGGCAGCAAGTTGATACTGGCTAGACTAGAGTGCTTGACATGGAGAGTTAAGCCAGTCGTCCAACGTGGGAAGTTAGCCATGCTCGTAGAAGCATACACAACCTGGTAGTACCTACATGCCCCTCTAACAGACCCACATGCATAATCCGTCACTAGGAGCCACTCGCCAATTCAAGTGAGTCAACATAAAGTTTCTTCTTTTCGAAATGGGAGCTTAGCCCTAGCCGTTGCATCTAGAAGATGCAAACGGCCACTTTTATTGCATTTTTTGAGTAGTGTCTAAGTTATTACAAATCATGGATCAAGCAAGGTGTAAACAAAGACCAACTACACGAAAATGGGGGCTCTAAACATCTAGTATTTTAGCATGTAACCAGCCACCCCTGGTTGAAGATAACCCATACGACCGCCAAGATACAATACACCCGGTATCCATAAGTCCTCGCTTGTCCGAGGGGATGAGGAATGACCACATGTAAATCTAGTAGACCACAGTACTGATAATCTGAAAATCGATTCCATTCATCCAACTGCCAAACAAAATTAGTTAGTGGGGGCGGGGGTAAATGTTGAAAGTAAAGTGAACTAGCCTCAAAATGTGTTGAGAAAAGGTCCATGATATAAATAAATGCTCAACTGTCTCATCGCATGAAAAAATACACTCTTTTTACATCCTTCCAATCTTATTTTAATTAATTATCATTTGCTAATAACACCTTACGATTAAGAAAACCAAAGGATCTTTAATGGGGTTTTAAGTTTCCACAAGTATTTTCGCAAAATGTAGTATGGCCATTAAGGAATTCAGCATAAAGAGACTTCACGGAGAAGACATGATTATCTGTCAAATCCCATTTAAAAGTATTTGGCACATTAATTCTAGAGACCCACACTAGCCTCTCCATCAAATGAAAACAAGGTTTCCTTCTATCATAAAAAATTGCTTTCCTAAATTGATTGTTTAGCGCTCAGTTTTTCTTGTAACGAGGTCATAACTCTATGTTGACAGCTCTCACTGTCTCTACTAGTAGTCAACGAAGCACCGATAAGTCAAAACCCAAGGTGTTCGCCTCTCGTGTATGGCTTCGATACTCCACTCTAATACGGCTGATACAGTGTCCCCTTTTCCCGATTAAAAAGAAAGAAAAAATGGTGATACATGGTCAGACTGGAGGCAACACGGGAAGAGCCTAGCCGAGTGACTCGAGCCCACGTGCACTACTATTCCTAAGCCCACGTGCCGGGGTCACACACGACACCGTCATAAATCGCACCATCGCCGCCCGTAACTGGGCCGTGCCACCCAGATTCCCAGCGCTACTGATTGCAAACGCCAATGTTGTGCATTGTCATGCCAAGAAAAATATTCTTTGTCGTCCAGGATGAACTGAAATAGTTATAATTTATAGTAAAATTTTATACTTCGTGTAACTTGTTTTTAAGATGCTATAGTAAAATTCCTTATTTGACATATTTAACCACATAACAAAGTTACTACATATTAGTCATATTTTTCTTTGTTATAAAGTTGTAATGTATGCCACTAGAAAATATCCTTGCATTGCATTTAGTTTAAACTGTATTTTGTAACATAATTTCTTCAGAAATTAATTTTTGACACCCACATAAACTATCTACTGTATAGGTATTTATGGTACAGGTCCCTAAACCATATGATCTAACAAGTATATTTTAGAAACTTCTAGCGAATATATTGAACCGTCTACATGCTTGATTACCTTTTTTCATGGACAAGTATGTGCATTCTATGTACTTGATATTAGAATTACTGCCGACAATATTTTTTCACCTATGCATAAAAATGTGATGGATTCTACTACGGTTACGATTTGATTCTGCTAGATAGTCATACATTGTGCTTGGTGTCATATCTTACATACAAGTTCTACTGCTAACTTATGACATAAATAAATAAAGTTATGCATTGAACTAGACACGAAAATCTAGTAATACACTAGTAGCGAACCGAGTTTTAGAGATTTCCCAGGTACACATGCCGCAAACTGTTTCTCAATCCGGCTCCAAGCGATGGTTGCGACTGCATCATATGACGGAGCCGGTCCAAAAACCGTTTGCGATTACCCAATCCCTCATATGGCCGTGAAATAAAACCGTCCCAAAAAATGTACTTTCAGAGGCGGATATAAAAACTAGCCATCTCTCTAGTTATGTAGCACCATAGTCGGTCGTAGTTCGCGGACGGCTCCCATTAACATAGCTTCCAACGTCGTACCATCCGGAATATTGTTCGGATGGTCCGGTCATATTATACAGTTGAAATAATAATTAATAATATGCAAATCAAAACACATAATTAAGTAATAATATTGTTTACCTTTCTCATAAATATAACATTCGAATTTCACCAATACCAAATGTTCCCAATTATTAGAAATAAAATAGAAACAATACTACTCATAGATTGAGGGTCTTGTGCGTCACCCTGAGGCCTCAGAAGTGTCCGAATCATCCTCACTCTCGTGTTCATTGATGTCATAATTCATAACAGTAACAGAGATATTAGGATAAGGTCCTGACATAATAAAAACAAGAAGGTCTCCCATGTTGAGATTGTTCTTCATGATGATGTCTTCCCATCATTCGCCGTGTAACCGGGTTCTCCTCCATCCTTTGAACACAACAATGTTGTACATTCTCCCGAGCGCATGAAACAACACAGTCTTGTCTAGTGCCTTGTTGAAGGAATGGAGAATGTTGCATGGTACAAACTGTGTACGCAACAGAGAAACAAGTAAAAAGAACGGAACTGTAAACACGCTATTTCGTATAAAATACACTAAACAGATTTGTTTTCTTACCAGTGACTTATGTTGAGAGTCTTTTAGACAGACGCTAAAACTAGATCGAATAAAGTTCCTAGCTGTGCAATCATTTTTGCAGACTCGGCATGCCATCTCCCATTATATAATTTTAAAAGAAAGTAAAAATAATTTCAAAAATGAAGCATACACAAAATATATATCCTAATTAATATAGCCTATATTAAAATGCCATCCCTTGTTAAATAATTTCAAAATGAAGCATACACAAAAAATATATCCTAATTAACATGATAATAACACTACAAAATTTGCACTACTAACATGATAATAACACTACAAAATTTGCACTACTAAATTTCTGTTATCAATGCAGTACCGAATATCCTAACAGGCTAGCAAGACTCCAAAATTAACAGATTATACACGAGATCTATTCACAGTTTCAATTGTACAAACTTCCTGTGAAAATCCTATGAATCAAACGAGGCCTAAATCCATATGGTTGTCTCCTAAATCCACGTGGATGTGTCCTAATTCCATGTGCATAAATCCATGTGAAGATGCATGGTCGACGATAGAGGAAGAAATACCTCACCTAGATGGAGCGTAGATTGAAGATGTGAGGCTTGGAGATGCAGGGACGACGATGAATGGTGGCCGGCGGATGGAATTAGATTTGGCGAGGAAAAAAGACGGCGAAGGCGCGGCGTACCGCATGGGACGACAACAGAGAATGGGAGGATCTGACGAGGAAAGAAGGTGTGGCGGCGGCGGCGAGGGGCGCGTCTGTATGTAGGCGAGGGGGCCGGGGACAGGAGATGGAGATTTGTAGATAGGCAAATGGGGGATAAGTCCCCATCTCCGTTACGAAATTTTGAGCAAAGGAATTGGTGTTTCCCGTAAATCAAGAGATGTACGGACGGTCCGGATTTAATCGCACGGTCCCGTAGATGCCATGATGGAAACATTATTTTTTTTGAAACAAAAATGAAAACAAAAGGCACATGCAATCTTGTGAAAGCCATATGAAGCTTTATAATATGTATTTTATGCAAAAAACGCACAAATTACACCACAAAGGAGTAGTTTGATTGAAGTGTGTGGTAAGATGTTAGACGCTTTGCGACGATGCACTTCGTGCGATGATAAGTTCAACGCAAAAAATTCTGCAACTATATAATATAATTACCACAATATTGTGAGCAATTTAGTGACCAAAATGTAATTTCATATATATTTTTGACAATTTTAAGTTATTCTTTCCGTGTAAATAAAAATTCGGAGCAGACCCGGACCCTACGGATTTTTTTTTTTGACACTCTACCACCAAGTCTATACAGCTGTTGACCGGTGGGTTCACCGGGTCCACTGTGACCGACGCGAACTTGGACCGTACTTGGACCTCACGAGTATTTGGTTTTGACACTCTACCGCCGAGACAATACATCCGCTGACTTGTGGGTCCAATCGGTCCACTCTTACCGGCGTGAACTCGGAGCATGCCCGGACCCTCTGTAAAAATCCGCGTGTGTCGGTGCAGAGAGGCGCATCTGCGCGACAGCGAGGCGGTCGAACGCGACCGGCCGTCAAAGCGCCGCGTCCTATCGCGGCTTCATTATAGCAACCGGTTCTCTCGCCGAGGCGCATCCCCACACGCGTTGTTGCTCGCCGGACTTCCTCGCACCAAAAAAACTCCAACTCTCGCGAGCACAGAGAACGCCGGCGACATGGTGCACGAGAGGCAGAGCACACAGACCCAGATGACCGCCACGCGCTACACGGAGATGTGGGCGGAGTTCTAGGCTAGAGAAGCCTCAGAACCGGCAGCCGCCGGCAATGGCCCAGTGGGCAGGCGGCCGAGGACGTCGCAATGGCGGAGGCCGCAAGTGGTGATGGCGGCCCAGAAGTCGCGATGGCAGAGGAGGAGCGTGGCCAAGCGATGGCGCCTGAGGTGGACGATCTCGGCCGACGCCATTGGAGGAGGATGGCGGCCAGGCACAGGACGCCGGGATGCAGGAGGGGCCGGCGGAGGAGGCCGACATTAGCCTTCAGGAGGCGCTGGCAATCTTCGAAATCAACCAACAACTCGCTGCTTTCGAGGACGAGCACTTCGTCGCCGAGCGGCAGATCCCTGACGAGCGCCTCTGACGGGGCCGTAATCGATGTGACTGCTCCAGGACGCCGATCTCGTCTGGGAGAACCGAGCCATCCTAGAGAGCTTCGAGGATGCGCGGCTTAGTGGCGATGACAAGGAGGAGATGACGCCTACTCCGATTGGGAGTTCTAGAAGGACGAGGTTGATGAGGAGGCGGGTGGGGATCAGTTCGCCACCAACAAGGACGCCAGTGGGGAGACGGCGGACTTGCCGCCGTCGAGGACACCAGCCAGAAGGGGAGCCAGAGGGGAACACCAGGGGCCCACACCATGGGGTGGCGTGCCCTCCCCCCTAGCCGCACCGCCAGGTGGTGTGGCCATCCTGGCCCAACTCTGGTCGAGGTCTTTCGTGTACTTGACCCCCAGGGAACCCTAAGCCCCAGACAATCATCGAAGAATTATTCCGCCGCCGCCTCGGGGCAGAAAACACCCGAGAGAGAAAAGCTCTCTGGCAGGTAGAAATTTGTCGGGGAAATTCCTCTCCGGAGAGGGGAAATCATCGCCATCGTCACCGTCATCACTCCGGGCTTCATCGGGATCATCATCATTATCATAATCATCATCTCCACCATCATCACCCTCAGCTCCACTCCGTTCCGTTGTAACATCTAGGGTTGCATCTTGTCTATTTCATAGGGGAAACTTTCCCGGTGTTGATTACTACTTGTAGTTGATGTTATTGAGTGAAACCCTTGGATTAGGTTTATGTCCAGGTTGTTAATCACCATTATATCACCTCTGATCATGATCCATATGATGTCTTGTGAGTAGTTCGTGTTGTTCTTGAGAACATGGGAGAAGTCAAGTTGTTAGTAGTGAAGTTATGTTGAGTAATATTTAATGGTTTGATATTTAAGTTGTGGTGTTATTCTTCTAGTGGTGTCATGTGAACATCGACTACATGATACTTCACCATTTATGGGCCTAGGGGAATGCATCGTGTATTTGGCTACTAATTGTGGGGTTGCCGGAGTGGCAGAAACCTAAACCCCCGTTAGGAAACCATTACACGAGGGAGCGTAGGATCCCGGAGTTTAAAGCTGTGGTTAGATTTATTTCTTAATTACTTGTAGTTGCGGATACTTGCAAGGGGTATAATCACAAGTATGTATTAGTATTGGGTGGGACGATAAATTAGCATAGTTTCACCCACACAACACTTATCAAAACATTAAATATTATTCAGTGGCATGAAAAAAAAGCACTTGACAGAAACCTCCCTTGTGTCCTCAAGAATGTTTGTTAATCATAAGTAAGCCCACCGTCTTGTCCTTTGCTGAATAAAGGATTGGGTCACTTGCTGCAATTATTATTACTGCATTTTATTTACTCGCACTTTATTTATCTGCAATATCAAAAACCCCTACAAATTTATCTTTTAGTATTTACAGTTATTCCTTCATCGAAACTGCTTGTCAACACCTTATGCTCCTCATTGGGTTCGACACTCTTATTTATCGGAAGTACTACGATACACCCCCTATACTTGTGGGTCATCAAGACTATTTTTTGGCGCCGTTGCCGGGGAGTGAAGCGCTATTGGGAAGTGGAATTGATAAAGGAAGCTTCTGCTGTAAGTGTTGTTTTTATTATTGTCTACTGCTTTATTACACTATGTTTGGATCTCCTTTTGAGTCCTTATTTGCGGGCACTTCTGCCACTGCTAGGGTAGTAAGTGACCCACCGCCTGATGATTTGGATCCTTATAAAATACCTATAAAGATTGTTAAACATGTTATGAATAACTGCTATTCAGGTGATGGAATTGTCCATCCTGGTGATCATTTGCTCTTTTTACATGAATTATGCGAGTTGTTCAAGTGTGCAGGTATTACAATGGGCCAAGTGAAGAGGAATTTATTCTCTATATTATTGACAGGCCGAGCCGCTGAATGGTTCAACCTGCTGAAAAATAGCTAGACTATTGGATATGAGGAAATTGTACCTCTCTTTTATTCTAAATTCTATCCTCCCAGTGAAATTCATAGAGATCGGAATTATATATATAATATTTGGCCTCATGATAGAGAGAGTGTTGACCAAGCAGGGGGGATATTGAAGTTACTAATGCTCAAATGCCCCATTCATGAGCTCCCCAGTAATATTGTTATTAATAATTTCTATGCAAGGCTTTCTCTTCATGATATGGATTTATTGGATGCTTCTTCTTCTGGATCATTTACACATATGAAGGATGAAGCTAAATGGGATCTTCTTGACCATATTCAAGAAAACACTGAAGGATGGGAGAATGACAAAGGTAGAAAGTCAGGTATAAATTATGATTATGAATGCATTAAAACTTTTATGCCATCCGATGATTTTCATAATGTTAGTATTGTTTATGGTCTTGATTCTCAAGTTGTTGCAAACTTATATAAGGCTTTTTCTTCTTATATTTATATTCCAAAAAAGGAATGGAATAAGTACCATGCACCTTATAAAGATATTGTTAATTGTGTTCCTGCTAGAGATATAGAAGTTCATACCATTGATTCTATTGTGCTTGAACCTTATATTGAGAAAATGCCTTTCCCTGCTAAGGTAAAAGAACATTTTATGTTAGCTAGTGTGGTTAATAGAAGTGCAAGGAAACCTGTAGAACCCGAGGAACAAATAATTGTAGAACCTACAGTAGCAATAGTAAAGGACCTTGTTTCTGAAAATATAGAAGACGGACAGATTATATTTTGTGAACATGCTTCTAATATTGTCTCTCATCCTAGTAAATTTAGGAAACCTAGTGTTCCTGTGCTATCTGTTAGGATATGTGATCATTGCTATTATGGTTTGTGTGATATTGGTGCTAGTTCAAGTGTTATTCCTTATGAGCTTTATAAATAAATCATGAATGAAATTGGTTCTTGTGAACTTGAAGACATTGATGTGATTATTCAAATTGCTAATAGGGAAACTATTTCTCCGATTGGTATTGTTAGAGATGTGGAGGTCCTATGTGGTAAAACTAAATATCCTGCTTATTTTCTAGTACTAGGCACTTCTTCTAGTGATACTTGTCCTATTATATTTGGTTGACCTTTCTTAAACACTTATGGTTCTGTTATAGATTGTAAAAAGGAGAAAATCCTTACAAAGTTTGATGGAGAATCTTATGAATTTAATTTCTCCAAATTTGCAAAAGCACCTTATGAAGCTGAATTACCTAATAAGAATTATAGAGTTGAACAATTGGCTGCTATTGCTGTTGCTCCTAACAATCCTTTGCAGCAATACATGGAAGACCATGAAAGTGATGTATTTATGGAAGAAAGAAATGAAATTGACGAGATTTTCCTACATCAGCCAGCGATGCTGAAACATAATTTACCGGTGGAAGACTTGGTTACCACATTACCACCCAAGGAGGATCCTGTTTTTGATTTAAAGCCCTTGCCTGACAATCTTAAATATGCTCATATTGATGATAAGAAATTATATCATGTTATTATTAGTTCTAAACTTTCTGGTAAAGAAGAGGAGAGATTATTGGGAATATTGAGGAAACACAGAGGTGCTATTGGTTATACTCTTGATGATTTGAAGGGGATTTCTCCTACTATATGTCAGCATGCTATTAATACTGAACCTGATGCAAAGACAGTTGGTGAACATCAACGCCATTTAAATCCTAAGATGAAGGATGTGGTAAGAAATGAGGTATTAAAACTCCTAGATGCTGGTATTATTTATCCTATTGCTCATAGTAGATGGGTTAGTCCTGTGCATTGTGTCCCCAAGAAAGGAGGTATGACTGTTGTGCCAAATGAAAATAATGAACTTATTCCTCAAAGAGTAGTGGTTGGTTATAGGATGTGCATTGATTTTAGGAAGGTTAACAAGTTACTAAGAAAGATCATTATCCTTTGCCTTTTATTGATCATATTTTAGAAAGGTTGTCTAAGAAAACTCATTTCTTCTTTCTTGATAGTTATTCTGGGTTCTCTCAAATTGCTGTTAGAAAGCCTGATCAAGAGAAAACAACTTTCACTTGTCCTTATGGAACCTATGCTTATAGACGTATGCCTTTTGGTTTATGTAATGCTCCTGCTACTTTTCAAAGATGCATGTCTGCTATCTTTCATGGTTTTTGTGAATAAATTGTGGAAGTCTTCATGGATGATTTCTCCCTCTATGGAACTTCTTTTGATAATTGTTTGCAGAATCTTGATAAAGTTTTCCAGAGATGTGAGGAGACTAATCTTGTTCTTGATTGGGAAAAATGCCAATTTATGGTTAATGAAGGAATTGTTCTTGGACATAAAATTTCTGAAAGAGGTATTCAAGTTGATATAGCTAAAGTTGAAGCTATTGAGAAAATGCCATGTCCCAGGGATGTCAAAGGTATTCGTAGTATTCTTGGTCATGCTGGTTTGTATAGAAGTTTTATTAAAGATTTCTCTAAAATATCAAAGCCTCTTACTAATCTTCTTCAAAAGGATGTACCTTTTGTATTTGATGGAGATTGTAAAGAAGCTTTTGAAATTTTAAAGAAGGCTTTAATACCTGCTCCCATTGTTCAACCCCCTGATTGGAATTTACCGTTTGAAATTATGTGTGATCCTAGTGATTATGTTGTAGGTGTTGTTCTTGGACAGCGGGTAGATAAGAAGTTAAATGTTATTCATTATGCTAGTAAAACTCTTGATGCTGCTCAAAAGAATTATGCTACCACTGAGAAAGAGTTCCTAGCTGTAGTTTTTGCTTGTGATAAATTTAGGCAGTATATTGTTGATTCTAAAGTTACTATTCATACTGATCATGCTGCTATTAAGTACCTTATGGAAAAGAAAGATGCTAAGCCTACACTTATTAGATGGGTGCTTCTCTTACAAGAGTTTGGTTTACATGTTGTGGATAGGTAGGGTGCTGAAAATCCTGTTGCTTATAATTTGTCTAGATTAGAATATATCTCTGATGATCCTATTCCTGTTAATGATAGTTTTCCTAATGAACAGGTGAGCTCTCAAGAGAGTCCATGGTATGTTGATTATGCTAACTTTATTGTTTCCAAGTACTTTCCTCCTACCTTTACAGCTCAGCAAAGAAGAAAATTCTTCTATGATTTGAGGCATTATTTTTGGGATGACCCACACTTATATAAAGAAGGTGTTGATGGTATTATGCGAAGATGTGTTCCTGAAAATGAACAACGAGAGATTGTTGGGAATATGCCCTAGAGGCAATCATGTATGATGTTATTCCCAATGTATTCATAAAGTTATTAAGTTGTCCTTATTTTGAACATCTGATATATGTCATTGAATATGTGATTCGATTGTGGAACTATGTATTCATGTTGTTCATACTAGATTGTCCTTGGTCATTTAGGTTGTGCTGGATACACACCCTAGACTAATGTGAGTGTTGGCTGATGACACGATTCCACTTGTCATGGGCATGGTGATGCCATTCCAACGTTCACGGACTTGGCTAAAGAGTTTAGCAATTCGGACTGACCCACATTGAGATGCAACGATCAAGTCGTCATTTGCATGTCTCAATCAATGTAATCCTTAGACCTGAGGTTGTCGCACAATCCGAGTTCTGGATCACCGACTTAGGTTCTATTAAACGCTGCTTTGTGACAAGACAGCTATAAAGGCAGAGTTCGGGTCGAATGAGAAGCAAGCTGCGTGATGTGGATAATCAAGATGGGATTTTGCCCCTCCGAATGGAGAGATATTCTCTGGGCCCTCTCGAGTGATATGATTTAGGAAGCATGGCCATGCGCGACTCAGTTAAGTGTTAACTGTGTCAGATGAATCACATATCACGGATCGAGAAGAGAGTCGAACTATTTAAGGGATGACGATAAATCGCCTATAGTTCGACAAGGTATATCGTGAGGCAAAAGGGACTAAGATGTAAATCACATTGGAAGGTATGTCGTCATGACTCAATGGGACTTGGGAGTCGGCACATTCTGCTAGGAGCCGCTACCGATTGATCGATTGGGAGTTGGACTCCAGTCGTGTCCAAGTCGCCATGAGCCTGCAGGGTCGCACACTTAAGAGCGGGAGCAAGTATTGGTCGGGTTGGACCCGAACCGGAATGGACTGAGTTTGTGAGTCGGACTCACAGAGGGAATGGGCCACAAGTGTTGTGAAGCCCATTACCATTCGCTATATAAAGAGGGGCGCAGGTTGCCCAGCATGCACGTGACTCCTCTCCCATGCGTTGGGAACCCTAGCCCACTCAGTCCAGCCGTCGCACCGGACCTAGCAGTCCGCCGTCGGAGCTCCTCCTCGTACGTGTGGATACCGGCAGAGGTGTTGTACGTTCAGCACTTCGACGTTCGCGGGATCGGATCGTCTAGATCGGATCGTGGACTGCACTGCCCCGACGCGCTTCATCGATAATCCGCAACCGCACGTCTAGTGGTAATCATCGTGGCCTTCTACCTCGGCTAGATCTTGGAAGCACCGCGTAGGAAAAAGTTTTGTTTATCTCTACGCGTCCCAACAGAGATATTGAGAAAATGTCATAGTAGTGCTTATGGAGGACATCACGCTAGAGATAGAACTGCACATAAGGTTCTACAATCAGGTTTTTATTGGCCTACTCTCTTTAAATATGCTAGAAACTTTATTTTATCTTGTGATCAATGTCAAAGGGTTGGAAATATTTCTAGACGTAATGAAATGCCTATGAATTATTCTCTTGTTATTGAACCGTTTGATTGTTGGGGTTTTGACCTTATGGGTCCTTTCCCTCCTTCAAAAGGCTACACTCATATTATTGTTGCTGTTGATTATGTTACTAAATGGATAGAAGCTATACCTACTAAAAGTGTTGATGGTGAAACCTCATTAAAAATGCTTAGAGACATTATTTTCCCTAGGTTTGGTGTGCCTAGATATCTTATGACTGATGGGGGTTCTCATTTTATTCATGGTGGTTTTAGAAAGACTCTTGCTAAATATGATGTTAATCATAGAATTGCCTCACCCTATCATCCTCAAACTAGTGGGCAAGTAGAATTATCAAATAGAGAAATCAAATCTATCTTGCAAAAGACTATTAACAAATCTAGAAAAAAAAAATGGGCTAGTAAATTAAATGATGCTCTGTGGGCTTATAGAACTGCTTATAAAAATCACATGGGCATGTCTCCTTATAGAATGGTTTATGGAAAAGCTTGTCACTTACCTTTAGAATTGGAACACAAAGCTTATTGGGCAGTGACAGACCTTAATAGAGATTTTAAACTTGCTGGTGAGAAAAGGTTGCTTAACTTAAGTTCTTTAGATGAATGGGGGAGTGAAGCATATGAAAATGCTAAGCTCTTTAAAGAGAAAGTTAAAAGGTGGCACGATAAGAGAATTATTAAAAGAGAATTTCATGTTGGTCAGAAAGTGCTATTGTATAGGTCTCGTCTCAGATTTTTTGCAGGAAAATTACTCTCGAGATAGGAAGGACCTTTTGTTATCGAAGAGGTATATCGTTCGGGGGAAATTAAAATTGTTTCCCTTGAAGACAACACTTCACAAGTGGTGAATGGGCAAAGACTCAAGCATTATATTTCTAGAGATCCTTATAATGGAAGTGTTGATTGTATTCAAGCCATGATCCCAGAGGAATTTATTAAGAAGCATATTTCAGAAACTGCAAAGTCAGTTTTCGAATAAGGTATCAGTTTTGGTAAGAGAACGTTCGCGAATCATCTTCCAACTTTTATTTTTAATGTTTTCGGAAAATATGAAAAATTATGAGGCGGAGACGGAGCCCGGAGGCTCCTCACCATGCCTAGGCGCGGGCCCACCCATGGCCGCGCCTGGCTATGGTCAGGACGCCTCGGAGTCCGTCTCCGACCCGTTTACACCCAGTACCTTCCTTTCGTTATGGCACTTTTTGCTATGTAATCCCCTGGACCCCCCGAAGTCCGTCTATCGTTTTCTCGTCGTGTTTTTGTTTCGAGCTATTTTCTGTCAGGAAGTGCTCTCAGTTTTAGAAGCACCATGGTTTCCGACAACAACAACAAGGGAAAGGAGCTTAAGGAAGACACGCTCATGAACCTTGATGAGAATAATACAGAGATGATTCGTAATCTCACCTACCTGATTGAAGAATTGAAGGAACTGGTTGAAAAACTCATTAAGGTTTCGTCATCACCACCGAAGAAATAATTCTTCATTGGTTTTGGCATCCCCTCGGCTTGTTCCAAGCTTGGGGGGGTGTCGCGGTATCACATCACTATCTTTGATCTTTTTACTTTTTGAGTAGAGTCATATCATGAGTAGAGAAGTTATCATATATGATGGTTTGCAGTATGGAAGTATCTCTCCTTAGTTGGTTATCATTGCATCCGTTTGTGTGAGTTGCCGGTTTGAAATATTAATGAGAAGTTTCATCATTTACTTTCTGCACACCTTATTTTAGTTTTCAATTTCTTTCATATGGTTGAGCTTGTTGTTAGTATTTGGTGTCACTCTGGAGATCATCAAGTTAATTTAGTTGGTTTTGGCAAACTTAGCTTGGGTCAGTAGAAATAATATTTTGAGATGCCAGTATAAGAAAGAGGAATTTTCCTATTATCTCATAAACTTAGTATTCACAAGTTAAGAACGCTTGGGATTTCAATGAAGATTGCAGGATTGGTTTCATCATATGTTGATGCATGTAAAATGCATAGATGAATTTTGCATATTTTCACATGGTTTTCTATTACATATTGCATCATATAAGGGTATAATTCAATGTTTTATAGTATTTTGGGGTTAAATTACAAAGTCCCCCAACTTTTATGGAATTAACCTTGCCTGTCAGAAACCCCGTTTTCTATATTTTTGACGTTTCAGGGGGCAAACTTCCGCGAAATCACCTAAAAATCTGCGGGGGTCATTTTCTTGGAAGGAGAAGACTTGCGGGCGAAGGATCCACGAGAATTGGGCAAGGAGGCCCAAAAGAGGACCCTCCACGCGGCCAGATTCCTTGGCCGCGTGAGAGGCCCCCTTTTGGCCCCTGTGGCCCCAATTCCTTCCATCTTCGACTTACCGACTCCGTCTTGACCTAAAACCGACTATAAAAAGGGACCCCCGTACCCTTACGGAGAGGAGCGCCGCCGAAACACCGAAACACCAAAACAGAGACCAGAAGTTCCAGATTGGAGGGGGAAAACTCCGGCGGGGAGCCGCCGGTGTGATCTCCTACCCCTCCAACGTCATCACCGTCGACATCTCCATGAAGAGGGAGTAGTCCACCCCAGGGCTATGGGTTTGTGGAAGTAGCACTTGTATCTCTCTCTATGTGCTTCACTAATTAGATCCGTATGAGCTGCCTCACATGATTACGGGCACCATTGTAATTCCTATGTGGTGGATCTTTTCTATGAGTTATTGAATCTGAGATTGCAATTGTTTCTCTTGAGTTATTTCAGTAGATGTATCTTATGTACCCCGTTCTTATTTGCTAGCTTTGATCAATCTAGTTCGTGAGATCGTGTGTGGGGTGATGGGTGCATTAGTTGGAGTAACGGGGGGTGGCTAGTGCTGTGAAAGTGACAGAAGTTCAGCGATCCACTTAGGTTTTGTTAAACCTTTCTTAGTTACCTCACTAGGGATAAAAAGGAGTACCTTGTTACCGGGGATTTGAAGTGACACTAATCAATCTCCATGACTAGATCTAGCAAGTTCTTACTTCAACTTCATGTCACATTGCTTAAAGCTATACTCTGGTTTTTCCTTAATTATCGAGGTGTTATGATTTATTTCACATCTTGGTGGAGTATAAGAGGGATTAATATGACCGTAGAGATCTCTATGCTAGGACGTGATGCCCATATGAAAGTACTCAATGTTAAACATGTTATTGTAATCTCACATGTAATTCTTTATGTCCACCGTCCACCACTTTCTTTGAGAGAATGCAAGTGTGAAACCATGAACCCAGGTCCTATTTTAATTATAAGAAAACACTCTAGTTACTTTGCTGCAATTTACTTTACTTGCATCTCCAATTCGAATTTACATTATCTCCATCACCACTTGCATCACAAAAATACAAAAACAATCCATTGCATATTTATTTTCTCATTTGCATTTAGTAGTAGGTTTAATTATTGCACATTTACTTTCAGTTTTGCATTGCAATTTAGAAGTCTCACACCTTGTGCTTGACAACCACTTGGTGAGGTTGAGGGCACAAAATTCTCTACTTGTTTGCAGGATCCTGGAGGAAGCTTGGAAGACAACTGCTGAAATACTGGCTCCCCAAGAGTTCGATATAAACCCTCGAGTCACCCTCGTCGGGAAGAAGGCTTGCCACTAGCTACACACTCTGCACTTGGAGTCTCAACCTAGCCATCATATGTATATTTGTTTGTTTTCCCTCAACTCTTATGCTTGCTACCAAGCCTTGCTAGCCAAAAACCCTGTACTGAGCATGAGCTCTACTCGTGCTCCAAACCCTGAACCAAGAACTTGCCATTTGTGGCCACCATACCTACCTATACGTGGTATTTCACCGCCACTCCAAGTAAATTGCTCATGTGCTACCTTTAAAACTTTCAAAATTACTCATGTTTTGTGTTCCTGTTTTTGCTCATGAGGACGTAAATAGAGAATCTTTATCTCACTTGTTGATTGGACTTCACACACCTGGACTAGTGGCTTCATCCGCTTATCCAAATGCTAGAAGAGCTGGCAGCGGGGTGCCCAGCCCCCAAACTAATATACAAATTCTCTTCACTATTTTTGCCCATGATTTATCAGTCAAAGCATAATCCTGTAAACAAAAGAGAATGAGGGATGACCTTCTACACCAGTTGCGTCCTTCATATGGGATCCGCTCTTGTGAAGTCTAGTTTGCTTGTGACGTACTGTATTTTATGTTTACCATTCGTTGACACTAGCATACACCTCTCAAAATTAGACACTCCTCCATGGTTTGTGATTGTTGGCAGGCACCCGAGGATTCGGTTAGCCATGGTTTGTGTAAGATGGATGGGAGGAGTGTCATGCATTTTATACCTCTGTTTATTAAAATAAAAGCTCTAGCACATGAGTGATCCATGATTTCCTCTGCGAAGGGCCTTTATTTTATATTTATGTTGAGTCAGTAAACCCATTCCTTTCTGTCTCCAGCAAGCATTTGAGTTGTTGTAATTTCACCATGTATATGTTGATTTATTCAATCATGTTTTGTATCCTTCTTTGTTTAGATCATGCTTTATTATCTGAATGAATATTACTTTGAAAGCTATGAATCACTGTAAAAGGATTGTTATAATTAAACATGTTAAGCTCTACAATATAAGCCTTGTTATAAAGACTTCATCTAAGATAAGTATGATATCATTAAATGTTCTCTGACCAAGAACGAAGTTTGCCATCGCCAATTTTGATTCTCTCTTTTGCATCTTTGTTTGTGACTCCCACTAGTCGTTTCAAGTTAAGTTATATGAGAGGAAGTTGATGTCTATAATGATTGGTTCATAGATAAATGTGATGCTTCTTGTCTGTATTTTATTTATCGACTCTTAACTCCATAAACCCGTGGTCATCTTTACTGAGTTCAGTTTCGCTTGGGGACAAGCGAGGTCTAAACTTGGGGGAGTTGATACGTCCATTTTGCATCACTATTTTATATCATAATTTCCTGTTATTCATTGATATATTTCATATTGGAGCATGATACTTATGTTATTTCACCTATTTTGCATGTTTTCTAATAATTGGAGAGTTGAACCCCGGAGTCAGAAATCTGATGGAAAAATCACCATCGAGATACCATATTTCAGAAGTTCAGAAGAAGAACAGGGACATCGGAGGTATCTTAGAACTTCAGAGGAAGACACCAGCTAGAAGGGGAGCCAGAGGGGGGCCACCAGGGGCCCACACCATGGGATGGCGTGCCCTCCCCCTGGCCGCGCCACCAAGTGGCCTCTGGTCGAGGTCTTTCGCGTACTTGATCCACAGGGAACCCTAAGCCCCAGACAATCATCGAAGAATTATTCCGCCGCCGCTTGGGGGGCAGAAAACACCCGAGAGAGAAAAGCTCTCTGTCAGGGAGAAATCTGTCAGGGAAATTCTCTCCGGAGAGGGGAAATCATCGCCATCGTCACCATCATCACTCCGGGCTTCATCAGGATCATCATAATAATCATCTCCACCATCATCACCCTCAGCTCCACTCTGTTCGCAGTAACATCTAGGGTTACATCATGTCTATTTCATAGGGGAAACTTTCCCTGTGTTGATTACTACTTGTAGTTGATGCTATTGAGCGAAACCATTGGATTAGGTTTATGTCCAGATTGTTAATCACCATTATATCACCTCTGATCATCATCCATATGATGTCTTGTGAGTAGTTTGTATTGTTCTTGAGGACATGGGAGAAGTCAAGTTGTTAGTAGTGAAGTAATGTTGAGTAATATTTAATGGTTTGATATTTAAGTTGTGGTGTTATTCTTCTAGTGGTGTCATGTGAACGTCGACTACATGATACATCACCATTTATGGGCCTAGGGTAATGCATCGTGTATTTGGCTACTAATTGTGGTGTTGCCGGAGTGACAGAAACCTAAACCCCCGTTACGAAACCATTACACGAGGGAGCGTAGGATCTCGGAATCTAAAGTTGTGGTTAGATTTATTTCTTAATTACTTTCTTGTAGTTGCGGATGCTTGCAAGGGGTATAATCACAAGTATGTATTAGTCTTGGATAGGACGGAACATTAGCATAGGTTCACCCACACAACACTTATCAAAACATTAAAGATTATTCAGCGGCATGAAACAAAAGCACTTGACAAAACCTCCCGTGTGTCCTCAAGAACGTTTATTGATCATAAGTAAACCCACCGGCTTGTCCTTTGCTGAAGAAAGGATTGGGCCACTTGCTGCAATTATTATTACTGTATTTTATTTACTCGCATATTATTAATCTGCAATATCAAAAAGCCCTACAAATTTATCTTTCAGTATTTACAGTTATTCCTTCATCGAAACTTCTTGTCAACACCTTTTCTCCTCGTTGGGTTCGACACTCTTATTTATCGAAAGTACTACGATACACCCCCTATAGTTGTGGGTCATCAATTACTCCCTCTGGTCGGAATTTTAGGTCCTGCGTGTCGCTAGGTTTTCAATTTGACCAACATAATATGAGTTATCTAACATAGAAATTATGTAATTAGAAAATACGACATCTAAAGTTTTAAATGGTATTTTTTGTTATATATGTCTCATTTTAAAGTGGTAAAATTATGACCTAGAAACATGTGCAGGACCTATGTACCCGATAAATGCTTGTTCTTTTTGAGAAACACAATACTAGTGCTTTGTGGCATGGATTTGCTCCTACAAATTGAGCATTGTATTTATTATGGATATTCAATAGTCTTTGAACAGCGTGACTAAGAACTAGACACTCCTTCCTGTTGAATACATGTTGCATGCACCCTATATTTGTTCGAAATGGGAAAGCCCCGCCTCTGCATCAAATTGATGCATACAAATTTTTGTTACTTTATTTAAGTTTAAAATACAAAAAATTATTACATCTGATGGATCACATAAGGTTGAGACATGTATCAAACATCTGAATATTACTACTAGAAGGCAAAATCCTTGTATTAACATGTGATACGTTTCAAACGTATCTATAATTTTTCGATGCTCCATGCTTGTTTTATATCCAATACATTTATGTTTTCACATGTTTTCCTTTGTTTTCCGGACGTTTTCATGGACTAACGTATTGACAAGATGCCACAGAGCAAGTTCCTATTTTCTGATGTTTTTGGTTTCAGAAAAGTTGTTATGGAAATATTCTCGGCATTGGACGAAACAAAGGCCAAAGACCTTAGAAGTCTGTCACTGTCACGTACACGGAGTCCAAAGGAGACCCGGGGGGTGCCCTAGAGCCACCACACCATGGGTGGGCGCGGGTCCCCCCGGCCATGCCCAGGGGTGGCGTGGGCCCCCTGGCCACCCACCGCCATCGCCCTTTCACCTATAAAGTCCCCCCGAGGCATAAACCCTAAATATATCATCCCCTTCCACGAAAAGTTCCGTAGCTCTGCCGCCACCGCCGACAAGTTTCGGGGGACAGAACTCTCTGTTCTGGCACCCTGTTGGGACGGGGAAGTGCCACCAGATCCATCTCCATCGACTCCACTGCCATCTTCATCGCCGTTGTTGTCTCCTATGATGAGGAGGGGGTAGTTCTCCCCTAGGGCTGAGGGCTCTACCGGTAGCTATGTGTCTCATATCTCTCTCCCATGGTGTGATCTTTATGTGATCATGAGCTTTGTAATCTAGTTGAATAAGTAGATGTTACTCTTCATATGTCATGCTACTCAAGTGGTTTTGTTATGAGATCTCCGTAGACACTTTGATCACGGTGTAAAGGTGATAGTGTGTGCACCTTATGGTTTAGCATGATATATTTAATTATTTTGTGTTGGATGACCCTATGTTTGTTTTGAACCATCTAGGTCTCATGGTGATAGCGTGTGGATTACCTAGATAGGGAAATGCAAACTCTAAGGAGTGCTCTTATAGCCCTTCGTAATGATTGGTGTTTGTTATCCGACCGGAGAGTTGTTCGGAGTAGCATAGTTAAGAGATGATATTTATGCATTAAATTATGTTATTATTGTTGAGAGTGTCGACTAGTGAAGGTATGATCCCTAGGCCTTGTTTCTAAGCATTGAAACACCGTTTACAATCAATTCTGATACATGTTTGCTTGCTGCCGTTTTTGTTTCACATTGCTATTGTCACTTATAATCATCCATATTACTTATATTTCACTATCTCTTCGCCAAACTAGTGGACCTATACAACTGACAATTGTATTAGGTGAGTTGGGTACACAAGAGACTTCTTGTATCGTAATTGTCAGGGTTGCTTGAGAAGGATATCTTTGACCTCTACCTCC